>KZ308140.1:1929921-1979029 GCA_000376725.2 Ladona fulva | reverse complement strand
TGATGATGACCAGCCTTGGTCGAAACCGGTCGAAATTGAAACAAAGTTGTGGAACATACAAAGTTTTTCTTTTCCTTAGTGTATAATGAAGATGGTTAACTTAACGTTGTAATGCGAAATTATCGATTCTCATCATAAGAAAGTATTGCAAATAAAGAAGTGTTGTAAGTTTTCCGCATATTTATTGATATAACTCATACTTATAATTAGGTTCTGAAGGGCATACTTTCAGAATCTTAGGCGGGCAGGTGTTCGTCAGCCACCCACTGAGTGCGCGCCTGAAATGAACTAATATATGAATGCAGTCAGCTTGCAAAAGAATTTTAAGTTAAGGTTTTAAAATTCTTAATTTAATTTGTAACTTTCCGATCTTTATGATGTTCCAACTTCGGAGAAAATTGTTAATGCGAATTAAAATGTTCGCGTCCAATATTTTTGCTTTGTGTATGCATGTATTAATGAATAATAGGTCGTGGAAGCGTAGTGCTGGTCACACTAGCTATATTTCATACCGTTAGGCTCAATTATTACTATTATGATAACGATAATTTTATTTACTTAAAAACAATGAAAACTCTAAGGTATATCAAAAGTAAATGGGTTCTAATTGCAAAAATTAAGGAAAGTACTACTAAGCATGGAAGAGCTATGCGGCTGAATCACAAGAAAGGTGTCAACAATTGCGACATGACTGGGACTCGAAACCAGAATATTTGCCCAAAAGTGTGGAAGACCTGGGTTCGAGTCCCGGTCATGTCGCTATTTTTCACACCTGCTATCCATTGGGACTCTTAATTGATTAAACTAATAAGAAACGCTCGATATTTGCAATATTCTTAAGCCATTAAGATCCTGCTTAGTTACAATGCGTTGACTCGTCAACAAGAGCAACACTTTAATAATTAGAATTTTTTGCTTCGTCAAACACTCAAAAACAAGTCATTCATTGGAATGGAATTGTTGTGTGTTCGCCCGTTGTTATTTTTTAAGCCCACCACTGTAATTGTCCGATAAAGGGATGTTCGTGGGAGCATTTGTTAGTAAATAAATACATTTTCGTCCTGAGTCTCACTTTACTACTCATAAATGCAAATTAGTAGTATTGTTAAAAGTGCTTCGACAGCTTAGGTCATTTCGCACGTGGGCCCCCACCGGGAATCGAACCCGGGACCGCTTTCATTGAAGTCGAACGCGTTTCCCACTTGGCTATCCGGGAGCCCAAATGCAAATTCATTCTATATTTAGCAGCCATCTCTTCAACATTTTCTTAAGTGTTCCTATGACAATAATATTTCTTAGACCTACGCAGAATAATAATAATTATCTGAATTCTTAAGCGTTTTATTTCTTACCCTCTTCATTGGCTACTGTTTGAAATCAATTAACTTCTCTTTAGAAGTCCCAAAGGAAGGGATCCTCTAAGATATAAATACTGTATAAGTGCGGTCAAGTACGTAATTTTAGTTTTACATTAGTGAATGACTAGCTAAATGCGGAGGAATTGGCAACACAGAATAAAAGGAGCCGAAGAATAAAAAGAGAAGCGGCCTCAAAAGAGAAGGGAACGAGAGGGAGGAGAGAGAAAAAATAGAGATTGACTTATAAGAATAGAGGGCAGGGCGTTCGCGGAAGAGGTTTCTTTCCGTAGCCCTCCAGGTGTAGAGGAAGCGGCATCTCAAGTGGGCACGTGTTTCCATCTCTCTCCCTCTCACTCTTCCTCTGGACGTAGCCTATGTCGCCCACGGTTCTGGGTCGCGCGTCTCGAACGCAAAGGAAAATATTTGTGCGGCCGCCGATGAGGGATACGTTATTGTTTAGTCAAAGCGGTGTTTTCAACTCTGGCACTAATATCTAAGTAGATACGACTTCCGCGACCGCGCAATCCGGTATTTGTGCGAACGTTCATTAAAGGATCGTTATCGGTTTATGAAAGCGGTACAGATATTGGCTTCAGTAGTTAAACTCTCGAATGTGTCCATCGAGAAGCCCGCCGTTCATAATCTTTGAGTACCATTTTCTGCGTTCTAATTGATCGATTCATTAACCCTTAGTGTTATTGTATTGCAATAATAATAATAATTTATTAATTACAAACAAGTTAAAAAGAAGTCAATTACATGTGATACAATAAAAATATAGGAAAAATAAATATATGGAGTTAGGATACATAAAAATACAAAAAAGAAACGAAGGGATTAAAAAGATGAAAAGGAGAAAAGGACGAGAAATGAGGTTAATTACGGAAACAAAGTGGAATAAAGTTTACATTTTAACGATGTGAGGGAATCATAGCATAAATCTATACTATTGTTCCTACTCAGGACCTCACCTTCATCCACATTGTGAGCGGTTCCGGTCTTCAGACATCAGCACTCCCAAAAGGTTCACGAAAAAGGGGGTGTGTCTCGATCTTCTCAACGATACATTCAGACTGATGCACTTTAGTAGATCATCGGAGTCGATGGCACCAACAAGAACATTCCTAAGGAATAAAATGTCGGCTATACTTCTCCTAGTCCTGAGAGGAGCCAACATAAAATTCCTCAGATCAGGATTATTATTTGCATTAAATGACGGACTTTTCCCCCTCCAACATAGCCATCAGGGATAGCTCCAATTAAAACTTTTGCACTATGCATTATTGAATTCTATCTAAATTTTTATTATAATCAGACGAGATCTTATGAATGAGAAATTTAATAATAATAATAATAAAGCGTCTTTATTTACGGGCGAGATTGAGACTAATTAGTCTCTCCTTACATCTAACCCTTAGTCATTGTACATAGAAAGAAAGAGGTATTGGGAGTTAAACTAAAAAGAAGGCAATAAAAGAAGGAACTACTATATGGGTTTTTTAAAAAAACCTAAGTCTGCACTTAGGAAAAAAATAAACTAAAACCCTGCAGGAAAACACCCACGTGAAGGGGGGCGTGAAAAACCTGCGAAACCTACTGACAGTGGCGACTAAAAAATTTAAAATAAGAGGGGAGATTTAGTAAAAGAAAAGTGTCAGTAACAGAGCTGAAAAAAAAGGAAAAAAAAAGAAAAGCAGACAGAAAGAAATGCATAAATCTTACAAAAAATTCTGACAAAACTGAAAAAAAAACAAGAATGTATGTACATAATACAACAATTATGAAAATACAATTGCAAAAATTTACATAAGAAATTCAAATCAATAAAAAATGTATTACTTATATGAGACTACTGCCCCATAAGCAGTTAAAAAAAATCTAATTCACGAATTTAGAAAGAAAAATAAGTTCCGGCGTTAATGAATTAATAGCAAATGCAGTCCATATCTGATTAACATGAGTGGCAAGAGGGAAATCTATTTCTTTGGGTATCTGTGAAGCAGCTTTAGCTTCTTCCTTACAGATTTTTTTCGGCCAAAAAATTCTTCTCAATTAAAAGTACTAAATTAGGAATTAATTTTGGTCATCGATGGATCGGAAAGTAGCGCTTTCTTATCGATTTTATTCGTTTCCTTCTGTTTATTCAGCCATGGACATCTCCAATATCACAAACACGTTTATGCCGTTAGTATTGGCACTAAGTTTTACTCGTATTCTGGTATTTTGTCTCCCGAGTTTCTTTCCGTGCAAATGTATGGTAAATCTAACGAGCCTAATTTCAATGAGATTTGGTTGGGACTCAAGCGGGATTTTACTACGATTCGAAATTTTAGCGTGGTAATTTCCAAAGTTATACAATTGGAAAAAGTAGTTTTTGCTATCTTTATAAAATATTTTCTCCGAATTTCGTTGAATAACTGTAATCATTGTCTCGGAATTCGTAGTTGATGATTTTAAGCTATTTTCAAAGCTCGAAATGGAGATGCGAGAACCATTTCTTCTATATTATTAAGAAAATAAATAAAATCATCGATTTTGATTATCTTTACTAATGAGAAGGGCATTGAGTTTGTTACGTAGCGAATATAAAACTTTTGATCATTGAAATGTACTCATGATCCCGGTATAACTATCATTACATAAACAGAGTAATGACTTTTTGCATAGATGGATGAAGATAGGAAATGCTTGGTAAATACAATACTATACGATACAATATTCATCACTAATACAATACGAGTACGGCACAAATACAATATTCATCACCATTTAGGAATATCGATAAAGCTTATTAAATAAGCACTGAGTAACGTATGCTTGATGTTTAAAATATATCTGAAAGAATTTTGATTTAAATAGGACTCTAACTCTGATCTCCCCCTTGTTAGGCTAGTTCATACTGTTTCCAATTAAGAATTTTGTAACCCGCATTATCCCATCAAGAACCCTAGAATCAACGGAGATATTTTTCTACTTAGGTAGGTCCATTGTTTATAGCAACCACGTTATAAGTTGGTAATCCGAGTTCGTGTCCCTAGAGTGTCGGATTTTTTTTTTAGTTTCTGTCTTGATAAAGATGAAGGGTTAGATGTAAGATGAGACTAATAAGTCTCAATCCAGCCCTTAAATAAAGACGTTTTATTATTATTTTATTGTGTGATTTATTATATAAAAAGAGTGATCTTATTACCACTCGTTTTGTTTTCAGGCACCTCCTGATGATCTCTCTAGCTCAGGAGGACCTTATTGTCAATTCTACCATAATATTTTACTGGTAGTCAGTTTCTGACATATTGGCGTAAATAGTTTATCCAAAAATGCATAAATTTGACCTAAATTACAAGGTAAAAATATGTCATATGTTTTAACGTAAATATTTTAAACTCTATTTGGGTTAATGTATAAACAGAATGTGGAATAAAATAGTATCATTAAAAAAAATAGAAAAAAATTATTATTGTTATTATTATCATCGATTGAGGACATTTCACATCACAGGAAACCTTTATCTCTTGACTCATGCACTCTGTAGATATAGCTTCCTGTGTTTATTTTCGATTCCGCGGCGCTTATAAACTTGAATTACGAGCATCTACAAAACAGTTAGACCGGTTAAACCATTGTTCTGGCATTCCCAAAACTTCGGGCCATAGTAAACATTTGTAACATGTAGACATTTGGTTCTTTGCCACGACATCTGACATTTTTACCGCTTTGAACCCTTCCTCTCTTATTTGAGTTCCCGTCGCTCCTGTCTACTGGGCCATCGAAATGTACGAAGCATCGCGCAGTGTACTTCTTTTAATCCCTTCGCCCGTATGTATTCACAGCGCGACCGCGCAGGTTCTGCAGTAAAACGAAGCAGTAAAAGATACACAACTTTCATTCAGCGGACGCAACTTCGCTTTGGAAGATTGGCAGTCAAAGTCGTGCCCGTAAAGGGAGGAGCGGAGAAAGAGTGGAAAGAAATGGAAGTGTTTTATACCGATATGTACGTTGCACATGTACTCTCAATCCACTTCATTTATATTTCAAGTCGAAGTAGCCTCGCGTTTGGATAAACGACCAATGTTTTGAGGTTCAAAGTAACGCAGTTAAAGAGTTATAAGACTCGTAATTAGGTGTAATCATCCTTGTTCCTGCCACCATGTCTTGACGAATAGATATTTTTGTTTGTGTTTAGTTTCAGGATATTTTAAGGAAAATATATCTTTCATCTACTTCAGTTTGTCTTACTCTTGGTAGTGATAATGTGAAATCTAATAAGGTATGAGTGATGCTGAATAATATAATAGTGTTGTAAATATAGTGATTTTGCCTCACTGCTTTATTGTTCTGTGAGAGAGGCATTATCAAAATACCTCACTTCTCATCTTCCATAGTAAAATTTCCCCTATTCTCTCTCAAAAACTGTAGGCTACTAATATTTGAGTGAGGTTCCAGCTTCCCTTCGGACTGATGACTACACATACATTGTCATCCTCATTTGTTTATACATTTGGAAAATTATTACAATAAAAATAAAGGAAGAAGTTTTATATCTCTTATGGATTATTACAAAGGTGATTACTTAGAGCCATTGCTCTTTATTCTTCCTCCAATAAATTATCTCGCGAAATCTAATATTGTATAAAGTAAGACTCCCAAACTGCTCACCAAATGACTTAAAGTTTTGGCAAGATAACCCAATGGCTAGAGCTGCCGCCCGGAAAGTGGAAAACCGGGTTCAAGTCCCGATAAGACTTCAGACGCCATCGTATTATTTATTCTGTCACATTTTTTTTCTTGGGATTTTGCTTTGTTGCGCACATTTTTACGTGTGAAATCACCTTCACTCTTTTCCATTACATTTAACTCTTGTAAAACAATGCGGCACAGTAAGAACTTACCTAGAGGCTTTCTCATATCCGAGTATTAGATTCCGTCCAGCTTCTCCGGACCTTGTTGCTTGTTATACTGTCTTTTTCATAAATGCTGATTATCTTCAGAGGATTAAATGATTTCCTCTCATTTCTCCGAGCCAAGTAGCTCCTGTATCAGTATAGGCACTGCTATTATATTGTAGACTTGAGTAGCAATAAGGCCTCGATTTTTCACCAATTAATTTACTAAGTATTTTTAAATTTAAGAATGTCGCTTTTTTCGTAATTGCTGTTATTTATTAGCTTATTTGCTTAATACTCTGGATCTCTGTTTTGTACCTAACGTGGTATTTCAAGTATCTGGGTTACGATTTTAACGGTAACCGCCGAGTCAGAGATAAGACTCGCGCTCTCAAATGTGCCATTTACGTCTCTTCTATCTCAAACCAATAATACAAGCAGATGTTAATTCTAAGGCTCTTTTCCCTTTGACGACCATTTGCGAATGTCAGTCATCGAACGGAGCGATGCGATTTATGGCTGGGTCGATTATTGTGATAGGGAAACGCTATAGCATTGGGGGCATGTGTAGAGAAGGAGGAAGTGATGACAAGGGCGCCTTATTAAAAGCTACTTAGCTTAAACTTCACTTTTCAGAGTGCTGCTGTACGACTTTGAAATATGGACCAGGGGCAGGAGTCAGGGAAATCGCTTGTCATCCATCTGCGATGCGCGGAATTCAAACATCAATCGAAGATATTGAAACCCACCGACAAAGAAAAGATCCTATTCATCATACGCCTTGCGATATCTCACTATCAGTAGCCTCGAACTCCGTTTTGCGTAAGGATTTGCTTATATAGGTGCCTTGCAAACACATTTAAGGCAGAGAATCTGTTAAATAAATGGAATATTTGCTGGAATAACTGCCTAACCGTGTTAACCGTCTAATCGTATTAAGAGCATAGCCGTATCTACTCGAACTAACCGCATTAACCGTCTTTCTAAAGTCTGTGTTATTTTTAATACTTAATATAATAATAATCTAGATCATAATTACCATAGTCTAATTAGAACAAGCTATAGTCTTCCATTATTACCTTATATGTACGCAGATATTCATTAAGATTGAACATGGACTCATGTGGTATTTGATGCATTATCTAGAAAGGAAGTTTATGAGGTAAATACTGAATGTTTTATTCCTGGCTTCATATTATTGAACAATGAAATAATATTGTTGAACAGCTCACAATTCGTCGAAACTTGGCTGAACTCTCTTTTCTATTTTGCAGTAAATTTATTATTTTAAAGAGATGTTTCGTTGTCCAAAATTGGTGGTTCTCCATAATTTCCCTGCTTCAGCCATTCATTAGATTTTCTTTACAATAATTGAGAACATTTAGGAATCCCAGAATTGGCGCCACATTGCTATAACTTTGAATTACACTTACACTTATAGGTTTGAATACAGATGTTTCATTACAAAATCATGGACCCGTAGCGATGTACACACAAAGAAGAGTTTTATTGTTTTTTATTCTTTATAAAAGAAAATTTTTATATCTGCATTATGTTTCAATATGTTTGATCACGTAAATCAATTTATTTCTAATATTCAAAGAAAGTAGGCAAAATATGGCCATTTTGAAAAAGTTTAAATATTCGGTTCAATAAATGTTTAAATTTTCCCCTTTCAATTACTCGCCATCGTATATACCTAAATTACAAATAAAGAATAAAAAATGTGTCTTGAATTTGAAGGTTTACTCGAAAACAATCGTCAGAGAAGTGGTTAAGTATCGTAAATTCAATGGCACCTATTCTAAAATCTTAAACATCCTAGTGTGTACCTCTACTACACTAGGATGTTTCTAAGGAGTAAAAGGTAACAAACTCGCGACAGGTTGGATTGCTTTTTAGAGATCCTGCTAAGTAATAAGAGAGGCGTTATCATTTACAGTGTCTTAGGAAAAAAAGTACTAGACTCGTGACAGAATATGACACGCTCTTCTGAGATAAGAACTCAAATCGCAAGAGATAGATCGATGCCTTTCCCTCAAGCACAGTACAAAGTACCGCTGTCGAGCATTTTAAAGGAAGGACTGGCAAAGAAGCTGTGGTGTTTTTTCTGAGTTGCAACAGAGATAAAACAGGTTCATCTTTCATAAAACTCGCATTTGCAAGATGCTTCATCAATTAGATGCGTACATGTTATCTCAGAGGTGTCTAAGGATAAGGGAACCTTGAAGTAAAGGGATACTGGAAGGTCATTTAAGATTCATTGAGATGCGCCTCGCGATGTTCGGATGTCCTTCGCATCTTTGCCTTACTGGATTTCTCTTTTCTTTTTCTGAATTGCCGGAGAGGCACTTCTTTCCTATGCTCTTCACGAAGACAATTTTTGTTAGTTTTATTTCTTTATACCAAAGGTGGTTAGCGTAATGCCTACTTAACAGTTTTTCTGGGGATTCTATTGGGAATCTAGGGGCGTGGTCAGGATTTGTGTATGGGAGGGGTTTTCAGAGCCATGAGGTAAATACTGCGTTGACTAAAATCCAGGGGCATGAACATTTTCTTCCAAATCTAATAAAATATAAACTAATTTATTTTAACACTGCGAATCTCCAGCGGGGTATGAAAGGCATAATTTCGAGAGGTCATCTTCTCACATGCTTTCGTTTATTGTTAGTTCTTTTCTAATAGGGGGTTTAACCCCCCATGGATACGCCTCAACGGAAATCGATTAATTTTATTGAGCCTATATTGGTGCCCCCATTAATTCTTTCCCTTTGGACTTCTAAAAAGTAGCTGCCTTAATCACGGAATTGGTTATTTATCCCTTGCGGTACAATAATATTACCTATACTATATTACCATGTTTACTATGATTACATAGATACTACCAAAAGGGTTACCCTTGTAGTGACTAACAGTTGTTGTTCAGATAGCAGAATAATCTTTTAGTGAAACGCTCTAAATAATTGGAACTTCTCGAATTGGTCTTGTGTAAGCGCTTTGTATTAATTAATTAGTAATTATTCTCAGTAATTTATTTTTGATCAATCATTTCAATGTTTAAACAATAAAATAACTTCATTGAAATACTGTTGCTCTATTCAAAATCTTTCGTAATTACAATTTCTCAAAGCCGAAAAAAATAATCACTACTCCAAATAGTCATATATTTTTTCAATATTGAATGGACCAACTATATTTATAGCTCATTTTTTTAATCTTCGTTCTTCTTCTCCCAGCTTTAATTTCTTTTGTAATTTAGGTAAAATCTTAATAGTACAAGAGAATATTTAAAAATTATTTTGCTCGGTAAATTTTCCGCATTTCAGTTCTAAAAAAATTTGATTTTCAATCGATGAAGAGATTTCGGGAGATAGAAAGCATGTGCATGGAATATGCAGCATTGGAAGATGAGAAATTTAAATATACTTTAGAAAATAAAATATTTCTTTACCCATTCTTTCCTTAAACTGGTAAATTTTCGTGTGAGTACATCCTTATAAATGAACAATGTCCGCCCACCTTTATTTACCTCTTTAAAATGGCCTAAAATGTAATTGTCGTTTCTTCATTCCAAGTACTTAGTACCTGAAGAGATCTTGATCTTTCAGGAGTGATGTCATATTGGAACGACGGCGTAGAAAGTGCGCTATAGCCTCCTATTTTTTTCCTATCTGATTTTTATGTTTCCGAGCCATATTTACGGTACTTCTCTGAGGGATTAACTCTCGATCTACCTTGTAGCGTGAAACAATGGACTATTATATATATCATTCCATCGTGAGACTTAACGTACCCTTAAGGGTCCGTTAATTCACGTTTGACATTTAGACGCTGGCAAGGGAGAGTGAAGACGAATTGTTTCTCCTGCAATCATTTGTGTGACTTACCGTTATACGTCCTAAGAAGCCAGCTAAAGAAAAAAACAATCGTATATGATGCTTAGCGTGCAAATATCTCCAGTATTCATCACCGCGAAAGTGTCTACTCTACATACGCAATTTCCATAGAGTAATTCATTATTTAGCTCGGTACGCATTGGTAATACTCCTTAATTATTGGTCGTTTGTCATGCTAATTTGTGCGGAAGAACAAGATTTTATCTTCGTTAATACGCATTGAAATCACCGCGAGACTCAGATACGTAATCGGACTTTTTCCAAGGTGACCGTTGTTTCAAAATCGCCACTAGAAATCAGTTATTCATTGCGTCTGGTTTGTTGCAATTGGAGAATTTGACCGTTTATGAAGATGTTGCAAATTTTGGCTCGATGAACTGGAGAATATACATTCATTTTATGACCGTTGATGCTAACTAAGCCGTAGGAATGTGTTGTCGTTGAGTTATATGGAGTATTTCATACACACTGGAATCTCTCATCGCTATGGTTAAAATAGTGCCTTATTTTTTTAGACCCTTACATGATTACTAGATTGTGGATTTCATACGGATAAAATCTTTTGGATTCTGCCATGATTCTTCAAAGGTCGAACCTAGGTGTTGGTTAGGATATTCAACGCTAATAAAACAATATTATTGTATAGTAATGGTAATAATATAAATATATATATAACCTAAGGTATTGCAAGGAAATTTTATTTCACAGTATTTTTAGTGTTAATTGATATTTTATAAATAGAAAACAGAGCATATGAGCCAAGAAGCAAACATTTTCTAAAGATTATGAAGAGAAGTATACACAAAAAGGTGCGTGGTCTCTGTTTAAAGAGAACTCCTTGACACAGAAAGTACTAGGAAATTTTTTATGCCATGAACATCAAAGCCGCTATAGATTTTCGCAGTAATTAGTGTCACTCACTCAGAAATTGGATACTCTTTAAGTTTCTGATCTTCCTTTGTCGGTAACTTTGGATTGTTTATGTTGCAGACGGATTGAAGATAATTTCGATCTATGAAGCAATATCCAAATTTTTAAAGAAGTCGCATGTATTTATTTACAAAGCAAAACTTGTTGATTGTAGCAAAATTGATTCTAAGATGATTCTTCGAAGCTGTTTCAGCGAAATCTCTATGGGTAACAGCCTTAATAAATATCCGAATTAAAGATGTTATTTGTCGAAATACTTTGGCACTGTACTGTAGTATAGTGGTGATCCTCAGCTTAAGAACATTTTAACGTACGGTCCTTTATCTGTCTACACTTTTACCTCCTGATAAGAACTTAATTTCGACATGCGAACTAAAAAAATAAAAAAAAACAGGAAAGATCTGATAGAGATCTAGATTTCGAAATACTTTTACTTACTTTTAAGTACTTTAACTGGAACGACTTAAGTTCATAAGTCAAGTTATTTCTGTATTTGCCTGGATTTCATTCTAAATACTCAGAAGAAACCGGAAAACCTTGTGCAGCACCACATTAGTAGGAATATACCACAACTATAAATAATTTCGCGTATCTTACAAGAATGAGAACGATTTTTGTTGTTTGTAAATTATTATTTCCAAATAAACGAAACACACTCAGGGGTAATCTTGTAGTAATTTTTAATATTAAAACGCTCCATTGGAGTGAACTTTTACTACCACATATTGTGTGGTGTAGTAAAAGTTCAGTCTAATGGAGCGTTTTAAAATTATTTCCAAAGTTTTTAAATTAGTCTCGTGTAGCTAGATGAATTTCGTATTTTATTTTCTCCTATTTTCAACTTCTTTGAGCTGAAATATCATTTAGAGGTTTTAAAACACTCCGTAACCCGTATTTCTCGGCAGGCGGAACTCTCATTAAGAGACAAACGGGAAGCTCCGGATTACCGATTTCTGGGAAGTCCCAATGTACATACATTTCAGGAATGCCACAATCATCAGGTGGGCTTCATAATATGTGTCTTTGAAAAGTACGCTGGGACTTCCCAAAAATCAGTAATCCGGAGCTTCCCGTTTGTCTCTTAACGCGAGTTCCGCTTGCCAAAAGACGGCTTACGGAGTGTTTTTAAACCTCTAATTCATTAACAGCCGTGTTACAACTTCCTTTTCTTTCTGATATATCGTCTCAGCGTAAAACTAACAGAATAACTGCCGGAACGCTTTCTACACTCCTAGTAATTTTTCAGGCATCCTAATACACGTGTGAGGTATTCAAATTTTGGCCAAATTTACTAGGCCAATAGTTTGAGACATGAATGAATTATCCCTTCTCTTCCAAACTTGGCCATGGAAAATTTTTCATCGCGAGCAGAGCTTATTCAGGTCGAATACTCTTCGCGTGGGATAACGAGTATGTAAATAACATTCCGTCGAGTTGAATTAAAAAAGAGAGGGAAAATAATTAGTTGTCGCCCGAGTCCCTTAAAACGGTAGCCATATTAATTCCGGTGTCACTTTATTTCTAGAGCGACAGTTTATATGGAACTAATTAAAAGAATGATCAATCTTCGGGATAGAAGGTGATTAAAGTTCCTTAGGATTTAATTTTCGTTTCTCAACTTAGTTACGTATTCTCTTCTCCGCGATTAATTTTCTGCTTTCTCGCGTAATTTTGCCCCAAGAAGTTCCATCGGCTTGGTTTTAGTCTAGGGAGACTGATTTAGAGCAATTAGCGCTTTTGAAAATGAGGTGTCACATACGGTGGCTTTGCTGGCGGAAGGATCTCGTTTGTTTTTATCGTTCTGTCCACTTCTTTTGTTATGTCAGATTGACATAATTCAGACCCTTTTTAAATCGAACTTATTTAACTGCTAACCTTTCACTCATCCTTCATCTTTAGCACACTTGGTCCCTCTATTACATTGGAGTTTAAGTAATGTTCACATTTAATATGGAGTTAGCAAAGATGGTATGGTAGAGTTTCAGTGAAGATTAATAGTTAATATCTATACTAATCCATCATACACATAGGAGATTAAGTAAAATGTTCATTTTAACTCTAATAAATCGTTATAATATTGGGTCCTAAAGTGAAGATTAGTTTACTTCATACTAACCATACGTAAAATCTCGAGGTAGTTTATTTTCGACTGGTGGAAAAAAAGCAATTTTTAGGATTTCAAATTCGCTCCTTTTCACTGATCATGAATCATAATTCATTTGTAGATTGTGTATTTGCCGGGATAAAAATTATTTTATTTGAGAATTTTCGTATTACCAGATAAACATATATACGCATGTTAATTAGGATTAGGTTTATGAAAATCAAAAGAAGATCACAAATTCCTTTCCATGACTTTTCTTTGGTACGTAAGCGGTTAGAGGTTTAAAAACACTCGCGTTTGGAGGCAAACAGGAAGTTCCGGATTACCAATTTCCCTATGCGCATTTTGGAAAAAAGCTTCCATTCTTAAGGATTACACAATGGGAAAATCCTTTGATATTTTATTGAGTAATCTCCGTTAACATATGACACAGAAGCTGTTTTTATTCACCACACAATAATATTAAGTTAAGAATAATAGAAATGCTTAGAATTTAGATACTCTAAAATTTCAGACGCACAATTTTTATTTTTATCATTTGTTCTCGTTGTGACTAATCGGCTTTTTGATAGATTTCAACCAAAGATGTGTCTTTTTCAAATTAATTTGTCAACGCTCACCAAACTAGAGCATTTGTCTTCGGAATAGGTCTGATATATTTTCGGAGCTTCCAGGAAGCAAATTTAGGCATTTCACGGATTCTAGTTGATTTATATCTTGGAGGATATTTAGGAATTTTCTTGGCCACCTCTTCAATCTTTTCCTCTGCCCCTTTTCGCAGAAGTCGCTCTTTTTCTGTCCTCTTTCTCTTGTTATATTTTTCGCACGAGCGCCCGTCAACTCGATTTTTCCTTCGGCTATCAACGAGGAACTTTTTCAACCTCAACTTCTTTTATTTTTTGCCGTTCTACATTCAAATTTATCGCGCTGCAATTTTGTCCTTTAGTTGCCGTTTCCCCGTAAACATTTTCTCGTGTCCACGAGAACCTGGGAGCTTGCTCGTCATCTCCTTGATACATGCGCCATCGTCCCTCTTCAATTGTCGGCAAACGCGTCTTGCTATGTAACGATTACGGCTGTCAGATAGATTGAGCGTGTCTTGATACGGGTTGAGGTGTTGCGATGAACTTGATGTCGTAAGATAAATTCCTAGCGGTGTGATATGCATGTGATGCTCCTTGATGCTTCTTATTAGGGCTCGGCACATGTTTCTCTTAGCTAGTTTGAACATCTGATTTCAAATATGAATACTGCTTCAGGTAAGCGCATTGATGTACAGTTTAATCCATAAAAATCGAACTATGTATTGCGTGGTGTATAAGATTGAGGAGAGAAAAAATTCCAGGTTTACCCTTTCCACCGCTTTGCCCAGATACTCATGGCAACATGGTATGGCTGTACACACTGTACTATAATTAGTGAACTACTGTTATGTTTACTGTGCCATGAACCATTTTTAATATTTGTTAAAATGAAACTGTATGAGGAGCTGTCTCTTGTAAAAAATCATAAGTGCAAGATAATATTATCGCAAGAGAAGGTACAGTAAAATTTCTCCTAACCGGCTTTGCATTAACCGGCCGACGGATTAACTGGCCTCTAGGCACGTGTACATTAATAATAATTTCTTTTATGGAAACAGGAAGATAATCCCAATTACATCCATTTCAATGATTTTCAATGTTAGGTTTTGGTTTTACCTATCATTCAGCATGTGCAGAATAAATACGAGTTAAAAAAATAAACAATTCGTAATACCTTGGAAATATTTTTTCCACTATAGGCACATATGGAACGTATTTAGGTATGCTTCGGTCAAAATGGGAACCGCCCAGATATGCTATTCCGAGATAGTCGGTTGAAAGGAACTATACTCTGTAAGATAACAAAACAGGGGAACCAAATGTAAACAATAATTCACACTATGCTAGCCTTTGAAAAGCGCATACTGACTTATGACTGTAATCAGATTCAATGTAAACTAAACCTTAATAAACAAAATATTTCTTTTTGTTTTTAACTCATTGTTTCTGATATATAGAACTCTCAACTTAAGTTCGAGTTCGAATTGTATGTTCCTTTACTTAACTGGAAATTTGACTTTCAAGGCGATACCTATCTGGTATGGTAATATGTAATGTCATTTAGTACCAAACGCGTGTTGAAATATTCAACTGCTTCTAAAAATTAGAAAATTAATTTTATCTTAGGCATGATTATTGCTTCGTTTCGTTGCGTACGCTATGAACGGAACTCAGAAGTTTAAATGACTTGGGGGAAGTTCCACATTCTCCTACTGTGCAGATACAAGCAATAAGTTTCATAAATAATGATTCGCGCAATATTTTTAATTATTTTATTTCATTACCGCGTAAATTTCGTAAAAGGAGGCGATCTTTGCAGCTTTAAAACGTTTGCAGGTGAAGCGTAATGTGAAGAGATGCACCTTACTCAGCTGCTTATTCCTGCTGCATGCATGGCTTTCTTCTGACATATCTGTAATTGTAATTAATGGCTTTAAAACTGTGATTCTGTTCCCGAAGTGTATTCTCGCATGACCTGTCGCTCCCAAGCTCAACAAACGATTTGGAACATTTCCAAGAGCCGTGCCTTGGACTTGGGCGGATTTTTTTACTCATTTTCACCTCACAGACCGGCTTTGGACTGAGCAAGGAATAATTAAATGCTGAAGTTCTTTCTTTTCAACCGATTTACAGGTCGGGAACTTTTTACAGCGATGTATGAAGGTTTTTTCTTCGCTGCAGAGTATTACTCGCGCCAAAAGGAAATAACGGAATCATTTCCGATCAACGTTAAAACGACATCTGAAGTGTCAATAAAATTTTTATTACGGCTGTTACTTTAAGCGTGCATAAAACGAAAGTTATGTATATTCCTGCTTTACAAGATTGCACAAAATGGCAGTGTGTGGTTCATCAGTCATGAAAAGTTGACGCAATGCGTTAATGACAGTGTGCTAACAAGTGGACATGACGTAAGGCGTCGGAGGTAAAAATCTCTAAAATATACCCTTCCTATTTATAAAATTTCCAACCTGAAATCGTTTTTTGTGGATTCAAAACGACCTTTTTTGCAGTTTCTAAGGATCGAAGGGTGATGGTTAGACATGGTTTGAATCTGCTAATTTAGATGCGCAGTCGTTACACTTTCCTTCGAATCCAATGCTATGTTAAAGATTAATTCTCTCCGTTTCTTTCTTAATCTGAAACTGATCTTAGCTAAAAGAAAATTGTTTGTTCATGCCCCACTCAAAGGATTTCATTTATCATACAAAGAAAGAATTTTTATTAAAAAATAAGTTTCTTAGTTTTCATTGCCCGTTAATTGGTCTCGCTAAATGCTCACCTTTTTATAAGCATGTTAAATCTATCATGTTTACAATATGTTTGCAGGGAAAGACTATGTCACCTTTCCAGTTAGTAAAGAAAAACTAACGTAAATTTTATCTTAAAACCTGTTAAACCTTTATGAAATATCTTCCTTCTCTTGATATAGAAAGGATCAGGTTAAAGGTAGAAATTTTGCAGGTATAAATGCGCGAATTGAATCCAATTATGTAAAGAAGTGAAGAACTTCGACGAAACTTGGACTCGAACCCAGGCTTTTCACTTTCTGAGCAGCTTTTTCAGCAATGGAAGTCCTGGGTTCGAGTCCCTGTCAATTCGATGTTTTCACTTCTGTTTATTCTTGATAAAGTAATCGTTGGCTTTACCGAAGATATCTTTCCTGCAATTGGTAGCTGAAATTCGATCTTACAAAAGATAAAATCAAAGACCATAGGCTGTAACTATCAGAAAATACGGCCGGTTGAAATCGCGGCCAGTGAAAAAGCAACCGGATTGGAAGCAGTTTTAAGTATTACATTAAACGGTATAAAGCATTTGCTTCGTCGGAATGTTAGAAAATCGTCTTGCTTTAATAAAATGCAACGATTCCCTCTCTGTTTTTTCCGTCAGGGTGGTTTTTTTTATCGTCGAGGAAAACAAATTCCGCATCCCTGCGTCTACGCGAGGGTGGTTTTCCCTTGGTCGTTTTCTCTCGTCGCATCTCGGTTGGTTTCATGCGAGCGTCGCCTGTGAATAACGCGTAATGATCCTTGCGGACACAAGAAAGAGGGACTCGCGATCGCATATCTCGTAAAGAGGCGCGCCCGAGGAGAGGAAGGGATGAATGTACGAGGTAAAAAGGAGGATGGCCGTAAGACGGGGATGCGTGCAAGGAGGTGGGGAGGAAAAGAGGAAAGGAAAGGAGGAAAATGAGGGAGATCGCTTAGCGAACGAGGGAGAAAGATGGATACATATAGCTACGCAACAGGGTATGTTCAGGCGTGCTAAAATCAAGCAAATTTCGCGATTGGTTTCTTTCTTCAGAAATCCTCAAATTCGAGAGTTTGCGTGAAAATTTTCAATTCAATTCAATTTTCATTTCTGAAAATAAAGAGGTACAAATAATCCAACTTCCCAATCGCCAGGATGCGAGTAAGAATAAAACTGGTTTCGATTTTGTGACAACATCTAATAGTGTTTACCTAATATTGTTTAATAATATTTATAATATTATTGAAGATTATGGTTTATCCTAATAAACAAAGAGTTATTACCTCAAAAACTACAACAATTACTACTTTGATTAGTATAATTTTCATGATGTTATACAGTTTATTTGTTAATGATATCACTGTCAAATATCTCAAAATTAGGTCCATTAAATATGCTAGGTTTTTCTTGGTAAATACTTAATCGAAGAGTATGAGGATTTTCAAACAAGCTTGGAAGCTTCCACGAGCGCCTGGTGTTAATTCTTGCCTTCTCAATTTATTTAATATGAAATAATTCCAAACATTTTCTTCTGCTCTCCCGGTAATTCTTTGCAGTTTAATGAAAATATCCCTTGGTTAGCAGTTTCTTCTTGATTAAGTTCTTCTGTTTGTTCATAATTGAAAGTTCTCTATTCTATATGTTTCCGCCTTTATTATATAATATTTTACCTATTTTTGATCCATTTTGAAATGTTTTAACGTACTTCAGTTGGTATACGTAATTTTTCGTGTCGATTAGGAATAACTTGCGTTCATCCGTTGCAGCTTGTTATCATTTACATTGTGGTATAGAAAATTAAAGCGACAAAAGAGGGCATTAGATAAAATTAATCGTTCTATTGCTAATTGGACTTCAGATTTCGAAGCTCAAAATTTTCTAAATACTGCAAGTGGTCTGATACCTACAACTTAAAGATGATGAGGATGAATGACTTCTTCCAAAAAAATTGCTCCGTTTCACAAAAATATTCCTTACGTGTTTAACATTTTTATTGCGAGGCTTGAAATGGAGAGTGAAGGGAATAAGAGGGTATAAGGCCTTAATTATCTTGGAGAGAAGGAGGGAACTTGAGACCTTCAGGGCACACTCGGCGATTAAGGGCGTTCAATGTGGACTTTTACTTTCATAAATAATTGCCCATGCCTAAATAATTTTGCTATCAAAATTTTTTAATGACGCTTAGTGAAAATAAAGTAGAAAATATTCTCTTTTAGTACATCAAGAGCATGAATTTGTTGTCTCGCATACATTTTCGATGTTGATATACTTGAATTTAGGCAACACGCACATCAAGAGAGCCCTGGTAGTTTCACATGCGGTCTTTCTAATGCGTCCAAAAGGTAATAGCGGTCTAGTGATTGAAAAAGGTTCCCCGCCCTGATCTAGAAGAATAGGGAAGACCGGTGAGCTGGAAGTTTGCCCCACTACCACTCTATCTCTTTCTCGCTACGACGTACCACAAGGCATCTGCCTTGGCCCTCACCACTGAAGAATGTCACACCGACTCGGCTTAGTATCGCTCCCTACCGCTTTTTCTCCCTTAATCCTTCCTTCCCCACTTAATGAGCACCCACACAGCTCTGCGTAGGCGCTGCGTCAATGATCTCCAGGACTTGGTTTGGGGTGGAACGCAATCATGGGAGAGAGAAAGATGTGGTTCCATAGCGGTTAATTACCCTCCGGGACCCCTCGATATCCACCCCACGGAGTACACACCTTGTCTGTACGTGACCCGTTCCAAAGGGGTTTGCTCTGAGATAAATGCCGGCGCAGGATTTTGCCTCTTTCCGGAGAGGGAAAGGAGGCATTCATACATCTGTCTCGTTCGCCGTCGTCACAAGCCAAGGTTCATGGATCACAATGCATCATATCCCAAGTACGGAGCGTTTGAAACTCGGGCCTTGAGGGATGCTTTAGTTTTTTTCATTAGTCACCTCCTTTTCTCTTGTCAACTGGTAGTTTTTCTTTGATGGCTAATGAATCTCGACCACACTCTACCTTTCGAGTGTCCTCAGTAGTGTGCCAAGTTTTTTTGCTCTCGAATTGGATGAATATGAATTATGACTTACTTAAAGGCGTAGAATTATTTGTTACTGAGTATTTCACGCCAAGAAGAAAGACTGCTCTTCTTAAACGAGTACCCAAGATTCTTTGTTCGGCTGTTATTACGTCAGTTTTTGTTCGTTAAAGAAGGTATCCCTTGCATAAGAGATATTCTATCATCTTCGTCTGTGTTACAAATGCTCTGTGCTCTAAATAAAAAATCATCATCAATTTGACGTTAAAGTGGAAATGTTTTCTTTAGAGATGTATGATTTTTTGTTATTAACTTCAATTGCCCAGATGTAATTCGATCGTGCTCTCTGCACTGAATTGTTACCGATTTAAATGTTTTTTTCTGTGAATTTCTTGGATTTTTTAACTAGTCATATTCATTTAGTACACTTATTCCACGTATATTGCAAACACATCGTACACGGTGACTAAAGATGACGTGAAGCGTCGAAATAATTGGTGGCGGAAAAAAATATATAGTGGTTAGGGTGAAAATTTGTTCATTCTTTCTTCAATCGAGGAGTCCTGCCACAAAGTCGTGCTTGAAGTAACCGATAGCATGTTGTACATACAAAGCAGCTTGTAGGTTATTTCAGAACGAAATCATAATGCATGGCACTTCAACAATGATGTATGAAATGTATATTCTTAGTAGGTATCTTTACCGCCCCCATATTAAATAATCAACCGTTTTTAATCGCCCTTCTCCTTTATTTTATTTATTTGAAAGTAATGGTCTCCGAGGATTGGCGATTAATTAATAATAATTTTCAGAATCATCTATGAAAATCTTTGCATCCTCATCTCATCACTTCATCAATCTAGTTGAACTTGAATGGAAGCGACTTTCATGTTAGCACGGTTGTGATTCTAACGAGCATCATTCATATGTCATAGCTCATTTACAGTTCTTTGTTTGTTGAAAGGCATTGACGTGGTAATCAGATCTTTATTGTCAATGTTTACGAGCCTTTGATTTATGCTCCGTCGGAAAATTCTAACGACACCCGACATTGATGCAATGGTTTTAGAACTTAAGCTTGATTAACTTTTAGGAATGCCGTAGTTAGGCCTTTCTTTTAGTGATCGGAATTCACTTTTTTCCTCGCGACTTCACAGCGTCCGCGACATGCTGCGTTCAGCCAGCACCTGCTCTGCGAGTGATAAAATCTTAACATTTCTCTCGGGATGCTACAGCAACCGCGTGAAGCGAACTTCTCTAGAGTCTCATCCGCGAAACCGGATCTCATCTTAAGATTAAAATAAAGTACCTTGCATCCGGAAACCTTCTAGTTTGCCCACGTCCGAGACGAAAAAAAATATCAAAGACACGGCTTTTCTCGAAACGAGAGCAAAAAAATCTCGAAGTATTCTGCAAGCCCTCGCGGAATTCAATTAATCCTTTCGTGCAAGCTTTATCGTGCGACTTTTATGTACCTTGGCATTAAGGACGCATCACTCCCTTCCTATTAGCATAACTAGCTGGATGCAGCCTCCCTCCACTCTCTCTCAATGGCTGGATGCAAATGCGCTTTTCCTTGCGACCGGAAACGCGAAGGGTGGACGGCGTTCGGGGATAGGAATGCAGCGAAAAGATTGAGGTAGTTAAGGGTCGGAAGAGGGTTGAAGTGAGGGGGATAAGATTCCCTTTCTTCGCTGGTCAGTGTGTCATAGAGAAGTCTAGTGGACGGCGAGCGTCAATTTTCTCCCGCGAGAGCATTGTTTTTCTCTCATGAGAGATATTTCTCTCTCGAGATTCACTTTTTTCTCTCGAGATTTATTTTCCTTTCTTTTAACTCATATTTTACCTCCTCAAAATTTCATATTTCTCTCGACATATATGTATCTTCTCTCAAAATTGTTATTTATCCCGAGATGTTGGTTTTATCTCTCGAGAGCTGCACTTGTCTTTCTCAAGATTTGTCCCCCTTGAAAGATTTTGCTCTCTTTTGAGAATAGTATTTTTCCCTCACTAGCGAATGATAGCATTGTCATTGTGAGTAAGCAACTTCCGGCTCATCACAAGCTGTCTTTCACGTATCTTCATTAAACTTCTTCCACTTATTCACTTTTCTTTCAGGTACGTTTTCCTTACCCTACAATAATTTTTCTCTGTCGTTTTGCACCGTCTCCTTAGCTACTCGAAATTCTATCTCCCTTCTCCGCCAAATCGTTTATTTATTCGAATCACTTCTCATTTATGCCATTCTCCTACCATCTTCTTCCTCCTGGAATCCTCTCTGTGTTTAATAATTACCTCAAAACTTTCCCTCCTTCCGTTCACTTGCATTTCAGCTTAATAAACTCTCCGTTTACTATAACCACGGGTTAGGTCAAGAAAATTGTTAAATAAAAAGGGCGAATGACTATCCGATGTAAACTATCCGATACTTGGTAACGATGGACTTAAATCCTTGATTATTGAAAGTATTCATTCATCAAACACATCAATATTTTATAGACTACATGAACACTAAAGTAAATTAATATGTACACAGTTATAAATAAATGCTACGTGAACGGTAAAACTAATTGCACCAATTTCTAAAATTTATTTTGCTAATAGGTTTCATAATGGGACCCTCGTCATGACTACGACCAATTGCTTTTCTCAAGAGTAACTGGCACATATAGCATTCTAGCGATTAGGTCTAGCATTTTTTGGCCCTTTTGCCCTCCTATGGATCTGTCATCGATATAGAACTTTACAACGATGTAAGACCACTCTATACCCATTAAATACTAAGATATTTGCAAAATCATTTCGATAGGATCAAAACTTTACAATAATCTATTGCTATCGAATTAAATTCTACTTTTTTAGTAGGCGTAGACCTTGAGTCAGCTATGATTATTTATACTATCTCAAAAGGAAGTGTAAAATTATTATTTCCATTTCATAATTTATTTTACTCTTCATACTCTTTAACAAAGGAAAACCATAAATACTAGTAGTGTTACGATCGTATTGTAGCAAAAAAAGCCCTTTTTGTATAAGATACTCTAAAGAAATTCCGAGAAAATAAATAAACCGGTAGATCTACTTTTATCAAAGGCACCGCTTATTTTGTGTGTATTTTGTGTAATATCTTTCGAACACTTAAATATGTGATATATTTCGACGTATTCTGTAATTTTATCATAATTTCCTGAGCGAACAGCCCCTGAGCTGCCTTCTTCTTAACCGTGTTTCATATAAAATTGCTAAGATAATTGGATAGGTAGACACTTTTACTTCGTAGAAGCCACTTCTGGTAGTGAAAATGATATAAACTTAACGACAGTGTTGGGTACGAAGATGTAACAGTTACGCAGTAAAAACCTATTACTAGAGATTACATTCTCGTTGTGCTAGGAGTGTTAAACTGAATTGAACATTAAGAAAGAGTCGGTTTGTGAAAATATATTGCTTAAGAAGGAAGTAAAATCATATTCGCTCTGCTATTGACGTCTGTGTTTCCTATCCTTTATGATTTATAAGAGAGAGGCCTAAAAAAATATGTCCGTTCATTATAGACGGAGTGGTAGTAAACTGTTTGCTTCACAATTTCTCAATCTCCTCCTCTTCTATGTAATCGTCCTCTCTCCCCGTTGGCAAAATCCTCCAAAATTCTATCCCTCAATTTCTCCATTCACGTGTCTTAATTTCCTGACCGATTTCCACTCCCCGAAAGGCCTTCCGCTTCTACTTTGGGTCATCTACCCACTCTCCCAACCAGAGATGGAAAATTTATTAGCGCTATCGTCATATCGGAGCGCTCGCAGATGAAAGGATTTTCGAAAGAGAGAAAAAACGGCAGGAAACCGTATCGGAAAAGCCATTCCAATAAGTGTTTGGTTTAGAACCCAATTGAGAGAGCGGTGGACGTCATAACATATGTTTTACGACAGGTATACATCGGAAAGTTTCGCCAGGAATTTCTTAGCTCTAGATTTATTGAAAATGAGAATCTTATGCAGATCGAATGGTTTTAAGCTTTTACTTCGACTGGAAACTAGGGAATTTTTATGATGGTAATAATTCTCGATTTTCAGGTCTAGCTCTAGCAATAAAGTAAATTCGATTTGCCGATGCGCGAAAGTAATTTCGAGTTTAGGCTTCTAAGTCGGCGGATTCCGTTTTATTTCTCGTAAAATCCGTGCGGTTATAATAAACATGGTAGCCTTGAAAGACGTTTATTAGGAACTCAGAGTAGCATGCTTGCGTCAGATCAACTGTAAATGAGAAAAATGTTCGACGTAGAATCCACGTGGATTGAATCTTACGTTATGCTATTGATTGATAGATTTCTTTGCTCTTTGTATTGATCTTTTGGTTGATGTGCTTCACGATTGTTTCTTTCAGATGACAATAATGACTTTTATGGAAATAAGAATACCCCATTGATATCCATTCTAATAATTATTTGTATTTGCGAATACAGACGACCTTTCAGAAGAATCCGGTTAACCGGAACTCGAACCCGGAACCTAACCACTCTGCCATATCGACCTGTAAATAAATTAAGATGTTTGATCAATTGCCCGCAACTACTAATCCAAGTTAATTTTGTAGTAGTATTGTTAAAAGTGATTCAACAGCTGAGGTTATTTCGCTCATATTGGCTCCCACTGGAACCAGGGACCGCTATCAACTACGGCGAACGCGCTAGCAGCTTGGCCATGCAAGAGTCCTCCAAGTAAATGTACACGAAATGCAACCCGATTGATTGATTGTTTCTATCACACTATCAAGAATCACTCAACAATTTCAACGCATTTATTGGAATAGTATTACATTTTTAGAGTGCATTGCAACGTATTCTTTAAATTTCGAATCGGTCCAGTTAAACATATAGATTAATTTCAATAATGTATTTCAGGTTTAAATTTTCCTCATTATAAACATGGTGGCACATGAGGTTTTGATTTGCGTGTCACGAGCTGAGCTCTGCAGCACTGAGCTCGAAATGAAACTATTTGTGTTTGGTTTCTCTTTTGCTGTTCGTAATATATTCGATCGTGACTATTTCACTCCCATTTTCCCCGAAATTTCAGTTTCTCCAGCCAGTTTATCATCCTATAAACTTTTCATTGCCAAATTATATTTTCTAAGGCATTTCATATTTGCCTAGTCTCCCATACTTTCTCCAGAATAGCTCTCAACTTCTTTATGATATTTATCTTTTTTTCGGGGCTGTCCGCTTTACGATCTTGGTCAATCTTTTCTTCCATATTTCATCTTCTGTCCGTTTCAACGCACCCTCAAGGTAAATTCGCTAGTGTGCAGCTTATACAAATAAAGAGAAACGGCTTAAAATGTAACTATGACCCTTGGGATATCGCCCCCGCTTAAAACTAATGTCACTTGGATTGATTCATGGTTTAAAATTATTATCGGAGGTCGTATAAGTTTTCGTATGCACTGTCCGTAAAATTTCCATCCGCTTAAATTGGTAGGGAAATTATGTTCTCAATCCACTAAACTGAGCTTGCATATTTATCCTGCTTTTGGAAAACGAGGTTAAGCTCCCGGCAATTCAAATGTATTTAGCCCGCTTAGGAAATTAGAGTAGATTTTGAAAAGGCTTCGCTATTCCTGGTCTTTCACATTGATATCTTGAAGCTCACATATGAGATGTATCAGTGATAATGTATTTTAAATAATAAGATGATGTTATCGTGTATTGTTATACTTCATATATCAATACATATGTTTATATGAATTAAGGTGAGGAGCTAAAATAAAATTATTACTAACCGGCGTATAAGAGAGCGGAAAATTTTTGAGAGAAATTTTACTTCGGTGAAAACAAATTCTTATATTGGAAAACATCAACAAAGTTTTTACATCAAGAGGATTGCTTACAGTTATAATTGCATTTACACCATAAAATTTAGTTAGAATCAGTTATTCACACGCTAAAAGTACCTCTATTCTTGTAAAAGAATTAGTTTATACTCGGAAGTAAATATTGGAACAACAATATCCTACCACCCTGGCGGCTTCTCCACCGTTCCTCTCTTAATTTGAAAGATTGACGAACTCGTTTCCAAATTTATGAATGTGTATTATTAATATATGAAACCTACCACCTATTAAAATTGTCTTCTTGTGAATTCCATTGTTTAAAATCTCTTATTTTTAGAAAATGAACCATTTTACTTGAGAAATTTACTCCTCTCTTTGTTTTAGAGCACTTTTTCCCAACTATTATGGTATCAGGTTCCACTTTCCGTGTCCTCAAAACTACCGAGTCCCTCCATGATGCAAAGAGTTCGTTTTACTAATTGAAATAATTTAATATTTTACGAATGCTTAGTTTGTTGATGAATAGCAGTGAAACTGCTGGAAGATTTATAAGCAATGTGGCGAAACATTCGAAAAATTACTATATAACAAAACGACATCATCGTACTCAAGTTCCATCTCACAGGCTCGTAAGTCCCACTTGGAACGAAACTGCCTTAGAGTATGTGCTCTGCTTGCTCCCATGCAAGAAAACATTATTATATCCGGCCATTGATTTCTTCTTTCCTAAAATAATCAAATTTCATCTCGTCTCCTGTACGCCTAGAGCATCTCAGATTACGACCTATTCATTATCCTTCCAAATGCGATTGTGCCAATGGGATTCCCCATCCTATCTTTCACTTCCCATTTCCCTCGCCATTTTGTCTCCTAATCCTAACAATCCTTTCATAATTTTTCATCTCTTAGGAACTGCAAATTTTCCCGGAATCGGAGAATAGCGGCGTTACTACCCTTTGGGACATTGTTCTTTTCCTATTGTTGTATCTCCCCCTCCACTGTCGTCGAACCACACCCCCATTGTTCTCTCCACCTTCTTACATTGTTACCTCGCCTCACCCCAAAGCTGTCCAACTCAGTGCGTACATCTGCGCCTCTTGACCATCGGTCGAGGAACGTTTGCGGGAGCAGACTTGGGCGTCAACGCTGCATTCCCAGTTGGATTCCGGTTGTATTTAGGGCCCAAATCCCATGAAACTCGGAAAACATCGAATATCTGATTCTCCCCCTTCACTGGTGTTTCTCTACAAGGGTCATTGACGAAGGTCCCTCCCTCTTTCCCCTTTTGGTCGACCGCCCCCTGTCCGATGAACGACAAGGGTCTCCAATTTTCCCGGATTTGGGAAATTTCCTCCGAAAGGGTGGCTCCGAAGTGAACGTCCGGTGGTAAATGGGGAGTATTTCGGGCTCTCTCCATATGTATTGGTTATCGATCTCCATCCTCCCGTATTCATGTCCCTCAGAGCCGTCATCCTGCGCGTGGTCGTTGGAGATCGGGACGCGTGGATACGCTGTCCATCTGTTTGCGGACAAGGGCCGTTGTGAGACGGAAAGCCTTTTCGTCTATCCTCTTCTCCTTGTTCACGGTCCTTGTCTACCTCTTTTTCCCTTAAAATCCGTGTAATTGCTTTTGTGTGACGGGCCAGGATGTCGGCGCTATTCAAGGTCCAGCGTACGCCTTCCACGCGCCCCCAACTCGAGTGACGTCACCCCCGGCGTTTATTTCGGTTTTCTGTCTCCTATTTTGCGAGACAGTTTGTATCGAGGGTATACGTGGCGCGGGGAGCAGTTGATGGATGGTAATGAATTTCGGGAGCTGTAAATTGACTAAGTGGCTATAGCAGAGAGAGGAATTATCTACTTTTTCCATCCCGCTCGTCTCTTTGCGAGAATTCAGGAATCAGAGAAGCAATTTTGATAAATTTCGGAATTTTTACGGCGCTTTTTCCGTGGAAGAAGAATTTCCCAAATCAACCCAGATTTTCACAGATAGCCAACGTGAATCGCATGAAATGGTTATGTCGAAATCCTAACGATACGTGTCGTTTAATTTTACGAGCTTCCTTGTATTTTCTTCAAAATATATATAGATTTAAATTTCTCGTGTAAATTAGACTTAGTATATTGGATTATAAACGGAAAATTTTGGCTATAAAGGAATTATTACAAAGTTAGGCAACGTTTGCTGTTTGGCAGTTGAAAAATATTTTGAAATAGGAAAATGAAAATTTACGAAAGTGTTCTTAGATTGTTCTCGTTATAGATGAAACGTGGACCGTTATTTTGATATTTCTGCTTTTTACATCTAAAAATGCTTTTATGCCCTGGCCTTATAGTCATCTTCCAGTGCTTATTTCCCATTCAGTAATTCATATATGTTATGGAAATAGCTCCCCTTAGTATTTTTCATCTTTGACAGGAAGGAAATAACTACGGGCGCTTCGATTACGGAGTTGAGTCATAAACGCAATGGAAGAATAAATTGCAAATTAACGGTCTCGATTTGTTGAATGGTAAATCCTATTGCAGCATTCGCTATATGTAATGTCATAATCATATATTTGAGAACTAAAGCCAAAGACTTTCAAATTTCTCTAGAGATACTGGGAGCTCGACCAATCGATTGAGCGGAATTTTTAGAACATCTTGGTCGCCTCCAAAGCACCCAGCTTTGAGGAACACGTCATATGAACTGTAAAGATTTCAATAAAATTTTCTTTTCTTGATTTAAAGAAAATGGAATCTGTGTTGGCATAGTGGTAATCTCTCGCATAACGTTAAACATGGGAGAATAAAAAACTTAATATATTACACATTCAATATTTACTTTGTTAAATCTGAGTCAATAACAGAGAGTCAGCTTTTTTCTACTCTTTAGTTTTGATTTTGGTTTGTCTTCCAGTTTCGCAATATTTATGTGCTCTGAGTTATATATTTACTTGATAAAAGTATATTACGATGTTACCTCGAGAAACAGGTAATTTGTTCCAGAATTCACTTGACGACTCAAATCATAAACTGTAGCTAACCACTGTAAAAAAAATATCATAGCTATCTAAAATCAAGGGGTAATGGGAAGCATTTCCTATGTTTTGGTCGACTTTGAATTTTCAATTCCGTGTTCATTCTCCCGGATCCACGAGTACATTGGTTCGTCAAAGATTTCAAAGCTACACAGTACCAGAGGTATCACTCCACTCAATTTCAGCGAGAATTTTACCGAATCATATTTTTGATTTGGGCCATGTCACGAACAAAAGAGCTATATTAATTTCTAATAACAGCATTCCGTTAACTTTCGATTCCATCTTCAAGTCCCGTTCTTTTAATAAACCGTTTCCCTCAATTCAAAACTCTCTCTACGGAGGGAGAGCTATAAATCAAACCAGCTTAGACACAAAGCGTGGAAATCGGTTGGCATTTTGTTGGTCCGTTCTTTTCGCTCCGAGACGCAACCGCTTTTCAGCCACTGTCGCCGATGGGATCCCAAAACACTTAGCGTCTTTCTTATCTCGGCCGATGTCTCCTCGGATGATGTCATGGGATGAAAGCGCCCCGACCCGACCACCCGTGCTTAGTGGGGGAGTCGATCGCTTGCATTCGATATGAAGGAGCAATTGCCGTCATCGCATCGAGAGGCTGGGAATTGGAACTGGAGATAACGACGGGAGATTTTATCCCTTTACAGTGATACAAACGCCTCCGTTGAAGAGCAATTTGGTTCCCCAAGTCGTGTAAATTAGTATCGAAGCTAATGGATTGCGTCAGAATTGCCCGTATTAAAGTAGTGGCATGAATGCAAATGCAGACGAGTCAGTGGAGTATCTCTGAACAAATAAGTTAAACTGGAGTACACCTATCATTCATGGAATTTCAATGTAAGTGGAAATACGTTAACTAAAATTTTTCAGTTGAAACTCATTATGAACGTAATTTAATGAAATGTATCATCAGATTCAGAAGAATTTACTTCAAATAAACAAGTTTATCTCTATTCTAGGCATCCAAATATTTCTTATGGTGATAATATTTTGAAATTGATTAAATTAATCATCTTCGTTATCAGTGATCACCTGGTAATTTGATTGTACAGTCTAACTGATGCACAATATTCGAAAAATATGCTGTAAAGCAACTTAAAAAGCTCGGTTTTACATAGCGATTTGTTGGCAGATGCGACATAAAGATTAGAGAGGGATGTTAGTCCCACCTTAGTCGGACCCCTATTGGAACACGCGGCGAGTATATGGGATCCAGCGGATGAAACGTACCCACAAACTAGAGAAATTGCAGCGCAAGGCGATTCGATAAAAGTGCTACAGAAAAGCAAGCGTACGAAAATCCCCTCGGAAGTAGGTTGGGAATGATGTTTGATCCATCATTTTTGAGCACCTCGGTTGCTTCAATTTCTCTTTTTTGCTGCTTCTATAGCATGTCTCAAAGTCGAATGGAAGAACTTATAGGTCAGCTTTTAGTATTCTCCAAGCTTTTAGTATTTCCATTGACAGCCATTTCTTGGATAGGATTACCTCTTCGATCGGGTTACTCTTCTTACTATTACTTATCTTTTGCCTCCTTTTTATGGAATTACTGCCGATTTGCAAGAATTTATGGGTAGATATCTCAAAATATATCACATTATGAAAATTGTACTTAGAACGAAGATTTTATATTCAGTTCATCATTCTTTGGACTATATTCTGCGTATATTATGCTACTGTAGTAGATAATATATACAATAGTTATACATATGTATCGGATACATACATATTTTCTACACCACAAGTCATTGAAATAACGGGAAACTAAAAAAAAAGCAAAAAACCTATATCTGTCTTTTTATCTTGAGTTTTTGCATCATTTGCTATAGTTTCAACTGCTGTAATTGCTCCAATTGTTTTGCTAATCAGTAGACCTCCCAGTCGATTAAACTCTCATTAATTTCAACGTTAATAACTATTATCTACTGCTTTGAGCTGCTTCAATGGTCATCTCATGTGCATTCCCATATCACAGGGAAAAATAATCATTTTTACATATACATTTCTATGACCATAGAATTTTAAGCAGCCTATTTTCGTAAAGCTGCTGATGAAGCATTCATCGTTCTGTTTCTCGGCCCTCTTCCTTGAGCTTAGAGGCGATTTCTTAATGTTTACCTGTCCAGTCACTCGGTTATATATACTCCTTTAAGAAATCCGTGTTCAAATAGTCGTAAGACACTTGCAGAATTCACACCACAGCTCTGACTGAATAGTTCAAAGCAGGTTTCCTGGACATCGAGGATAAATACACACTTCGAGGGAACTTCTTTTTGTGCAACATGTCGTTACGTTGACTACCGACCTGCATAAATTTGAGTGAAATCGCTGTGTTATGTGGGTCGCCTTAAAAGTGTGAGACGTGCTCCAGCATTCCTAATTTCAATTAGCTAAATTTAATGCTAAAGTTTTGGGATTTTATTCTATTTCCTGAAAGCTGGTGGTAAAATTTCTGGTTAAATAGAAAATTTATGCAAATCAATCACATATTTGAACATTAATTGACTGTATTTGCTGAATAGTTTTACTGCTTTTTTAATCCGGGGGATTCGAGGATACAATTTAATATACACAGAGTAGATAATTTTTAGTGTGGTGCGTATCTTGAAGAAATTGTTGAAGTTCCCGGTTACTTCGATGCTTGCAGTAACTAATTTCTTATTATTCAGTGAGGCTGCTAACAGTCGAGGTAAATGTTGTGCCGAGCAATTGCATATAGTTGTATAGTAAAATAGCCTTAACAATGTTAAGTACATCTTTTAATCTTTGCGTAAACAATGAAGGTATTACTATTACCCGGTAAGGAAAAGTGAGCTGGCATTCGTGATGAATTGATAAATATTAACAGTTAAACAGGATCCTAAAATGGCCTTGTCCAAATAAATAACATCAACCAAATACTTGACATGATAGCTAAATACAGTGTGAAGTATGTGTACAGTGATAGCAATCCAGCAAGTGGACGGAGGCTCTCATAAATCTTTTAAGCTCAAAGAAATCTAATGCGAAGGAATTAACGCAAAGGAACGGAAATCCGGAAAATCACACGTCGAAAAATCAGTGGATGTTTTAGTGCATTTCAAGAAATGGAAAAAGAAAAGAAGACAAACTTCCACCAGATTTTGTTTCTTTAGGTGAGGTTTGAGAGAAAGTTTAAATAAAGAGACAGATTAGTACTTAATGAAAATAATTCTAAGAACAGTTTGGCATAAGTTATAAATCGTGACCAACGAATCATTTTGAAGCCATCTCTTGTACCAAGGTCCGTCAAGGATTCACAAAACTTCTATAGATGAGATAGGCGAGACAATGTGGAAGTTTTTTATCTTACAATTTTCAAGCTGTCTCGTTAAATTTTCTTTCTAACCGCCAACCTACCTCCTGATTTCCTTCTAGAAGGACTTGAAACGTATGTAGCTTCGTGAGATCTTTTTGAGCCACTCCATTTCCTGGATATTTATCCAGAATCACCTTCACATTCGTTGTAAGAACACACAGCACACTTTTTGATTAGGACATTTTATAATCTTTGTTCGTAATTAAACCTTAATTCAACCGTCATATATTGTGTTGACTACTTGTATTGCTGAGATAGATAGGAGTAGATTGTATCTTTATGCTCCATCTTTAAGTATGTCCTTATCAGATTCAATGTAGAGACAAATTTACCTTTGTTATTATTTTTTGGACGCGATGATATAGTTCCATCAAAATTTTAAAACTTTTTCAAACTTCAATCGAGGAATATTTTTTTATTATAGATAAAAGCCTTATGACCTCATAAGATCCCCCTAGACGCTTCATTGAGTTGCCAGTTATTTATTCTCAAGTCTTCGTACAATTTTTTGGAAAAATTTCGTCTCCATAAATAAAAAACTATCACACTTTATGATATTCTCTCGAAGGCTCACATTTCTGCCTGTTTCATCTTTATTTCTTACTGTACTCGTATTCTTTTGATGGCATTTACCAACCGGAGTTTTTAAGTGAAAAATGTCATAGCCAATAATTTTTCAATCGCGTGAAAGAACACCTAGAATATTAACTTTAAGGCCCTGTATTTTAATGCGTACTTAACGTTAACTTTAACTAAAGTGCACTTTAGGGCCCGGTACATTAATGTTATGTTAGAGTTGAAATAAGGATTATAGTTAATCTTTATGCTAATTCATCATATATATGTTGGAGATTAGCTATATTCTTCACTTTATCTCTTGTAAACCATTACTATACTGGGCCGTAAAGTGAACTTTAGTTCAAGTCCATTTAAATTACGTTATAATATCGAGCCTAAAACTTATAGTTGACCTGTTAAATGCACTTTTAACAGTATTACTAATCTGTAATTTGTGGTGTGTAAAGGTTAAAGTACCCATTACACCTTGTGTTTTTGCATCATTTGCTATCATTTTCCATGCTGTAATTACTCCACTTGTTTGGCTAATCAGTAGACCTCGCAGTCGATTAAACTCTCGTTAATTCCAACATTAATAACTACTCTCTCTCTCTCTACTGCTTCAATGGTCATCTCACAATTATTCCCACATTACAAAGAAAAATAATAATTTTTAAACGTAGATTTCTGTAAATATAGAGGTTTCAACTATCTAGTTTCATAAAGCTGCTTACGAAGCGTTTTTCATCGTTGTTTCTCAGCTCTCTTCCTCGGAGCTTAGAGTATGCCCGTACTTAAGCCTTCCTCAGGGGTTCTTTTAGCAATTCTCTTACGCCTCGCTTACATCTTCAACTGCTTCCACGGACTGTTGGGACCCTCTCCTTGGAAGTTCACCTTCTATTGGCTACATTTCTTCGGTTGGAAGGGCAGGGAAGATATGGCAGTCTTTTTTTACGTCCACGCGATGATGGAAGTCCATCAACTTTTTTCGACTCCGTCACGACTTTGAAAAGCTGGAAGCGCTTCCTGGATGTCGAAAGTATTTTTCCATTCTCCTTCCTTACGTTTTTCCATTGCGTACGGAATGCGTGACTCGCCCTGGGAATTATCGCCGTGCCTAGGGAATATCAAGCGTGCGTGGGTGCGTTTTCGGGAGGAAGAATGCCGCTCGACCACGAAATTCAACGCCGGATGGACTCGGGAAATGCTAATGGGTCGCTCCGGATGAAACACTGCAAGCGGCCTATTTTAAGCACGGGATTTCTCTTGGAAAAGATTCTCCGATCGGACACGCCGTTTGAGGACTCATTTGCATAAGTAGAGGTTGTTTTTTTAGGAAATCTCTCAATGGAGAAAAGATTCGGAGGCATTAGATGAGAGGCCTGTGTTTATTAATCAATTGCGAATCATTCCTAGTAATTTTAATGCGTTGATGGTTTATTCATTAGTTTGAGAACCGATAGTCCGTATCTATTGCATATTTATCATCACGGAAGAACAATGTAGTCTCATGGTTATGATGGCAAAAAGTCCGGTTCTATCCGGGACAGTCCCGCTCTCGAAGATTTCGTACCCTAGCTTTCGTAAAATGATTGATTTTTTTCCCGCTTCGGAAGCTTAGAAGATAAAAGTCAAATTTCCCTGCTTAAAAATATTATTTACTCTTACGGCGAAATTAGGCCATCTTGGCCTAATCTCTTTTCCACCTAATTTCTGGAGATATTACGTGATAATAATAATACTAGGAAATTCGATGCTGTAATTAAGGCCAGTTTTGTGTGCATAAACTTTTAAAACGTTGAAACCTTACCAATGGGAAACGCGAATAAAATGTTTGAATTCTTTCCGGCGATACACTGGATTGGTAATCTTCAGTTAAGTCTTTATCGTAGTCATATTGATTGATGTATGAATGTACGAAGAACAACCCTATGGCGATTTATACGGTTATGGAAAATTTCTCTCTGGTTCTGATAACATTTACGACGACAAAATCGGCCAGATTCTTTTATACAACACCTGTATTGTAGCAACTAGAACATAATCCGATAATCTTACAAAAAACCTGTTCCGTTTTGCCAAAGGAAAATATATCATTTTTGAATGTATGAAATATCGACAGGATATGACCAGTCTACATATAAGTGTACATGGTATGTACAAATATTTCTTATGTTAACTTAAATAGTATTTGTACTGAAAAAAAAATGAAGTCATCCACTTTAAAAACATCCAGTTAAAATACCAAAGTGAACTTTCAGTTTGATATCAGGGTTTATCGAATAATAATTCAATACATACGTCTTCTTTTATTGGGCGAAATTGGGACTAGAGAGTCCCATCCCATCAAAATAAAGGAAGGAAAGACAGAATGGTTTTGTAGACGAAAAATAAACTGTAATATCTTTATTACTGAAAAAAATGTTTCCACTGCAGAAGAACACCCGCAAAGAGAAGGGGGGTGTGAAAAACCAGCGAAAGCTATAGGAGAGAGTGAAAGCAAGAGAGAGAGAGAGATTACATTAAGAATTACACATGTATACAACATATATCAGAACATAGTTATTCTTTGTCAGTTAAAGTTGAATAAAATAACATGCTGAATAACATTTAATTGAAGTAACTAAAGCAAATTAAGAAAGTTACTGTTTTACGTAGTACCTATTAGGATTTAGTTGATTTTGGATTCGTTCTGTCTACATCAATGATTTTGTCCGCCTCTTTCCAGTGAAAATATTTCTTTTCTTATACACACATTGTGCTTCATATTATTCTCTGTGTATGGAAATTTAAGTGTTGCTGATAAAAATTTTTGAAAGTTCTATATCGGGGAAATAAAAAGGAAAATCGAGGAATTCCGACTAATGTTACTAAAATATCACCGGTTCTTATTCGATATGTTTGCTCAGCAGATAACTTCTTTCGAGAAAATTTCTCTATTCATTTTACAGCAGTGCATGAGATGATCGTTGAATTTTTACGCTGTATTTTCTAAGTTTCCTCCCGGTGATTTATTCTTCCTCCTCATTTTAGTATTGTTTGCAGCGTCTTGAAGTATCACTCAAGTTTGCTTTAAAAGGAGTTATTTTCTGAAGTAGTTGTTTATCTCCTTTGCCGCATGAAACTTTTTCATTGAGTACAATTGAATAGGAATTGATTCTTCCGATTTTAATTACTTCCTTCTCCCTGCTTTCTTCTCGCGTTCCATCTTTTGTTTTACAGATAAACATCAATGGAGGCGAGACGGAGTCCTTGTTTGGTAAGATCTAATAGACGCAATGTTCGTTTACCTTCGCATCAACTGGTTTCTCCCGTATTTATGTTTTAAGTAATCTACGATTCTTTTTTTTCCTTGATAGTAATTATGCTTTTAGTAGTACTTAAATCTTTGGATAAGCAATTTAGAAACATTTCTTGGAATTTTGTCTCTTTCGAGCTTTGATTGGCAAAAAACAGAGAAATTTTAAGTCTTAAATAATACTATGTTTATTAATGATGGCTAATAAAGGTGTTTCCTCGATGACCGAGCATATCGTAAAAGAAGGATTAATTCACTCAGCATTAATTCTTTAGTCTCAAATTTTACGGAAAAGTATATTCATTGATTTTCGATGTTTAAGCGTTGATTTATATGGCTAAGAAGGTTGCATTAAAAATGAAAATTAGGAATGCAACATCAACTCGGCTCACTCTTTAGTGGGGTCATCGAAGCAATAAAAAAATTATACGTTTTGTAATATATTGAGAGAGCCGTAAGAACGTGCTTATACTACTAAGTAATTACAATGAATGCAGTCTTAAATAAGTCAGAATCAAAACAAATAGATCAAGTCTACTAGCAATATATAACCGTAAAAAGAAAAAAATCGATATATTTTGGCCTTTAAAAATTAAAAATTGGGACTCGCATTTCACTCCAAACTAAATATGCGAATTCATGTATTTCCTCGTCAACGCAACTGTTTTATCTTCGTTGCACATTCTTTTGAAGTAAAAAAAGCGTAGATCCATGCGAATTTATTCAGTAGAGTATATGAGAACTGTTACCCTTAGAAAGTAGCAAAGTACCATTAAATGCTAGAAAATTTCACCAAATTGACTGTATCGTACGTGCAATGAGAGCTAAGAAGGAATTATTATAAAATCACGTTAGTATCTCAATTAAGATAGAAAAAACAAAATAGGAAAGTAATACTGAAATCAATATAACATGTTTAATTTCTGTTTTTTAATGAGTTATGATTAATTGCCCCTAAAAACATTTCAGATGGAATAGCTCTTGCAATCTATGCAGAGTCAATATAACCATTACGAGCCTTAGAGTAAAGCAAACTGTAACCACCATTTAGTACTCATTCTTTGTGTGTGTACTTTGGAGTAAAATAATACAAGAATTGCATTTCATACCCGTATGCTTATTTGTTCGATGAGTAAATAAGCGAGTGTGGAGAAAATCAGCCTCCACTTCTCGAGGACTTCTCGACCATTCCCTGTGTGTCGTCCTTCTTTACGGTGGTACGTCCCGTAACTTTACACCAGACTCAGAATTCCTGCGGATTTTTTACGCATAAACATCTCGCGTTTTCAAGCATTTCGCGCCAGGGGATTTCATGAAATCTCACCATATACGTCTATACTCTGCAACACCAGGATGTGTACTCTTTCGGCTGGGTGCTTCAAAAGCCGCGACAGTTGTAGCCCTTAGCCCGTTTGTTCACCGAGATGGAGACTTTTTACTCGCGTTTTAAGCTTTTTATGACTAAGAATTTGATTCCCTCAACTCTTCCCTCTCCCGCCAGCAAACAAATTAAATTAAACCTTTTTACGTCTCCACGAATGGGGTTTTCTCACTCCTGAGTACGGAGACTTCAGTAATAAAAAGAATAATTTTGAAAGAGTTAACTCCTTTGCGACGGGATACCATGTCCACTTTTAATGCTCCCCTTAAAGAGTCCCTCGTTTGGTGTGTTTTATGTAACTTATTCCAAACAAGAAACTTCTCGTTCTAGTTCTTTTGGATGTGAACTCAGTTATCCCACAAAGTGCTCCATATAGTCTATTTCCTTCCTTGTCAGTATTAAATGCAGTTAGAAACTAAATGGAGCGGGATAGCAGGATACTTTGACCGATGTTCAATTTACCAACCCACACTACGAGCAACAGCTGCAAGGAATAAATTGATTTCGAATTGATCTCAAAAACAATAGTGAAATTTTAACCTTAACTCATGTCTTATTACGTGATTTACAACGTGGGATTTTTACCTCCTCTAAAGATGGAATTATTGAGTCGATTGGTGAAAGCAGAAGAGCAAAAAACGATATTGCTTTGCGATGTTTAATTTTGGAAAATTTATGAATAACATGTATGGTAGAGTCGTGAGCACCATTATCCTACATCTAATCAGTTACTGTCACGTATCGTTCGTTGACAAGTGAGATTTTGAAGCGGCTAGTTCTTTCGTTTATTTCCTTAATTTTCTTACAGTATCCAATCGGCCTAGGTATCATAGAATAAATAGAATATTTACTTCGTCTTCCGAGAACATAATATCTCTGAATTTAGTGAGCAATCTTTACCAAAATCAAATCTTCTTTGTCGCAACAATTCCCATCCGAAATCTATGGGATTCTTTATGACGCTTGCCGAATTTTCCTAGAAATTCCCAACAGCTGACGAATTTACGGTAGACCTATTCTTACTCAGAGAAAAGTACATGTAGTCGGAAGAGGTGGGAAAATACGAAACGTAAACGGCAGAAGTCATCGTAAAAGTTTTACACGCACATGTTTTTGCCCTTACCCTCTCGCTCGCATTTTGTTTTTAATTTTTCGGTGCGTTTCGCCGTCGTAAAAGAAGCTTTCATTTACGAGGCACCGCATTCCATTTACACCCAAAGAAACTCTGTCTGGAAATGTTTTTTCGCTCGTGCAGAAGTAAAGAGGATGACGGGGCGCGATGGGAGAAAGGAGAGGCTCTCAGATGCAGACGGAGAAATGTTGCGTTTCACAGCAATCGACAGCGAATGGCATTCAAGTCTCTGGACCACCGGCTGAGGGATATACATTCCTCTGGGATGGGTTAGAGAGAGAGAGAGATGTCTCCCTTCCATTGCGTGTGGTTCTAATTGCATCGCTCTGTTGACGTCTAAGGAGCTTACTACTGCTTTCGAATTTCAATTTGGAGGATCTTTCCCGCTGGTTCTCGAAATAGTGATGAGCTATGCAGTCGCTACCCCGAAGCGATCAGTGGTAATCTTGTTAATTTTTTACCTTCATTTACTTGTCTTGAAATGAGATCATGAAAGAGGTTCAAGAGTGAAAAGCACAGAGCAGTATTATAATTGATCATAAAGTAGATTATTCCGCAGATGTACGCGTTGGATTTATCTCTAAGATTCATCGCGTTAATTGAACTCGCGGAGATCTAAAGTGGAAAAACGCATTCTCATTTTCACAAAGTGATGCTTAGGACGAAAGAGCGATCTGATTGCAATAAATTATAATAATTGAGTACGATAATGACAAGTAACAGAAAATAAATTTGCATGATAACTTATGAAATTATTTCGCAATAACACTAACTACGTTCACTTGGTGGAATCAATTGTGCACTATCTTTTCTCGGTTTAAAAACTCTTCTTTTATACATAGTATGTTATATTCTGTGATTCGGGAAGTTCTCTTCCTCTTTGATAAGCTTCTTGAGGAAGAGATTAATAATAACAATAATAATAATAATTTATTTCGTTATTATTACATTCAGTTGCACATAAGTAAACTCTGTATAGAACTGGTAATGTCTCCAAAAACAAAAGTGTATGATAAGTGTTTACAAGTTAAACAACATGTAAGTAATACTCTCACTGTCGCTCCTCTTTCCTTTGATTAAAATTGGATTATTAAAATGATTAAGGCGAATAACATTACATAAATTACATTACATGCATTACTTAGTATTAAATTACACATCTTCATATCAAGCCGTTGTTTACATAGTAGATTTTAATTAAGTTATCTTGAGCAACTATCTCAATGGTGGAAATTCGATTAAAATAAATTGGAAGTTGAGATTAATTAAAGTAATTTAGATATTAAATAAGTAAGTTGAATCATTAGTAATAAAACGATGAAAAGCTAAGCGTAGATCTGAAAAGGATAAAAATTGTATCTCATTATCGCAGAAACCCGAACACTTGGTGCGTATTGGGAAAAGAACGTACTTATAATTGGAGCGAAAATAAAAACAAAGGGAAGACTTTTCACAGACTTTTTCCACAGGTTTAACGACCGGTTTCAACGAATAATCGCCATCTTCATGTAAAGAGAAAAGTATTCAATTGTTATATATTACGATTATTGTTATATATTGCGATTATTCGTCGAAACAGTTCGTGTGCAAATAAGCCTGTGCAAAAAGTACACTCCTCTCTTCCCTTTATTTTAATGTGATGGAGTTCACAAAACTACGCATTCTTCCGTGGAATTAATTATGGGCGAATATCGTGTCCAAATCGGAAGAAAAATCACCGTGAAATCCTATGAATGATAGCGAAAATGATAAAAAATTTGGCTGCAGAATCCTCATTAAAATACCTAAAGCGTTTATCCTGAAATGAAGTGAAGGCGGAGGTTATGGATTATATCTCAAAATACCCTAAATTAAAGGAAGGAATATATTATGGAGGGACTCGTTAAATAGATGTCTTCATGTCTGCAAAAATGACTAAGAGAGGGGAATTTAATGGAAGATAGATTCCTGACATACCAAGATTATTCCTGAGAAATGAGAATCACTTTGTCTTCAGCTTTCAGCAAAATATTTTGAGAATATGATTCGAGAGCAAGAAAGATCAAATTAGTAGGAATTCCAGCATGACTTTTTCCAGCAGGCTTTTAAAGATTGCTGAGGTGAATGCAAGGTAGGATTGCTTCACACTGTAAGATAAGATGAGATCATAAGGTGCTGCTTGACATATGTCATCTGTTCAATAAAGACAGTAATTGGTGCAACTTCTCATGGGTCATGGCTGCACCAAAAGCTGTTATCTAAGGAACGATAGAAAAATTATCCTACCCGGAAAGTGGAGGACCTGGGTTCGAGTCCCAGACATGACGATTGTTTCAGTTCCGTTCATCCGTGGGTTTTGAGGCGCACGCATAAATTTCCGATGTAAAAACATCGATCTTTCTCCTACCTTCACGTCAAACAATACCAAGTATTTGAGTATAAGAATTATATTTATCATATTAAATGTATTCTTGAGAGATTAAATGAGAATTTCAACTCGTGGAAGACCCCAAATTGCCAAATAAAAATTGCTTCCGCGTGAATTGTTATGTGAGATAGTCGAAGGAATGACGAATCTGTATTCCAAATCCAAACTCGCGGAAAAAGCAAGAGATTAATTGTCTCATTCGACCCGGTCTTAAGTTGCTAATATTTCGCCCGCTTCTAATTTATATTTCAATATATCCTCCCTTCACTTTTAATTAAGTGGATGAACTTTCCGTCTTAGCTTAGATTGATAATGGCCCCTCAATTATTTCCGTTTATAATGAAGTGCTAAAATAATTAATGAGGACGCAAACTTTAACTTTGGAGGCAATTCTGTGCATCGGATGTTTCGAATTTGCTGCTACGGTTATTAATTGGCTTTCTTCTCTTAATTAAGCTCATATTTAGTGAAGAGGAAATTTTGTCGTAGTTCTACGAAGTCCTTATTCAGCCCAGGATTTGATTAAAATCTTGTAGCATTTATATTGGATGAAGGAGCTGAGGCATAGCTTTATTTGACTTATCCGATAGTTTCAATTCCCCATTTATTCATCATTGTCATGTAGCACTTTATCCCCGCGTTAAAAGAAAATTTATCAAAACTGGAGAAAATTTTAGGCAGGCCAATTTCAAAGCAGAAATTCGGAATTAGTAATGTCAATTTCATCATTCAATTTGTTTCTCTTATATTTTTTATCTATGAAGTGTTTTTGATGAGGGACACGTTAAGAAGTCATCACCGGGAATTTGAAATTCGTCGATGTTATTGAACATAAGCGGTAAAATACTTTGAAATTAAGCCGTTATTATTAAAAACTAAATTTATGTCAAATTAAAATTTGACTAAACACTAATGTATGTAATGCAATCATTTCATTCCTTAATGTCTGTTCACAAGTCTACTTGCTGTTATTCTCATTAGCTTCTGTTTACATCAAACTATTTTAACGTTTACTTTTATTGAAGAGGAAATTATTTTATCCATCGTAATTATCCGTTTAATTCTTCAGGAAAATGTTCAAGAATGCTTTGTTATTATGTTGAATTTTCTCAATCAATAGATCCAAATACTGTGGCTATTTTAAGTAGAATTGAAATAATTAAGATTAAGGTTTTGTCGATAACGTTTTTCGAACACTGAAATTGCGTGATATACTTAGTTTAAGCTGTAATCATGGAAGGTAAGGACAGGGTTAGGAAAGGGGAAATGTATCTCACATTCACTTTTGTCTCTGTCTTGTTTTTGGCTATGATAATACAAAAGTTACTGAGGCGTTGGTGATGCTGACTAATGGAATTCATCCAATTTACTCTTTTTTTAATAGTATGAGGAAAAGAGTTGTGCCAATCACATGGTCATTGAGCTGGACATTTATGCCCAAGGGAAGATAGGGAAAAAGGTAAAGGAGGGAAAATACTTCTCTCCTCACTTTACTTGGTAAGCCTCATTTCCTCTCCCCTAAGGCACTTGATGGATGGAGAGGCAGAGATTCAAAGCGACCTTCGGTCGAAGTATTTCACTGATTACATGGAATGTTAGTTTCATAAATTCCCACGTTAATACTTAGTTATACGTCGGTATTCAAAAAGATTATGATAATGAAATGTCCCAAGGAAGAATGGACTTGAAAAAAGTCTGCCGGGAATCGGACCCGGGTCTCCCAATTGCCGGTCGGGTACTCTGTCCGTTGAGCTATTCCGGCAGAATATTTTTCCAAGACATTCGGGATACTTTGTGGGCAAGGACGTTGCGAGTTCGTCCACATGGTGGCATCGTTCGCGGTCTGTCGTCATTGAAGTATCGGCCACACAAAGTGATGGAAAGGAAACCCCCTTCTGGTTGTAAACAAAAGAAAATTGGGAGACCCGGGTTCGATTCCCGGTCCCGTCAGACTTTTTTCAAGTCCATTCTTCCTTGGGATTTTTCTTGGGTGCGCACCATCTTGCGCAAAGTCACCCTTACCCATTTTCCTTTGATAATGAAATGCATTCGAGCTTACATTCTCGTACATGCGGTACTGTCTGATTGAGAAATCTTCAAACGGTCTACTCAAAGTTGAAATATGGTCCGGTTCATTCCAGCGGAACTCTTGGAAAGGTCACGAGGTTGAAAGTGAGGGCGCGTCTTACACGGTTAATAAAAATGTTCGCGTGCCGTAGAAGAGGGAAGTTGTCTCTTCTCGGATGGAGATTCTTCTTGGGTGCATTCCATTGTCTGCTTTGGAATACAGGATGATAAGGAAGTAGACAAGCAAACTAACGGCTTGATTCGGAAGATAGTGACTCTTCAATCTCCTTGTTACATTTATTATTACGTGACACCAGTTGACACATACAAACACACGGTTTCTGAGGTATTTATGATACGTTTGAAAGTCTAGCGAAAGTAATTCCATTCAGCAGCTTTATTAGAGGTGAATGCCCTTCGTTCCTGGATTTCTCTACTAATCCTCTCCTGGAGCCAATAGTTACCCTCAGAAAACAAAAATGCTTTTTCTTTTTTGTAGGAATTCCTTGGAGAAATCCCTGTTGAATTCTATGATGTAAGCCTGTGTAAAATGTTAGATATATTATTGTAATATACTGACTGTGTTGTAGTGATGAAAAATCCCCACTCCTTAAATTACACATAAAGTTTTGTATATTTTATTTTCTTGATTTCACTAGCGAAAGGTCAGATTTAACTTATATTTATGAATATTTGAAGGCTAACATTCTATGTTTGCCTGATTTCCATCTGCCATCAGCTTGTGTAACAATTTTTAATCAGAATGTGACAATAGCTCGTTGATGCAACTGATTATTTACGTAATAATCGTAATTTATGGAGGCAACAATCGAATTATCTGCAGGTCCAACGGACGTTTACTGTATAACTTTTTAATAAAAATGACTTGCTGTTTTATCCATGCTGAATAAAAAACTAAAAGTAGTCATCGGAAGAGTTCGACCTCATTCTATTGCATGGAAAATACTATTTTTAGCCCTTGATTTTACTCAGTTTTAAAACTTAAAGCTATTTCAGATGCAACATCGAGAGCTTTGAGGTAATATTTATATTGATTTTGAAGCTACTTCAGTTTACTTTTACTAACAGAACGATTTCCAACTAGCAGCACTGCGTTATTTTAAATCAGCTGAGCAGTATCTTTCTAGAATCATATTTTTCTTAAAAACTGGTTACAGTTCTTATACATCATGAGAAATCGTTGAATAAAACGAGGTTTTGAACTACAAAGAAGATTACTTTTACTAATTCACAATACATAATTCGTTGGCGACTAGTTTCAGCCAAGGAAAGCCATCTTCAAGCCATATCCCAAGCTATCGCCGAAACTAGTGTGGATTATGAGAATATATATTGTGGATTAGTATAGGTATGCTTCTTTGTTGCTCAAAACCTCGTTTTATTCAACAATTTATCATGATGTCATCAAGATTCCTTTAAGACTTTAAGACGCTATAGGCATGATATTCTAAGATAATGCTTTAAGACGTTCTCGACATGATTTAGAAGGAGATAAAATAAAAACGACTTTATTACGGATGAGATTGGGACTAACAAGTCCCCTCTCATATCTAACCCACGTGGAGAATGGAATAGTTATTTCACATATGTGACCAGTTTTCCGGATCATTGAATGTATGAAGTCACTAAGGCGCATGAAGAGAATTGTAAAATTTAAAATATTGCGTAAACAACGGCGAAGACGATAGAGAATAGTAATTATAAAAAATAAAAATTCTTACTAGTACTGAGGTGAATAAATCTGAATGAAATGAGTTATGCAAATAAAGAGTACATCTCTAGCAACCCCAAGATGAAATCAACGTACGTTCTGCTAGAAAAACTGAATGGCTTTCGCTAGTTGTGAATTCTACGGCTACCCGATATCTCTCCGGCTATAGTTATTTCTGAGAGCGACGTAAGGTGTTACGTTCCATTGGCACAAAGAAAGCAGCAAATCCTTAAAGAAATCTCTTCAAGATGTGTGGTGTATTATTAAAGATATCAGGCCGGAAGCCGCTAAATACCTTTCCCCATTATCCATTATTCCATAAGAAGCAAAATCCCGAAATATACGTAAAAATTGTGAAAACATTCTTTTAGTCTTAATGAAGATTAGGCTGGAAATCTATCGCCTCGGCCATATTCGATTTTCATGTGTAAGCACATCTATGGAGATTTTTTCTCCGAATCCATTTTTGTCTGCTGAAAACCGCTTAAAAGATCGTCGCAAACTAAAAAGTTCTTTAACGAGGTCACTACTTAGCCGATACGTCTTTCTGTTATAGGAAATAATGTATCACATCCACATTCTTTCTTTGCTCCAGTTTTTCGGCTTCGTGACACGTTTCTAATATCGTAGTAGTAGTACACGTCTTGTTAAAAGTGCTTCGACAGCTTAAGTGATTTCGCATTTTGGCTCCCGTCGCGAATCGAACCCGGAACCACTTTCACCGAAGTTGAACGTGATGCCCACTTGGCCATCCGAGAGCCTGTATTTGTTATCTCATAACAACTTTGAAATGAACACGAACAATTTTTTTGGAAGTATTTTTAAATAAAGGAGTAAATTTAATGAGGGTGATAAGTACTTTGGCGCTCTGTTTTAGTGATGATTTGTTTTGGAGCTCATTTAGAGAGTTTAGAGAGAACGGAATTCCTTGGAAGGGTTCGTTCTTAGGCAAGATATCTCCTTATTTGTGTTTCATCGTAATTACTTTTACATGTTTTGTTTGCTGTAGTCGTTCGGTGGCGTGAAACGTTCCCATTACTTCAAAACTTTGAAATCACACGAACGATTTGTACTTAATAAGTGTGAAAAGAAGTGAGGTCTAAGGATGATAATCTGGTGTTGAAAAGTAACAAGGAGTGGGATTCTCCCGGCGGGTGAGGAAACAAATTTGATTCACGTTACAACAGTCAAATCTTGCGGGCTCTCGAGGCCTTTCCTTTAAGTACGACAGATGTCCGGAACACCGAAAGGAAAGCCTGAGCGATCCAAGATGTTCCGAACGAAAGGAAACAACAAGCGGAGCGAGTGCGGAAGAGAGAAAACAAAATAGCTGGAGAGGATAGCGCGAGATTGGGACTGGTTTCGTGAGGGGCGGAACGGAAATGCAAGGGCTGAATGGGGGCGAGGATGGGGGACGGAAGGTTGGGCGGACGGAGGGAATGGGGAATGCGTGCGGAGCAACCGGAGATGAATGGATAGGTGATAATTAAAGGGAAGATGATATATTCAAACAGTGAAAAAAGGCTGCATCACCCACTTCCCAACAGCGCATTTCCCTTGGAATTTTGGCCACGCGGAAGTCTCTTCGCTTCACGCTTCTTTACAGTTCACTCCCAAGATTCGTTGCACCTAGGCTGTCCATGCGTTCCGCTTTTCCGGGATTTTTTTCCGTATTTCAGGCACATCTCCGGTACGCCGGGAGTATTGAAATATTCGGTAATTTCAACGGTTCCCAAACATTTTCTTTTGCGGAAGAAATATCATAATATTATTGCTGTGGTACCTCGGTTAACAACGGAAATCCGTTCCAAGATTGTCGTCGTCAATCAAAACTCATTATCCAAGGCACGATTTTCCAGAACCGTGCTACATGTTAGATATGCAGATAAAACTCATTAAATTATGGTGCACATAGTTTATACAATTATATTTGCAATAAAAAGCTATCACTATAAAAGGAAAAGTAACAAAAGAAGTTTATAATTTTCAATCTTCCCCAGAAGGCGTCGTAAACCAAAGCCAGTGTCGTTACCCAAGACATTTGTTAACGAAGTACGTCGCTAACTAAAGCCGTCGTTAACTGAGGTACTACTGTGCTAAGTTTAGTTGATTTCTGGTACAGGTGGCAGCCGTTTACGTAAGCCAGTAATCATGAAATCAAAGAATGCAGATCCCAATCACAAAGATACAACAGAAATATGTCCCAACTTCGTTATTTGCATTGCAGTTAACTCTGGAGTATTCTAGTAATAACTTACGTCGTTCGCTGATTTCCTTTCAGTTTCCCTCTCATTCCTTGTTATGTGTAACGTTAGGAGTTGCAATCGGAATTTTAGTGATGATGCACGTACTGTGTTCCTGATATTTTGAAATAAAATGTTAGTCAGATGTTACACTAAATGTATACTGTAATCATGGAGTGCACAATAAAGGAAAAAGTCATTCAGTGCTAGTCACCATTTTCCAGAAAATTAATAGAAAGACTTGTTGTTATTCTTGTTCTTGTGAGACTCTCATCGTCCTATACGTTGTATACAAACATTGCAATGCCGCTAACTACGGGAAGTGCTGAAACATGTTTTCACGGAATGTTCGGTTCTCGACGTGGTAAAAGTCAAGGTCTCTCGGAACCGTATTTCCCGCTTGATTTCGGCCTTGAGGGGTTGCAAGTTCGAAAGTCTCTTATCACACGCATCCGTTCGCCTCAAGATCACGACTTCGTGAGTGACCTAACGTAGTCGTGATTCAGCAATGTTCCATTATGTGCAGTCATATCGCGTTTGGAGAAAATTAAACAAAACTTTCTTTGCATGCATCGTGCTTGGGAGAAGATGTCCGTCCGTATTTCCTCTCTCTCAGATGACAATGGATACACACGATTAGAGTTCTTAAATCATCCTCTCCGTGTACATTTGAGTCGCGCGCGAGCAGATATTTCTTGGCAGGAGTGGCGTCTCACGCCTCGAGCGTTATCTTCGGCGAATGTATTTAATTGCATGGTACGAGTGTATTGGATGATTTCAGTTGTTTTCCCCGTGATAATTGATGGGACGTTAAAGGAGGATTCGTGGAATAATCTCGCGATTTCTCCGTTGGTGGCACTGATTCTGCGTAGCAATATACTTTAAGGAGAAATGTTACGGAAGAGTCCGTCACTGATACTGAGCCACGAGGCTGATTTCAAATGCAAAACGAACAGCATCGGCGCAATCTCTCCTGTTTGAATGACGTCATCCGCATTATTTTAATATGTTGCGTAAGCGAGGAAGTGGCTACTATATGGATGGTTTCAGATGTTACAAAAAGGGCTCGTTGCGTGCCGTTCACGGAGGCGGAGGAATAAAAATCTTGAACACTCGCGTTCAACCTCGGCTCTGCAGAGATTCCTCCCTGTCTCTTGTATTTCATTGTTGCACCGTAGAGTGATGATTAATACTTGAGTGATCCATCATGTCTCCTGTAATAAATACCTTTCCTGGAGAACATTTACAATGACAGTTAGGTGTGGTATTTCCCGACAATACACCCCCAACAAACGAAGTCGCTAAATATGAAGAGGGATATTTGAGAACATTATCGAAATCTCGAGTGACCTATCTTTGCTTCCTTTCCTCGAAAAAATGTTCACAGTACTGGAACTCCCAATGATTTTGAGTATCTTTTTTATTTTGAATTCCAATTGGGAACGTACAAAGAACTTCATAGTAAATTTTTATATTAAATATTCATTTTATATCTATTTATTATCTTCCTATTTTTTTCGTTTTTCGCAGCTATTCAACAGACCTATAGTCGTATCGTAGAAGTAGTATTTATGCGAAACTTTTGGTATTTACTCAGAAAGAGGTCATAGCCCATAATTTTTCGGACTTTTCTATGTGTAGGATTATTCTACGCATTCTCGTAAATTTTTGAAACCATGTGAATTTAGTGCGTTTATGTTTCAACAGATTAATTTCACGTCCATGTCATGCTTGCGTATAAGGCTCTTACATCCGTCGGGGCATATGGATCATGAATTTGTATCAATAGCATCGTAAATTGCACACTATCTTGCGCAAAGTCACCCTTACCCAATTTCCTGTGTATAATACAATAACTTACTTAAAGACATTAACCACCAAGTCAACAGGAAAAAGTATCTCTTGTGAGAGCTGCCGTTTTTTGAAGGCTATATCACCAATAAAACTTTCATAACAAATGCTACTATGAAATTTCATGTCACGACCTCTGAACCACTCGATTCCTTGCTTTTACTTTAAGTTTATTACTTATCTTGTATTTATATTTTGCAGTGTTGCAAAGGTTTCATCGTTTAGTATAAGGAATGGCAGTGCTAAAATTTCAAATAATGACAGTACATTTCTCACATATGCGAGCATTTATGATACAGGCGATTAGGGATGAATTCTATATTTCATAGAGTTATATTAACATAGTATATATAGAAACGAAAATGGGTAAGGGTGACTTTGCGCAAGATAGTGTGCACCCAGGAAAAATCCCAAGGAAGAATGGACTTGAAAAAAGTCCCGAATGGCTTGCAGAAATGTTCTGCCGGGATAGCTCAACGGACAGAGCACCCGACCGGCAATTGGGAGACCCGGGTTCGATTCCCAGCCATTCGGGAAACTTTGTGGGCAAGGACTTTTGCGATTTCGTCCGCATGGCGGCATCGTTCGCAGTCACGGCTTCATTGAAGCACCGGCCACACAAAGTGATGGAAAGGAAAACCCCCTTCATGTTGGAAACAAGGAAAACGGGTAAGGGTGACTTTGCGCAAGATGGTGCGCACCCA
>KZ308140.1:1853551-1927740 GCA_000376725.2 Ladona fulva | reverse complement strand
ATATTTTTATTTATTAATTTATTTATTAATAGAGTATAAAAACAACCAGAAATGTCCCATTACATTGAATCATAACAGTCACAGCAATATCAAAACTTAATACTTAACAATACTTAAACAAAAAAAAACAAAACAATACGAAAACAATTCATTAAAATACATAATTAAATAAACTTATTTAAGGAAAGTAAATAACCGTAAAAGAAAAAAAAACGAGAACAAACAAATATGAAAATTAGAAAAGGAACATAGTTAATTTATGGAAGATAGAAGTGTATCGATAGGGGAAAAAGTTCGAATGAGGGGTTGTAGGACAGCAGGGAGTTGGATAGTTGTGGGATGCTGTTGAACATGGATCTTTGGGAGATGGAGAGTCGGAAACGATGTGTGTAAAGAAGGTTGTAATTACAGATAGAACGGTAAGGAACTCTAATTGAGAAACAAGGGAGGATGCCATTGGATCTGCATCGGCTAGATCCATATTATTTCGCAATCCCTCTACCCTCAGTATTTGGCCCACCCATTTTTTCTCACGTCTACGTTTAATCACTTCGATGAAAACCCTCTCTTCCGCGGCCAAACGATATATGTGATAAATTGGACACAACTTAAATGGCGTCACATTTTATTGGTATGATTAATATACTCTAATGAAGAGAGAATGAAAGAATATACATATTTGACGGATTCGTAGTTGATAAATCGATCGTGGTATGATGCGTATGACCTCCAGATTATTTTTTGAATTGATAAGGGATTTTCTTGCCTTTACGATTAAAACTCTGTCATTCGATTATTCCACCTTACATTGTCGCAAGTTGTCGACTGAAATATCCTGAATGTGAGTTTTAACAGTCAGGCGTGGAGGGCAGCCCGCCGAAGCAGGTGCTGCCTCAACGGCAAGGGAGCGAAAACGGCGTTGAGGAGTGATTTACGAACCTGCGTTCTTTCCTGTAGATCGTTGACTCCAGAGGAGTGTCAGAAAATGCCCTTCTTTTAAAACAAATGGTTTCTCACTGATTTAGTATTGAGATGAATGTAGAGAATACCAAAACTTAGTGGGAAGGTTTCTGGAATGTACTTGGGGTAAGGCTTGTCGTTTCTCAGATTATAACAATCCCGGAATACCGGGATGAAAGAATTTTCGATCCCGGAAATTTCCCGGGATTTTAATTTTTAGTCAAATTAACGATGAAATTATACAAATTCTTCTCACTTTCAGGTTTAAAAATTCGGTTTCTAGTCAGATGATTTCATTTTTTAATATCTCACGTCACAAATAAAGTAAATTGATTACAAGCAATGTTAAAATATCATTATTATTGTTTAATCTTACGGCGAGTTTAGCCTTTTTCTACCTAAACTCTGAAGATATTACATGATAATAATATTACGCTAATAACCAAAAATAAAGTGCTAAAATTAACTTAAATCCTGGAAAATAAATCAAGTCTTCTAAAAAATCTGGCAAACATAGGTAAGAGAAAAAATGTACAAACAGTAGATACGAATTATAAATACAAATCGTTTAAAACTGAGTAAACATAATAGTGGTGGGAAATTTAACAGTTTTACTCATTTCCCTCAAAATCACAAAAGCTATAAGACTAAACTATTAAAATCACTATATTGTATTAGTTGATTTATAATACACTTCATAAAGCATAGTGCTGACTTTTTGGTCACTTAGGGATGAGCGTATATTGGTAGAGAAAAGTCCAGCTGAGGAGAACACTCTTTCTGCTTCCATAAACACGGGAGGGATACTAAGAAGGAAATTAAACGGACTATAAGGGAAAAACCGGAATTTCCTGGGATATACTTTTAATTTCCGTGGAAAAGGGGTTGTCTTTACCAACAGATTCCCGGGAAGGCGGGATTCCTGGGAGACAAGCACTGATCCATAGCTTAGTCTGTAAATAGCAAATATTTTAGCAAAAAAATTCACTAGGTAACCTGCTGTAAAGTATTCAGTCCTGGATTCTCCCGGAAGATGAGAAACACTAGTCTAAAGCGACAGCTATTCTTCCCTAGATTCTCCTTGGGTGGTGCTACTTCTAAGAGATGCGTTCAGCATGGAATTGATGGCACTGCCGAGAGTACCGATATCCTCGATCTCCATAATCTCTCCTCCCGCATTCCCAATCGATTTGGCGACCGGATTCCTCAAGTTTCGAAATGCACAGGGAGATTCTTCGGCTCTCTCCAGTAGAATCACCAGTCACGAACGCTTCCTCGCCGCATTCTGGAGGTGCGAACGACTTGCCTTTCGAGAACGGAGCCTTTCCCTTCCGTATATCTTCCTGTTTTCTCAGTTACCGGGAAATATTTGTCGTGTCCGCAGTAAATTTGTCTCGAAATTTGCACTCTCCTGCACTGAAAAGGTTACGTTTTCCTTATGTCGGACGTTTCTCCGGAGAATTTTCACGTTTTCATACCCTCGCAAAACTTCGGTGATTGCTCTTTGAATTAAAGGTTCTAAAGGGTATTCTTTGGCTCATAATTTGGTTAATATTCTTAACATGGGTCATTGAACTTACCATATTTTACTTTTAATCTTTTATTTTTTTATTCACTAATATTTTCTCTGGAGACTAGACAAGATGAGGGGTGAGGTAGTTTTTTCTTGCTTTCCTCAATTAGCCAATAGGCTATAAGCTTAACAAACCCACGTCAGTGAAGCACAGGGACTCTACGAGTAACACATTTCGTAAGAATGCATAAAGATAAACCTTAATTAATGTCAGCTTCACTCATACCTCAGTAGCTTTCACATTGTCACTGCCATGAACAGGACAGACAAAAGCACATAAAAGATACATTTTTCTCTATCCCTTACCAGAAGACAAACGATAAATATTTTTTTCATCAGGATATGGTAGCAGGTCCATTAATATAATAGACGCGTTAGATTGATAATGAAAAATTAATCATTAAAAATTAAGGATTCTGGAGTTGGTTATTTTTTAATAAGAGTATTCGTGAAAAATTCTGTTTACGGAGAATTAAATTATGTGATGTTATCTGTGAAGCTGAGCTTATCCCAATCAAATCATTCGAATCTTTTCTGTATTGTTTTAAATGTAAAATTTAACTTAATACAGAGGTTATATCTAAGAAGGATCTCTTTACTTGCTTGAACCTCGCTCAATAAATATCGTAAAAATAATAATATTAATCGTATAAAGAAAGTAATGACACTGTCATAATTAGGAAACATGCTGCTTTTATTTACAAGCAATTTAATTCACTTTTTCTGAGCACGTTCCGTTCACTTAAGTCAAGTGAATTCAGCGCATGGAAGGAGAAAAACTTTCACCCCTTTATTTTTCCACCGCGCTCTTCCTCGCACGCTTGGCGATTTCTTTCTCAGCTCATGCCCGATCTATTCTTCACGCCACGTGACGCATATAAGGATATGCAGCATTCCTCCGCTTTATTCACAGCCTCCATTCTTTATTCCATCTCTGGAAGGTTTATCTCCCACTTTTTCTCTCATCTGCCTCCCCTCGCCGCTATTTCATGCCTCTTTTCTTTAACCGTCCGCCGCGCGTTAGATGGGGCAGCTGAAGTCGTCCCTCTCCCATTTTACCCTCAGCGGGAGATTCCTTTAGTCCCATCAATTCTGCAGCGGAAGGAGACCGGATCCCGCGGCAGTGTGGAAACTCATTCCCCTCAAGGAGGCAAGCGGAATTCTTTTTTCGAATTTCTCCAACTGCCGTAATATAGCCGGCTGTGGAAGTGGATCGAAGTAGGATTATATAAATGAAGAGGGTAATGAATGGCCGGTGTTTCGGGTCTCCTTTAACTTCTAGACCAAAGGAATTAATTCGCTAATTTCTTTCTGCAATATCTTCTGCTTCTGGTAATTTGGCGACTTCGGAATTTGGCATTCGAGGAACAGCAAGAAGCAATGTCTGTAAAATACTCAGCGGGAGGACCTGATGAACAATCGCCCCACCACTATAGGATGAGGAGTGAGGTAAAATTCCTCCGCGACATCAGCGGGAGGGCCTGATTGAACCTCAATCCCATCTACTACTATTTACCAAAACTCCGAAAGAGGAGGAGGACTAAGTAGGATGAGGATTGAGGTAGTTTGCCTTTGCTTTCCTCTCTCGGCCTTATAACTATGAGAGGAAAAATTTCACTGCAACATCAGCGGGAGGGCCTGATTGAACCTCAATCCCACTACTATTATTTACCGAAACCCCGGCAGAGGGGAGGACTAAGTAGGATGAGGAGTGAGGTAATTTTCCTTTTCTTTCCTCAGTTGGTCTGATTGCAATGAGTCGTGGAAATTAATCCAGTAATCATTATCATTTATATTCTTATGTCTATTATGTATTCTTATATTATTATGTCCTCATATTATCGGTCATTAATAAGACTAAGACAAAAGTCAATGTAATCTAGTAGTAAGAAGTAATCTATTCCTCTCCACCAATAACAACGAATCATACTACGTTCGTTTGGATGTGATATATTCAATTTTACCCGGAGATACATCCTTTCTTTTAATTATCCCACTTACAATAATTTTAGCCCCACTAAATTTTAAATTTACAGCAATTTTCTTTTATTCCCCCGACCGTTGCCACCTGGTATATATCAAATTGCAACGATAATGTAAATAAATAAATAAATATTAGGAACAAAACATATAAGTATCAGTAATTAAGTTCTCGCTTAACCTAGACAATTTCAGAGATTTTTTATACAATAATACTGATTTACTTATAGAATTTGTTACAAAATATTTCATACATAATAATACATTTACAGAAATGATATCCAGTACCTATATTGAAATACATAGGTATATTTCCTGAAAAGAAAATACTTTCAGGTCCTGCTAAGTCAAAGACTTGTCAGTAGGTGCCCAATTATAAATGATATTTCAATCAATGAGAAAAGATATTATTCTATCATCTCGTTGGTAGTAAAGTATCAGATAGTAGTTAAAGATTGTTAAAGATAAGTATGTAGTAAGATTGTTACTATTAGTTAAGATTGTTCTTTTAAAATGCGACGTAAAAGTAAAGTTTAAATAGTATTATTATGAAAAGCATAGTAAATAGCGAATTCGCAGAAAATCATGGCATAATTTTATACTAGGAACGCAATGAAAATATTAACAGTTTTTACTAAAATTACTAAATTATATATTTTTTATTCATCCCGTGATGATTTTAAATATCCCCTGATCGTATGATCACTCTAGGAGTGGTTCAAAAACTCTGAGATAGCAATAAATCCTCGTTGAATTTATTCCTTTCCAAATTGATTTCACGCTTAGCTGTAATAAACTCATATTATTAATTGGTGGTGTTCGCTAAATTGGTTTGAGTATATTTCGCTATTTGATACGAAAGAATATTTGAACTATTCAAGGCTATATAAACCAAAGATAATATTAAACATTTCTAATATAGAAAAAGATAACTGTTGCATGGTAATGCCATAGTAGAAATTGTAGATCAGGAAAACAAAAATATTCGCAAAGTACCTCATATTTCCTGTTTAGTATGATTTCCAGTATGAAGTTGGGTTCAAAATAAAAGAGGTTGCCTCCTGAAGTTAAAGAAAGGTTTCCTCTTCCAAAAACTAGGAAGAAAGAGTTGTATGAAAGACTTCTTGAGGGGATATGAAACTTTGGGAGCGTCTAAGAAAAGGAGAAAGGAAGAGAGGGAGGTCATTGACTCCCTCGAGAGAAGATCACAAATTAGTGGGACAAGAGGCAAAGAGCAGTCGTGCAAATGGGATTTTTAATACTGCGATAATTGCTTCATTCTCCTTTTTGGAGATCGGTTGCGTCACTGCGAGATTTAAAAGGGCAGAAACTATGGAGATAGCCAAATTCTTACAGTTTTTAATGTAATATTATTATTACACCATATCCCTTGCGGGTGATACATCCAGTGATAAAGATACCAGCTGCATGTACCAGTCTGTCTGTACCAGCTTCTATGGATGCAATTTTATTATTATTATGTATCACCCGAGGTTGTTTGACTTAGCATCAGATGTCAGTGTTACATTTCCATACAAAATTCACTCGTACATTAGTGCATATTTATATCACACTATTTTATTAATAGGTACGTTACATCAATTTAATGATACCTAAGATGGTACTTCACCGAATCAAAACTCGCGCAAGAAATATCACATATTTTAACATAAAATATATTCAACTCAACTCAATCGTAACATTTTCATGGTTAAGTGAACATGTAGTGGCTTTACATATTTAAAAGGAGTAACAAGTGTTTGGTTTATATAGTTTACATATTTATTTCTATATTCACGCAAGGTATTACTTCCTTTCCTTGACAGTCCTTCACAGCCAGTAAAGCGGTCTCGGAGCCTGATTAACCCTCGTAGCTCATTCTCCTATCAGGAAATTTCTCTCCTTTCTTATTTTACTTAAATATGCTCCGAAAAATCCATTTTATAAAATATCGTCAAATTTAGATTACCTTATCTCATGAGCCTGTAGAGATGAATTTGTTACGGGGCTGCATTTTTTTAATAATTCATGATATCTCTCACTTTATAATGGATAAAAATTACAGATTTATATCACGGAAAAGTAAAGAGTCACGGTGTTATGATGGAAAACTTTTTCATAGACTGTTTCTGAATAATCACTCCTGCCCTATTGATTGGTATTACGGATAGTGATGCAAAAGATGGCTATTGGTTTCCATGTAAACTACTCTATGTATATTTCAATGTATTAATCTGACAATTATATAGTAGTAGTATTGCACAAGGTACTTTGACAACTGAGGACATTTCGCACGTAGGTCCCCACTGGGAATCGAACCCGAGACCGAACGCGTTGCCCACTTGGCTATCCGGAATTATAATCTAGTTCATTATCTACTTTGTATTAAATATGATTGCAGATAAAGTGAACCTTTTCAGTTCTAAAGCGGTCAGTATCAGCTATAGGTGTTGATTTGTACAATTCAAGGATATTTCTAATGTAATTTTAAAGTATCATAAATAAAGTCAAGCAGGGCAGGTAGCTAGATTAACTTTTCATAGATTAGAAACTTATTCTACGCCAACTCGGTACTTTTTGTCGTTATCCAATCCCTACAACTTGACGATACACTTAATATAGCATATTATGCCGAAATAATACAAACATGCCTCTATATTCATACCATTTACATTAGCATTTTCTGAATTTAATTTCTGACATTAAAAAAAATTACTTCTTTATGATACAGACTACAACCATTTGTTGCTTTCCTTGCGCGATTCTTTAACTTGAAAGGGCAGTGGGACACGTCTAGTATCAAAACCTTTTTAGAGATACAAGATGAGTTTCACATATAACGGGGTGTATCTGCATTTGATAATCTCCCGGTCATAATTTTGGGATCGATTTCCAAAAATACACGGATGAAAAGGAGTCTAGCATCGTGGAGCGGAGATGAGACTGGTTGGACCACTTTGATGTCTACGTCGGGACATGGGGAGTGCTCGTTTTCGTGTAAGATATAGGTTTCCTTAAAACCGAGAACAGGAGCCGTGCCAGCAAATATTTATACGCTTTTTATTTTTACGGAAAGAGCACAGGGGACATTTTCGATTATTTTATGGGCATTTTAAGTTTTTAAATTTGGCATCCTCTATCCACATACCCCATCCCCAGCGTTTCGGGTCCCTACATCTTCCTTCATCTTTATAATTTTCCCCTTTACTTTCACCATCTTGTCCATATCAAGTTACCTCCTCCAGCTTGTCACTTTTTCATATAAAATCCTCCTTTATCCTCTGGGTTTGATCACTCTTTTTTCAAATTCATTCATTCCGTCATTTCTTATTTTCTTCCTTACTATCCACTCCATCCGTTTTGTTCTTTACCCGCTATTTTGTCTCATTCTCAATATTCCTCATCTTCTACTATCGTGGTCAATTCGAAGGTAGGTTTGCTGAAGCTCTCTATCTTGGGCGATCCTCTGCTAATCCCTTGCGATCTTAATTTATCTGGCAGCCTAGGTCTTGTTTTCCTCAGCTTTTATCAAATTCGGGAAAGTATAAGGTGGTTAAAGTATAAGGTTATCTTTGCACATTGAGGTGTACGCCTGAAAACTTAAGGATGAATAGATGTGAAAATAGCGGTATGACTGGGACTCGAACCCAGGTCTCCCACTTTCCGGGCAGGTATACTAACTGAACTACCATGCCGCATCTCTTCCACATTGTGATGGGAATGCTTCGTGAGCAATGCAAGTAGCGCTATAGTAGCATTAACCCTAACTAGAGGTCCTTGCTGAGCCATCTTGATAACTGGGAATCGAACCCAGGTCTCCCACTTTCCGGGCAGGTATTCTGACCACTGAACTACTATGCCACTTATCTTCCATGCAATCATGGGAATGCTTTGAGTGCAATGCAGTTGGCGCTCCAAATAGTGGCACCAACCACTGCAAGAGGTCCTCGTCGAAACAGCTAATTCACTAAACCAAGTTATGAGGAAATACCCCCAAAGAAATCAAATAAGGGAAAGGATAAGATCTTTGCGCATTGAGGTGTACGTCTTCAAACCCAAGTATAGAGAGATGCGAAAAATTGCGACATGACTGGGACTCGAACCCAGGTCTCCCACTTTCCGGGCAAGGATTCTAACCACAGAACTACCATGTACATATTATATATTTACGGTGAGGCTGATGGAATTATGCAGCGTATCTCGAACAGTGTGCCGTGAGGAAGTTCTTGGAATAACGCGTAATAAGCAAAAGCATGATATTATTCGAATTTCGCAACAAAATCTGTTATTTTTGTCATTAGTAATATCTCGAGTGAGGGCAGTAAAGGAGCTCATTCCTCGTTTGGTGTACTTTCCTGTCTTAGTTTTAATTCAGATTGAAAATTTAAAACGTATGGTTTAGGTGCCGCGCAGTTTGAATAAATGCGGAAGTGTGCCGAGGAAGAGAAAAGGTTGGATTGGCAGGCACTGGGTTAAAGGACTTTCACATTCGATTAGCGATCGAATATATTCGATTCACATCGAAGTTAGCGTACATATGAAGGCGCTCGTGTGTTTTCTTCAATCTCCCAATTCTTCCAGCTTTATTTCCATTTGTATTAAGTCATTATCTGATAATTATAGACGATAAAATGTTAATTCGTTCTTTTCTTCATTTCACGAGCCGATTATTTACAAAAGAATAAAGAGAAAGAAGTTACTTTCACGTATTACAGTGTGGCTTAAAAAATTCCTTCAAGTACGCCAAGAACTAGTTTAAATTGAAAAACATGTCTACCTCAAGATAATATACTACCCGTATTTGGCATATGAATATGAAGTTAATAATGTCCGTATATTTATATTTATTCATTTACATTAAGATTTTTTCTTGCTTAAAATATTTAAATCAAATGCTTTGGGTCATGATGTAATCTTGGCTGTAAGTCAAGATCATTCCATTATATTATTCTGTTATACTACGTTTTGCACTTTGCAGCTCATATGAGAAATTACTGCCCACGTCTTATCTTTTAATGTCATCGACGAGTTGAAGGCTATACCCAATAAAGGAAACGACTGCAATGTGAGAATGTTTATCCTAACTTTACAGCCGTGTTAACCTATTGCAGACGTTATCTTTATCGCAAACAGGCATTTATTATTCCGTTTGTTAATCCTTCATCCTGAATAATATTTTACTGGATTACGCAGGTTTCCGTAAGTTTCGAGAGGGTCTTAGGAGTAATAAATCGTTTCTTGTCGACTAGTGGAAAGCATTGCGTCACGCGGTGGAAATGGAGATAAAATTCACTCCCATATCGTGTCCTCAAGCCACTAAAACGGGCATGCATTCGAAGGATGAGTTAATAAATACGACGAGGAAACCTCGCGCTCAAATCTCTTGTGTCCGCTCGCAATTATGACAAGTTAATCGCTGGAAATAGCTTCTTGGTCATGTAATTCTTGGTAAGCGGTTTCTTGATTGCCAAGGTCAAAGCGGGTTATCGCAAGAAAAGTTGGTGATTAGGTCTTAATTAAAAAATAATTTTTTTCTTGTTTTAAAAGCTCCTTTACGCTGTAGGGTTATGACTGAAAAGAAGTAAATGTCTCATAAACTACGGGATGCCAGATATCATTGTCGTTAGCATCAGACGAATCGCTTCCTGTTTTTGTCTCTCCTTCCTCTGGTGAAATTCAGCGGGTGGTCTAGTCTAATCATTTCCCCATATTACGACTCTTGACGATGACATTTATAGCCCACGTCAGGAATTAAATAGGAAACTAATTGGGTTGTCAAAAAGGGCTTGCATCAGAATTATTAGTTTGGGCTTTTAGAAAATCTTTGCTGATATTCTGATAGTAGGGAGATTGATGTGTACTTGTGTGAATATGCCCTTTAAGTCTTAGATTGATGGCGTGATTCAGTTTCTCCATATTTTTATTGTTTTAGGCGGTGCAGTAACTGATAATGTGTTATTTTGAGGTGTATATTGTAGTTATTTTGGGGTATATATTGTGCCCTGTGTAGTATGTATGTATTTGGGGTATATATTATGATGTTGGAGCGACGTTAATTATGTATACGGTTGCCACCGTGGAATAGGTTCCACACCGCAGCCTTTGATTGATAATAATAATAATGATCAGACAACCACTGAGCATCTTCCCTGGGCCCCAATGAAGCCACGCTTCGGGCCCCATTGGGTCCTGGCCCCTTTGAGTCGCGGGATCCACTTCGCTGCCGATATTTAGCTCGAATCTTGTCGTTTTCTGAAGATTCAATAGCTGAAAACATTGAAAACATGCCTCAATCAAGAGAATAATAACTTTGCAACCGCAGCCGCGGAAAACCTATTCCCCGCTTGTTTGAATTTTCTAACGGTTTGTTTGCCTACTAACTACGGCTTTTTGGAGCTCTTTCCGAAAATCAAATGTATTATCTCAGCCGTATTTCTTTTCCTTAAATATTAACAGCGATATTTCAAAAATTTCCTGAGATTCTAGTCCTCTTGATACTAAAGAATTTTTAGATTGATTATTTCGAAATTCAATTTTTTTCGAAAAATAGATTACCATGAACTCAGTTATGACTTCAATTCTTTATTTTTTTGTTTTCATATCAGGGCCGAGGTCAAATAACTGCCACTCAGAAATTGTGCTCTTTTCTTCGTCGTATTTATAAACACTCGTGGTTGCATAAGATTCAGGATATGACTCATAGTTTCCTCAAAATGTGCCGCGGTTAAAATATCAAGTGCAAGCACGAGGGTATGTCCCCTTAATGATTTCTACAACTATCAGAGCAGAGCAGATTCACTTATTATATGTGTTGCAGAGAGATGGTGAATTATTTAAAGTTATAATTCGAGAAAATACAGCTGTGAGAGTATTTAAGAGAAAGAGCCAAGGCATATGAATATTTAAGTTATTTTCCCTCGAAAGTATTTAATGATTTTTGTACACTGTTTGCCTTCTTATTAATAATATTGTTATTCACAGTTAGTCTTGTTAAAATTATTTTCAAATTTAATTATAAGTGTGGGAACGAGGCTAAGTGAGAAGGATAAATCATGATTACGGGTCAGCATTGATTTCAAGGAATTGGGTAAAATGAGGTTTTAACGTATGAACCAAAGGAGAAAATCAAACTGGTTCATTACTCTGAGAGAATTATCGCTTATGGTAGTGACTGATCTGAAGTTTGAGGAAATGGAGCAAAGCGTATAAAAGATTTCAGTATGAGAAATATGTTGAGGGAGTTGTTACAACCTCAAAAGAGGAGCATAAAAGAAATCCTTGCGACACGATGTATACAATAAAACAGAATATTATTAGAATACCGCATATACTCGCGTATAAGACGCAGCAAGGTTTTGGGCTTGCATTCATGATATATCATAATAAATACAATAGAAAACCTATATCTTCCTATAAGACACACCATGATTTTTTACATTTTTTATATAAATGCCTCTTACATCTAAAATCACTTTTACGATATCTAGTTTTACACTGCGAGTTTGCTATATATTTTTTATGACGAGATGAATTCTAATCACTCAAAAATGCTCGTAGTTTGCTCCAGAGAAGTCGTTGCAGATATAGAAAACATCCGAAATGGATGCGAAACAAAGCTTTCAAAAGTATTGAAACAATTTTTCGCTCAGAAAGAGCTCACGGGAAGTTATATTCTCGAACCTTTTACCCTTTCTCACTTGTTTTCACTTCTATTAAAATATTTCGCAATCTTGAGTTCTGACACTTGCAGTCCATTCAGAGGTGCTTTGGAAGTAACCTTCTGTTATTAATCTTGTACTTGCATTAACCTACATAGTCCTAATGTTCAATTTAAATCTCTTAATTCTCCAAAGTCCGTCATTTGCAAAATGGCTCACATTCTTCGAAGGCTTTAGCAACCTTCGTGAGCTCGGCAAACCCGAAGCCCAATCCTGTTCGATCACTTTCCGATGAGTGTTTTTTAATTTACGAGGCGCATACAGCCGTTTTGAGAGGGGAGAAAAGTAGGTCACGTGGAAACGGAAGACGTATAATCGAATAGTTTCCTCGCTTAACGGATCTCCTTTGTAGAGTAGCCATTCTTCCAAATGGCTCCTCACCAGGTGTTCGATTTTACAAGGGGGCTCTTTCTTTCTCTCCACAATATCCTCTCCCCCACTTCCTTCTCCCTTCCATTTCATTCACCGAAAGGTTGCGTGCAGAAGTTGGAGATCGCCGAAATATAAGGCGGAGGGTATGTTTTGATCTACGGACAGATTTTGGCAGTACCCCTAAGGCATCAGTTTATGATAAATTGCAATATTTGCAATAAATTTAGTACATTGGTGCCCAAGTTTTATCTCGAGTAATATGCGCCATGCAATCTTTCCATGTGTCAAATTATCTTACCGTAATTGGCCCCTATGCTACCCCTATTCATTCCTTTTGAAGTGTGATAATATGGTCATTTTTAATAGTTATGTATAAAGTGATTTATTAAATATATTTCCTTTTATACTTTTAACAGTATTAAGAAAAAATTTTTCATATTAAGGCTAGATAAACTTTAATTAATTTTGGGCTTCTGGATAACCAACTGGGCAAAGCGTTGGACTTCGGTGAAAGCGGTCCCTGGTGATTTCCGGGGGGAGTCTACGTGCAAAATAACTTGGCTGTCGAAGCACTTTTGACAATAATACTACATTTTAAATACTTTAATGACACTTTTGGAATTGATTTACTTTTCATTAGCCGTAGCAAGTAGCTCTTAAATCCAGGCATAGTATTGTAGATACAATTATAGAATCAACGGTATGCCAAAAATATCTTCGCAGGTCCCTATTTTATATGCTCGTGTATGAATCGTAGAAGATATTTACTTTTATTTTTCCTAGGGTTCAATATGTCACTTCTGATTATTCATACAATGCGTCACTTTTGGCGCATATGCCATGATTGACCATTTATAACTTAGCATTACACCTGGAATTGGCGATGTCTCAATACCTGGGTTCGATTCGCAAAGCAAATCACCCGATGATGGCTGGAAGGCCAAAACCGGTCGATTAATAAAATCGTGTGGAAAATTAGGAGTCCATTGTTTCTCATATATTAAATTTTGAGGTTAAAATCCAACCCCAAGGGAAACGTAGATATTATCAGTGTTTGCATTTGTCTGCCACTGATATTTATCTACTTGTATCAGATTTATTGTCGGTTTTTGTACTATTCAATTCCTCGAATCAGCTAAAACTCGTTCTCAGGTTATGTCACCTGTGCTTCTCCGAACGAGAGTAAGTATCCCACTCGTTATTCTCTGTGTAGATGTGCAAGTTATCTTTTGGCAACATTGTAATCATATCATATTATGAGCATCTATTCTTGGAGCTGTACTTGAGAATGTATGATTTGACTCTTAATATCTGATGCGTCATATTGTTAGAAGGCATACAGCCAATGGTAGATGCAGTTTTAATGGCCAAACGGTTGAGAATTTTGGCCATCGTTCAGCCGATATCCGACTACCTCAGCATCAAGCCACCCATCTTGGCCCTGCGTGATAAGGTTATTTAAAGATCATAATTGATAAACTTTCGGGAGCAAAAAGTATTGCAAAATCTGTTGGGTGTATATCCAATGATAGCGTTGAGAAGTATTGTCCGACAGCAAATATCTCAAAACTAGCTTCCAACTCTGATCTTAGGAAAAAACAAAGGAGGTTTAGATATTTAGATCGAATTCTCCCCTTCATCGGCGCCGGAAATGAGCTAATGCGAAAAATATAGCGTTCATAAATTACGTCAGTTGACGCTTGAGCGTTAGAATAGTGTTTTCACAACTTTGGGGTCATTTTCTCATGTCAATGAGGTCGAATACAATGAATATTTCCTATGACTAGCAATTTCGCGCTGTATTTCCGTGCCATTTTGGTGATAAAAAGGTATAGAATGACAGTTTTGACAGAGAGGCAGAGGATAAATGAACCTCCCAAGTTAGAATTTCAAAATTTTCAGAAATTTATGAGAAGTTTCTCACTTAGTGCTAATCATTATATCGCGAACGAATAAGCTTGTTATTTATGCGGTTCTCTCCGCCACAGATCTTAATTCATTTCTGACAGTATCGTGTTGGGTGTCTCAGCCTCTGTTTAAACTCTGCAAGCTCTAAGTAATAAAGCGAATTTCTCCTCGTTTGATTTAAGACACGATGATTCAGTTTGATAGTGTCACAGTAAATAATGGTTGCCAAATTACAGCTGTGAATCACCAAATTTCACTGTCGAGAATTCTTTGGAATTAATCCATAAAACTGAAATTTCTGCATAAGTGTTAGTGTCAGAGAAATGAAATGTCTGCACAGTCATAATGAAAAAGGCAATGAAATAAGGAAAATAGTGAACTTCTATAAAGATTTTTTTTTCGCATATTAACTGTAGAAAACTCAGCTTTCTTTAATTTCACGCCGTCAGAATTAAGTGTGAAGGTACCCACCCGCGTTACTAAGCTTTTAACTCTGAGAGGAGAGATTTTTCATTAAACTCATTATGCGAAGGCGTTACCTCGAAGAAGGTCATAATTGTGGGAATGAAACTCTTCGTACACCTCCGCAGTAAATTTAATACAGCGAAAAGTTTCGCTAAGGCATCATCATCATCAGGCAAAGTTATATTTATAGATCATAAATATACACAAGGAAGGAAAAAGGAGTGAAGGTTAGAGGAAGGGTTAGGGTTCAAAGAGGTTGTTGGGAAGAGAAAGAATGGGTGAGTGACTGGGTAGGCGTAGCTAAGGGGGTGGTTTTGGTGGTGCAACCACTCAGTAAGAGCAGATTCAAGAATTAACGAAAGCATGCGTGAGGATGGCCTCTCAAAATTACCATACAAACACCGCTGGTGATTCGCAGGGTATACATGAAAATAAATGAATCACTTTTTATTTTGATTAGATTTTGGAAGTAATTATTCCTGCCCATGCAGTGTTAACTCTATGGCTCTAAATCCCCACTATGTGCAAATCCTTCTTGGCAAATCGCCCCTTCTTGGAACAATTTTTTCCTGTTTTTATTGCTAATATTTCAGCAGTCACGTTTATCTCGTCTCTTACCTTAAAGTTTTACCAGAAGCGTATACGTAAAAGCTGAACCAGAGTTCACGGAGACTCTATGTCTCTATCGCACTATCTGAAATTTCGCTAATCATCCTTGTAGGCTGTTAATGAAAAAGGAAAAAGCGCAGATGAATGATTAGTTTCATACTTCGTTGGCCTGAATGAAGCTATCGTAAATTATCGTTGCATTCTTTCAAGGCTATATCGCATTCTGTTATACTGGTGCTGATTTTAGAGGCCGGATTTAGCTGGCCTTCATTGATGGGGTCATACCTTTTCGACCTTTCACCTACATTTTGATATTGAATCAAAATAGCCTCTCTATTGGAGAGAGGAAACTTTTTAATTATATGAGTGATTAATAGTTTCGTAGTTAAAAATTAAAACTTTCTCTGTCCTCCTTTTCTATAATCTCCATGAATAATTGATTATTTGGCACTCGTCGAAATGCGTGAAAGAATCGAATCTATGACGTCAAAATATTCTATATAAAGAAAGTTTTTATATGAAGTAGTTAACGTATGAACACTATTGAATGGCTGAAATTAATAATGCCGATTACCTGTAGAGAACGATTAATTGCTTAAAGTATGTTTCTTCTTCGGATATTCTTCTTCCGATATTTGGATTCACTAACCATATGATGAGCTTTCCTAGCATAGAATGACTCTGAAACTTCATCAGCTTTTAAGCTGGTAGCCTCAGCCCCACCATTCATTACCTAATGAATGATTTAGAGATAGAATGAGGCTTATCTGGCGAGATAAGGAGTGAGGTCTTATTTACTTTCCTCTTTCTTTTCCCTCTATATTTCCTCACTAAATGAATGGGTGAATGCTTTGAGTGGAAAAAGTCCACGTAAGTGCAACGCAACGACCAAATAAAACTCGCTTTTTATAGATTTCAAGAAGATGATACCAATATGAATGTCATTATTTAACTCAGTAGCTTTCATGTCATAACAGTAATGAGCAAGACGAGGAAAAGGTAAATAAAACAAGAAAAACATTTTCGTTAAATACAGGTCGTGGTGTTGTGGTTAGCATACAAACGTTGTAACTTCAAGATCCGGGGTTCGAATCTCAGCTATAGTTGGATTTTCTGTGCAGGGAATTGTTAAAGAAGTGAGAACAAACGCTTAGTAATTTCCACGTAATAGTTATTTTTACGGCTAGTTTCGTCTATTGTCTCCTTATCACCACTGATGATGTCTATCTGTAGCCGAAGTTAGTCTTAAAAAAAATATGTGGAAATTAATAAGTGTTTATTCTTACTTCATTAGTAAGGCTTCCTTCATTTTCATAGGGAATTGTTTTTGCTGTTTTCAAATAACATTAATAATTAAAATGGATGTAATTGAATAATTCCTGTTTCATTTGAATAAATTATTATTACATTATACCAAAATTGAAAAATAATCCTCACCATGCTACTCTCACTCAAGCCGTTGGAAGAATTCAATTGCGATTCATGAAATGGCTTCATTTTAAATCAACTGGTTCTGTCTTAAGTAAAGAGGACTACAATGCGGTATGTGAACAATATGACCTTGCTCCCCTCCAGAAAATACGTGCAGTAGCATTGTTCTAACGCGATATTTCAGTAGGTGTGATTGACTCAAGTGATCTTGTTTCTCTCGTTAACTTCAATGTTCCACTTAGACGTTCTAGACATAGCTGTTTCGGAACTCCTTCGGGAGAGTTGATGTTTCTCGTTTTGAACCTGTGGCTAGAATTATGAGATTGACGAACGAGGTCCTGAATTATACCACAGATACTGGTTTATTCTGCGATTCAATCTCTTCTTTGAAGCGAAACATTCATTCAAACCTGTCCAGGTAATTTTTGAAATTTAATTTTTTTATTGTAATTTATGCTGAGTTTATGTAATTTTCTTTGTATAACAATTTGCATTTATGTATTCATTCATTTATTATATCGCATTTAATTGGGTACTTTCCTGTTTGCGGTAAATAATAATAACAATTAATAATGTTAATTTATTCGTAAAGGTATGGTAGTAGACACTAGTATAGGACATACATTTTGAACTACAAATCGTGTGTAAAGTAACCCGTTATAATTCTAGTTTCGAGCGTAGATACTTCCGAAATCATCGCTCAGCTGAATGCAAGGAAAAACGGTTTACTTCCGCGGCAGAAAGATGTAAATGAGAAAAAATAGGAGGTGACGTAGTAAGGGGAGGCATGAATGGGAGTTCGTGATTCAAATCGCCCAGAATGCATTCAGTGGGTTCGTTAAGCGATCGTTTGTTGCGAAGAGGAGCCGCTAATCACCTGCTTCTCTGAATGCTCGCGCACGAACCGCGATTAGGATGCTCAACGACGCACGGTGCCTTTTATCATCCATCATTTGTCACGCTATTACGGTTTCTTCGTCAGTCATCCTTCATTTCCTCGTACTTTCCTTCTTCTGGAATGGCCCTTATCAGATTTTTAAAGACATGATCTTTCAACGGATGTATGTTCGTTAGCCTAGAGATTTGTAGATGAGAGAAGATATTTTGGTTGCTACCATCAACAATCTTGTAACGCTTTCCTTAAGATGCTTGCGGATAAACGTTTCTGCATAAGGTTTTTACACCGTGTATACCCACTTATAAGACCCATTTTTCATAAAAATTAGGTTGAAAAACAGAGTGCGTCTTATAGAAATGTGTAGCTTTTTCATGGTATTTATTGTGATAGATCAAGAATACAGTCCCTAGAATCTTGCTGCGTCTTACACGCTGGTGAACTTTATACGGGGATGTAAACGGCAAAAAGTATCTCTCACTCGGTCAAAAATTTAATTCATAGCTTTATTCTGGATTTAATCGCCAATTAAAAAAATTTTAGTGTTAGTCAACCAGTAAATTATCTCTTTCATATTGTAAAGGATAAATGGACATGAAATAAGTCTAAGAGGACCGGGACTCGAACCCGGATCTTCCACTTTGCGGGTGACTGCTCTAGCTAATTGAGCTATCCTGCGAGAACAATTAGACATGCCGTTCAGGAATAATCCTAGGCGCACAACTTAATGTGCAAAGTTACCTTTCATCCGTTTCCTTGTCATATATATTGCTTAGGAATTTAACATTGCGTTTAAAATTCCTTATCATAAGATCAACGTAAGTCTTGTGATGCTGGCAGGACTCTGGAAATATCATAAAAACGCTAAATTAGTTTGATTTTGTGTTATAATTTTGCAATATATATTAATGGCAGAGAAATCATCGAGAAAGTGCAGATGAACTTACAATCGTTGAATCAATATCTGGGGTAGGAATTTTTAAATCTTGAATACGATAATGCTCCTTCGATATTCGAGCGTTAAGAATTCTTTATGTCTGTAATAGAAGTGAGCATTCCTCGTTGAAACTTACTCTATTTATTTCTGGGATATTTGAATTTTAGAATGCTTAACCATAACAGAAAATATTTATAAAGTTACTGAACATCGTATTTAAAAATATGATGTGATTTTTCTTCGAGTGACTCATGTTGCTTGTAAATATGAACTTTGACACCGGACAGCCGGCAAATATCATACTTCTATTCTATTCAAGTTTATTCTCTCATTCAAAGATTTCGCGAATTTGAAACTCGTCTCAGGATGCGTCCATTGCTCATCCGCATAATTGCTCAGTAAATTGTAAATTTAAAACCTAATTTACACCTTTCCGCGAAAAAGTTAGGAATTCATTCGCTAATATCACGGCAAAATATTTTTCTTCTGTTAAAGAAATCTCGCAAATAGCTGTGGTTATTGCATCAAATTAGGACTCGGTTTTATGTATATAAAGAGATACTGGTGAACCTCAATCAGACCTATACTAATTATTTTTAGGCAACCATAATACCACTCATTAACTACCCTTACCCATTAGCAGAATTCTAGTCTAATTTTCACGTTATTAATGCCTGAAATGTCTAACTTCCAAAATGAAGGAAGTATTTTAAATATGAAATCTCACGCAGTAGGGTTGACGCCGCATATATCTTTGATTATTATCTAAATGAATCTTCTCTCTTATAAGATTGCCTCCAAAGTTGAAATAACAGTACCCGCATGTTCCGATGGTTTTCTCGTTCGTCCGGGCAGAAGATGGGAAGAGCATGGACGAATAATCAGATAATCGGATAATCCAAACTTTCACTTTCATTTCTTATAATTTTCATATTTTACATAAATATGCTACAAGGAAAATTACAGTCTCCCAAACGGTATGGTGAAATGTTCTGGTGGAATAGCTCAATGGATGGAGCGACCGACCGGCAATTGGGAGACCCGGAGTCCCGGTTCCGTCACACTTTTTTCATGTCCGTTTCTCCTTGGGAATCTTTTTCGCACCGATAATGTCATTGTAGTCGTATTCACATCGCTCTATAGAAAAGGTATACCTAAGTCCCGCTTGTATCAAAACGAAAAACTAAGTGTGTTTTTGTTATTTCGAAAATACTTCGTAAAATATCAAGGAAGATTAGAAAATCGAGCACGGATAATCCGCCCACGGTTGATCGGGAGTTCACCGTACGACTCGTTGAAAGCCAAGCGACTACTTTCTTCGCAAATGTTCGAATAGTGTCTTTCGCTGCTCAAATCACGTCCGAATGCCTTTGCATCTTCAAACACTCGAAGAGAGAGCCGCTCCATCCACTAAATGTTCACAAACGAGGAATTTCACTCCCGCTTTGAAATTCCTGAAAGTAACCGATTTCACCCAAAACTGGTAGAAAATCCACGCCGTGTCCATTTGGTGGAATTTCTTCATCTCCGTATCTTTGGAATTCGCCTAAAATAGGTTCCTGATGAATTGCTAGAGTGTTTTCATATATATTGATGAAGAAAGCTGTTTTTTTGCATCTGACATTTCGCTCTGAAGATTTCTATCCCATAAGTCATAATGTGGCGAGGTTAGCTGTCAGTATAGAAGTTGATATATTTATATATGTATATACACACACAATATTCTAAAGTTTCTCAGATATCAATAGATAATTGGGGTTCCCGGATAGCCAGGTGGATGACGAGTTCGACTTTGGTGAGAGTGGACCCGGGCTTGATTCCCAGCGGGAGCAAATACGTACAAAATGACCTCAGCTGTCTTAACAATACCATACTGGTAGATAATTCGAAATCTTAAGCACTTCACGGTGGAATAGCTCTTAGAAACAATTTTATTTGTTGCATCCTGGAGATGATTTCAATCATTAAAATAATACTGGCGGAAATGATGTCAAGGTAACGATTGGAAAAAATGTAGCGATAACGTCTTGAGTAATAAAGAATGTGATCACGTCAGTATAAATATTTACCTTCTATTTTCCCTCTGCCTTATTACGAATATGAAGGCGCTTCTTACAGCTCCAGAAAACACGTGATGTTACATTAAATAAATATTCCATCGAATGAAAATCCAATTATTTACTATAAGGTTATGTGACTCGAGTTGCTGTGAAAAATAATCGGCCATTTTGTATTTAACAGAGCTAAGTATTGAGTTGAATTTTGTAGTTCATCTACATCTACATAAGTACCCTGCAAGCCGCCCTTCGGCGTGTGGCAGGGGGTGCAAGCACCGTAGGTATATACGTTATTTAATTTGTTATAAAACTAAGGTTTATTATGAAATACACATTAACTATATTGAACAATACAAGCTCATGATTCACTTCTTGGTATTCATTCATACAAAAAGGATTCATGACTGAACTTTATCTACACCACACAATAGATACACAGCACGACCCAGGTTTAGCCACACTTCTCAATACCTGATGATGTAGCGTAACTACGAACCCTGGGTCGTGCTGTGTATTTATTGCGTGGTGTAGTAAAAGTTGTCATGAATCCGTTTTGTATGCACTATCTTGCGTGTATCTGTAGTACAATATTTAAATAATTCAATGACATTAGGATCGATGTTGTCGTATTAAAGACAGGGCAGGGTAGAGGGTACGTAAGAGAGGCAAAGCTATAAAAATGCAAAAAATGTCGTTATTCTTCAATGGATGGAGTAATGAAATTGAGATGTGAAGTGCTGCACGTTAAAGCGAAGCGTAGTCAGTGAAGCGTTTTATTGGTCACGGTCCGCTAGCTCGCCTATTTCACGGTTCGTTAGACGGAAAATCGCATAATTAGAGTTGCGCTTCAATCAAAACGTTTTTTCGATGCTATGAAATGTGGGGATAAGCAGTGTTCAGATTACGATGATTAATGGAGGTTTTAAAAGTGATCAAAAAAGTAGTGAATCGTTATCTTTTATGACCATTGTGGATTCCACTCAGAGTTATTTTTAATGTGATATCCTTCGAAAGGGAATCATAGTTATTTTTAATATTGGTAACGATTGTAGTTTCATTTTTGCTTGGTTGATTTTTCTGTATTCGATAGCATAGTTTATTGGTAGCTTGGATTTTTTATATATGGTTGTCAAAGTAAGTACTTAAATTGAATTCTGCCTAGGTATATTAAAAATATCTTCTCTGATGAGAAGGAGAAGTCAGAAAAACTACGCATTTTAGGGTGCGAGGATGGAAAGCAGTCAATGATGAGATGATTAAAGGGAATTATCTGTAAACTCTGAGACGCTCAATATCTCCACAGAGTTTCATGAGAAATCAGTCTCTCCACTATGTTGCTCCTTGTAGTAGTATATAGCTACTAGCTGAAGTTCCCGTTGATTCTCAACGCGAGAAATGGAGATAAAATTAAATATGGTAGTCCTATTTTTTAAAAAAAGATAAACTAACATCTCTCATCGGACCACAATTCCCAATGTATTTTTCATATGAAGAGGCAGGATATAGGATTGAACACTGGAATTAGACGTCAGGGGGACGGTTTGTTTATAACCTCAAAATTTTAGAAAAGTTTCATTCATTTTTTCAAAATTCTCGCAATTTTGAACAGAAAACAATATTCAACGACCAAAATAAAAATCTTTATTCAATTTCCCTTCTTTTGGTTCTTGTCTCGGTTTCTAATGATTATTCTTTCTAATTTAATTTTTCAAAAGAGTTGAAGGCTGCAAGCGGTGAATTTGAGGTTTACGTGCATTTCTCATGGAAAAAGTTTTAAACGTCCGGAGTCGAACCGGGGAAAGTTAGGCGAATAAAAAAACTATTTTCTAATCAGGGAAGACATTTATAAACCTCGAAAGTTTGAAAGTTCTGGTTCTCTCGTTTTAGGCGGATAAACATATATACATATACACACACACTATAATATAAGATTCTCTCTCTAGTACTATATTAGTAAATTTTAATTAAAATTATTCTACCGGCCTCCAATTGACTCCGGAACTCAAACAGTCCCTAGCAATACCATTTAGACCCCTAGGGGTTGATATAGCAAGAAAATCATTATATCACTTGTGGTAACAGAAGGGTTGAGACAGACTGAACTGTCACGGAATCACTGGGAGATAATGAACGTCTCCAAATAAAAAAGTCCAATTATTTAACTCCCAATTAAAGATGCTTCAATCTAATCTTCTATAATTGGTTTCCCTTCCCGCGCCCCAAAATACACCATTTTGTTACCCCTTCCCCTCATCCGTGAAGATAAATTTGACAGGGATCAGTAGAAACACTAATTCGCCATCGATGCCAATTCACATTACTCATGGCAATAATATTAGTCTGTCTATAAGTTATTCAGCACCGATTGAACGAAACAAGTCCGTTTGAATCCTAAACCTTTCACCATTAGCTACCAATAGATTTCGAGAGGGAATAAGGAATATTATGTATGAGCGAGATATTTTGTGCTTGCTCTCCTTGTTGAGGCAAAATGCTACAAGTGAAAATATTAATAAGTGTATCAAAGTTACAAACTGAGACAAAAGTGAATTAAATTTACATTTTTAGCTTTCTATACCAAAGGGAAGGATAATATTCCTTTCATCTAGTAAATGTTACATAACTGTCAGCGTAAATTTTTACTATATCGATCTTTAGAAAAACTGTTTCTCTAACGGAAATAAAGCACTTCATACTTTTCCACAGAATGATAATTGCCATGCAAAATGTCACCATTCAAAAATGTTTCATCATCAGGCGAAATTGTATTCATGCTACAACATATACATGCAAATAGAAGAGGAGAGAGGAAGGGGGAGAGAAGATCGGATGAGAAAGGAGTGACAGGTATAGAAAAGCCCCTTCTCCCTTCTTTGCATATAAATGATGAACTGTGAATATCTTTTTGCCTGATGATGCTAGCTCGTTAGCGAAATATATTCCATTAAGTGTGCCATTCTGTGGAAGTGTAGTAACTGTTTATTCTCGTGATTATGACCTTCCACGAAGTAACGCCATCCAGCATTGAGTTTAATATGTCTTTAGCACACAATTCATTGAGCTGGATTACTTTTTTCTTATCTCATTTACATTTTAACTCCACCGTATCGCTGTTTTGTTTCGCAACACGTATCCGTCCGTCATTATCTGGGCTCACGGCCAGTTGAGAGTGACTAAATTCATACCCATACATCTCACGCATGATTTACCGCGCCTCATAGCCCGTGAAGACTTCTTCAAAGGAAACACCGGCGGTAGGCAGAAGAGTAGAGAGAAGAATCATCAGAACGAAAATTTTCCTCAAATACAACTATTATATTCCTCCAGGTCTTTTTTCGTTATATTAAGCATCCAAGTATTCACTCCCTCCGTATTTTGGATCGGGATAAAGAAAGTAATTCGATGCCATAATCGCGTATTTAATGTTAAGTATAAACTATCACGTTGTTATTGAAGATTAACACTCAATTTTCACAACTCTCTCGATAATCGCAGAAGCGATGTAAACAAAAAGTATTTAACGCATTATTTTTGTAGATGATTAATTTGGATTGTTACAGTAAATACTCTACATGGCAGCTAGTTTTTTGTGATAATTGCGATACCTGATTAGAAATTATGGCGTGAAAATAGTTTACCGTCATAAAGTATTAGCATCTGTACCTGAGAACAAAATCATAATGTCGATCAAACGTAAAAATGTATGTTCTTTTCAACATTTCCTGATTTAAGGAATCAAGGAAGCAACCACAGAACATAAAAACGAGAGCAAAATCTATGTATTTCAGAACTGTTTTTTCTTGCTCTGCTATATTCTTAAATAGCCTTTCCTCGTGGTTTTCGATGATGGAGTTCTCCTTCCATCGCTTAGTATGCAGGATGACTATGAGCACCCTGGCGGTAGTGGGTGCCGCTAAGTCGGAGCCACCACTCCCTTGCCAACCATGCATCCCGAAAAACTTTATGAGACTTCAGCGTAGAAACCGGCAATCGTCCGAAATGTGAAAGTCCTGGGTTCGACTCCCATTCACATCGACATTTTTTCTCTTCCCTTTATTCCTTTGAAGATATTTTTAATCTATTATGTTGAAATTCCGTTTAACTAAAGCTTCTACGATGTAAGGATATTCTTCTTTCCTCTTTAATTAAAAGATAAGCTAATTATGTAATTTTTAAACTTTAAAGTTTTGGTAAGCAATCATTGAGTAGATTATTCATGCTCGAACCGCATCCACCAGCACACAGCATGCTAACGGTACGGGCATCCACTACTAGTCTGTTTTAGCATATCGTTCTCAGAACTATCTCGAGAATACTCAATCCTCTCTTAGGTAGAGACTACTGAACAGAATCTTCCGTGCAAGCCAATATTCCGTCCTACCTCCTGGAGATACTTGTAGTTCACTGGCATATCTGAAAACCAAAATTACGATTTAAAAGTAATATTAGGAATATAATAAGTATTACTTATTTTACCGGCAATCAGAAAATGTTTAGATTGATAAAAAATTAATTAATTATAAATATTAAAGAAACATTAAAAATATTATATCAATATTTAAATTAATTACGTGAAAATATCCTCGACAGTATGGCTCGGGGCCTTATCTTTTGGCTAACAGCATCTCTAGGAATGAAGATCTGCTGCGGTTCTTTCTTTTAACGATGTGATAAATTGAAGGAAAAGTTTTTCTTTTCTCAGGATGTCGCTTTGATCCTCTCAACTTCCTGTCATAAAATTCTGTTTTATTTCCGGTTAACTCACAGCTCAGACGCTGGATAAAAATAATCATCACGCCTTAAAACCTTTAGGAGAGTTCACTTAAAAATATAGAGTTAAACATGAAAGCCAGTTGTCAAGGAATAGTAGACATATCATCGTATCACATGTATACTACTTCCCCCTATCGTAATCGATACAGTTTCCTCAACCACATTGGTTGTGTTCTTTCACGTTTTTAATTAGAGATTAAATCATTTCAAATTTCTTGATTATTGTCATATGTGAGTATTCTGATCGATAAATTTTTCTCTAAAATGTTGATTTTCTAGCGCTCCCATTTTCAAATATATTCATCATTGGTTCATTTTGTTTCGGCTCTCTTTTTGTATCATTTGAATTCACCTATTTACTTCATATTTGCTTCAATTTTCTCTTCTTTCGAGTTTTATTAGAGTACTTATTTTCTTCACATATACTTTAATTGCTGTAGATAAGTTCAATTCGATAGTGTTCACCATTCCCATTCGTGAGCGTGTGTGTTTCGGTTTTTCTTCATAAGCAAATATATCTCTTCTTTCATAGCAGTGACATAACTTTGTTCTTCCATTTACTCACCCTAATATAGCTATATTTTAACTAAAGACAATCGATTTCCTTCAGGGGTTACATTCGTTCGACCGGACTCGGAAAATTTTCGTTTTGTATAATTTTATGAATCTCGTTTTACCTGCTACGACAGCATCACGACCTGTCCATCTTGTCGCTCAAACTCTGTGAATCCAGAATCGCACGATGGCTGAAGAATCCGCTTATTTATCACCCAAGAGTAATTGGAAAAGGAAATGCTGCTGTACAGTGTGGTAACGCACAATGCTTCCAAACCTGTGTGCCGCTAAGTAATAGAAACAAGTGTGCCATTGGTAATTCAGCAATTAAGCCGTCATCTTCAGATGCTGAAGAAAAAATTGTGTTATGTAATATCTGTTATGTCTATTTTGCATCACAAAATCAATTCCAGGTCACGTGAAAAGTTCATCAAATCACATATTTCTCCCTTGTATTCTTGCATAACCAGGTAAGTATCTGTCACTCATACTAAAAATACTTAAAGCTCAAAAAATTCATTCAGAACATTAGTCATTCATTTGTGAGTTTCACTTATTTGAAAACGAGGATGATGTTCATTTAAGTTGTGTGAATCAGTCCTCGGATCATGAAAGCACCTCTTGGAAAGGATATTAAAGTCATGAATGACTCAAGAAATTAATTCATGTGTGCATCATGCATCTCATCTCATTGTATCTTTAAATTCCTAAGGTATTTCACATGTCATGCATTTGTTGTGTCATTTTTCTTCACAAATGTTACTTTTTCATTTGTTGCAGAATTCTGTTTCGCCTTCGGCTTCGCGATACAGAAAATCATACCGTGCTCCATCGAAGGTAAAGCGTATATATTTTTCATTTTAATTAACAAAAATCTCAGCTTCCTGTGAACGTGAAGTCTACTCTACTTCTCTGTCTCTCTTACTGGTCCGTCTACAATAATGGGAAACTTTGGAATGATATATATAACTGCATGTATACGCATGTATGTACATGTATATAATCGCATTTTCTATCGACAGCAAAGCACCGAGAATCGTGTTAATTACCAAAACTTTCTTAAAGTTTAAATGACTGCATGAGCCATACTGATTCTACTGTACTGTATGGCGTACGGAGTTAACCACTCTTTTCAGGAATCTTCGTTTTTCATTGTCTCCAACTTGTAAATGTGAGAATAATCCCATAATTTGGGATGATTTACGACTCATTCCAACATAAAATTTCATCATTATGTTTTATGCATTTGTTGCGGTACGACATCCCCCGCATAAAACCGATTCATCTCCAAGAATGCGGAAACCCAAGTCTTGAAACCGTAGACGTTGAAACAAAACCGCGGAATGGGATTAATTTAGTTGTCAGCGAGAAAATAACACGCGCTGCATCAAGAAATGAATAAAGGAGCGCCAGGACCACCCATAAAGACACTAGAATATTCTGGCAGCAATTTAAGGCTTTTGGCATAAAAACACGACAACAGGCGCGATACAAGTTTTATAGCTTTCATCCATCTAGATAGATATTACTTACATCATCCTATGCTTTCGAATATGGTTGTCTAGCCGCAATTTACACACCCCATCTGACTGGTCCACGTACAGTCTGGGTCATTGGAGCGATATTGTGACGTTTTGAAGCAATCTCTCAAATCGTTAGCAAGGGTTTCGACTAAATTGACAAGCGTTAGGATATTATGGCCCTTCGTTTATTGTGTCGTTAATTAAGGATGCATAAAAGTCTCAAGAGGGATATATTTTGGCTGACATACTCCCTCTTGCGCCCACGGAGAAAGTTGAGAGTCAAGCGCGTCTGATATTACTCAGGAAGGCGGAAACGGTATAAAGATCTGTCTTAGCTGTCCTTTACGGCTGTCTCAAGAGGGTCATTTTTGATTCAAGGAAATTATTCTAGGTTCCATTCAGTGAAAACCTCTTTAGCTGCGAGTGTAGCATAGAAGTAGTTCAGCAAGAATTTAGTTGTGTACTTAGGGGGTGACGAATGGTGACAATGATTGTTAGAATCTTATCTTATTTATATATGTTGTATGCATCCATGAAAAACGCAGTGACATAAGATTTTTTGTCTTTATTTTCAACCGTGCAAAGTTATATCCTTCGTTCAATCATTTACCCTTTTAAATGGATTCATCCAAATGCATTTTTTACCATTTTAAAAGTAAAAATATCCTGTTGATAATTCTTGAATCGATCAAATGCTAAAGTTTTACACGCATTAGTCTGTAAGAAGTAAGGACACCTAAATAAGTTCTGCATTAATAATTTAGTTCTATTCCTTTGCTAATTTTGATGTACAAGAATTCTGCTGGAATTTCATAATTATTTTTTCGTTGAGTGTTAGCAATGAACTCTTGTAGAGAATCGAGTATGTTTCTACTGACACTATTTACCGTGATTTTGTCATCAGAACTATATCCTTAGCACTCCTACACAGGTACAAGATATTAAAAAAGGATTCTCATGGTTTTTAAGGTTTAAAATCCATTATCTAGCTCGTGATTCACAAAAATCTCGGAGGCTTTAGCAACTAACCGAAAATGTATTCTCTTACCTCTCTTGGCAGTCTTTGCTGGTAACCCTGGGCCGAGAATTAATTTCTGCTGTATTTTGTAAGATTATGATAAGTGTAAAAGTTGGTCCTTGTCTTTGCAGAGAATTCCATTATTAGAAAAAAATTTAAGAGTAAAGTTGGCTTTTATTGCTTTCATAAATGCGTCATAGTCTGGTCTGTTTACGCAGCCTCCCACTAAGTTATAAACATAAGAAAGTCCTTGGAGACTTCACGACTTCGTTATTATTAAAATGTGAAAGGGAAAACTTTTTAGTGTTATCTTCAGCACTTTGTACCGTTGTCACATGAGGTTGACGCATTCTCCTACATATACAAGACGGCAAGTGCCAAGATCCTTGGCAGTATATGCCAGTAATCTTGCTCCTGACGTGACACTTTCATTAGGGAATCAACTTGCACTACCATATAAATTCGTATATTATAATACTAGCAGAACATATTTCAATCTCGTCTGTTTGTTTACGAATCACTTATTATCCTGTTTCAGAATCGATTCCGCCTTGTCAGTACCAGGAGATTACTATTCCAATGAATAAACTATCCATAATTACGAAATTACGAATTGTTTTGTTTTAAATTTTTGTGGACATTGAAATTGCATTTTTCTAGTGTAAATGATGCCCTCTTTTCTTTTTTGTTAAGCACTTTCCGAGTGTTGCAAACCTCAATGGTTTATCGTGAGTGTAATGAAAAATAGCTCGGCTTATGTCATGCCATAGGATTTTGCATGTAATATAATTTAATCCTAACTTAGCAATATTCTATTTTCTGAATACATTCTACATGTAGCAATCGTTTCAAAATTTGAAGGCGTTAATATAGACTGATGACTGCGGTATTTTTGAAAGGAAGGACTGCCAGTTTCGCCGTAGTCATTTTTAGAACATCAGAACACTTCTACTCGTGCTCTCAAAAGTAATAATTCTTATTCCTCTAACCAAATCTCTCATTGCCTAAAGATGCCAATGTAATGTTGAAACTCGTAGCTCTATAAGAAAAATAAACATTGAGTAAAATTTTGTGGAAAGGTAACAGTATTTTTAATACCTTTTGAATTGGTAAATAATATCATGGCTGATAAAAAAATATCATGGCCGCCTCCGATGATGTAAAATTTCCGAAAAGAAATTTCCGGAAAATTTTCTTAAAGGAAGCCTCCAATTTTTTCCCTGTTATTACTAGACAATTTGCGTCTTTCATTTGGTTTTTCTCTGACGGAATAGTTGTAACTTACCGATATTCGTTAAATATTCAGCCAGTAGGCTAATTTGAGCAATCTCATACAGCATTACCTAGAGACCTGGTGATGGTATGGGGATTACTTGGCAAGATGAGGAGTGAGGTAGTTGGCCTTTGCGTTCCTTACGTAGCCATGACGGTTTAAATGGGAAAAGTGCATGAGATTACAGCAGAATGAATTTAAGAAAAGATATTTGTGGCACTTAACGAGGTAAGACGTTGATGAATTCCATTATTCAGCATCATTCATACCTCAAAAGCTTTCATATTTGCACAGACACGAAAAGGACAGTGAGAAAAAAGTAAACGAAAGGCTCTGTCTGTCTTGTACCAAATGAATAAATAAAAATTATCCCCCCTTTCGAGGTACAGTATCAGGAATATCACAAAAAATAGGGTAAAGAAATACATGTTTGTTTCGAATCCCGAGCTTGCCTTCATTCTCTTTTACCCTGAGAGCCTCGTAATGAAATCATTTTCAATGACAGTTGCAACAAAATTTATAGCCTTTTCTCTTTCTGGCGTGTGACCAGATACAATCTGTCTGACACCATGTAATTATTCAGAGATTCTGAGGAGTCTCAATGCATCAAAGTTCACGACTTCCAGTATCAGCTTCTCACGTCAGCTGCCATACGGGCGCGAGATTCTAACGTGCGGAAACATCCATGGCCATTTAACCGTAACAGGAATCTGTTCCAATCCTTTTCTTATCTTACCAAGTGCGTATCCAATTCATCGCTCCCTTTGTGTGGAAGAGATTGATTCTCGGTTGCCATGGATGTCTGGAAAGAGCGGAAGATTTATGATTTTATTCATAGCGAGTAGATAATACACCACTTACTTATGAGATAAGAAGCAGCACCCCCCCCCCCATCCTTTCATTCAGTGGAGCTTGTTCTTTGATTTAAGGAGATATCCTGGGCACAATGCATCCATAAAGTATACCGCCCGTAACGCGATAACTATGGAGTGAATTGTCTTTACGGACACATCGAAAGCAAGGTCTTATGTAGACAATTAGATCGGAGTCTGTCCCGTACCCTTTTACTTGGAAAGCGTAATATTTTATATTACAGCCGATATAATGACCTTAACTTAAGAAAGAGATATATAGGTTTATATGAGACAAACATAAAATATTCCTTGATTACAAGAAATGAAAGCAATAATGTGTAGCTACTCTTGGAAGGATTATTTCAACTTCAGGTATCACTATAAATACAGAAAAAGGGGTAAGGGTGACTTTGCGCACGATGGTGCGCACTCAGGAAAAATCCCAAGGAAGAATGGACTTGAAAAAAGTCTGAAGGGACTGGCAATTGGGAGACCCGGGTTCGATTCCCGGTCCCTTCAGACTTTTTTCAAGTCCATTCTTCCTCGGGATTTATCGCTCTAAATGATGATTTGTCGTTGAAAAATGAAAAAAATCGTCCACAAGCATGATCCATTCTTAGGTTGCCGTCTTGAATATTTTAAATTGTGAAACTCGAATATTTTGCTATTTCACATACAATAGAACATTAAAATAGAGAAAGAAACAGACTGAATGCAATCACCCTTACGTGGGCTCAACCGCGAATTCGAAAAAGCAATAAATATAGGGATCAATTTCATGACAAGAACTCCAGTTCAGCCACTAAAAAGTCACAATTGTTATCATCATAATGCAGGACAAAATCTAAACGAATCAGCAGTTAAAATGTTGCTTTTTTGCTAATCGCAACGGTAGTAATTACATTCTGAGAATTAAAAGGTCTAGGGGCCAATACGTTGAAATTTTCTTCTTTCCCTGGGTTTGGTTGTAAACCTTTAGAAAAGAGTGTTTCTGTGAACAGGAATTGAATCAGAAACGGCCAAACACTTTTAAAATGCAATCAAAAACAGCTTCTCAAGATTAAGACAAGTCGAAAGCCAACAGCATAAAATGTCGCTCTCAAAATAGATAAGAAGTATAAGAAATGTTTAATGCCCCAAAGAAAAACGGACATTGAAACAGTCTGACAGGACTTGAACCTGGAATATTCCGCTGTCAGGTCGAATGCTTTATCATTCATAAGTCGAAACGTATTCCAAACCCAAATCAATAGCGATTAGATGCTCTAGAAGATATAAGCTGCTAAAATCAATGAGAATAATAAAAATTGTACGGGACAGTGGTCTGGTTATCTAACCGATCAGTGTTGTTGATTATGTAGCTCAAAAATTGTTAATGATTCGGCACTCTACTTTTAACCCTCGAAGCAGTGCATTTCAGTTAATTTCAAATTTAAAATAAATTTCATTTCAAATAATAAATGCTGTTTAGTAAATCATGTGAGAGAGTAAAAGATTTTTTCCGATGTATTTTGGATGGAATTTTCAGCTGAAGTTACTATGCCAACGCTTTCTTGAATTTTGACAAATTTAAATCGCTTTTAAAGGGAAACTGTTGTCTCCGTCGTTAGTTACTTCTGCAAACTATCCGTTTCGAACTTCGACTACCGTATCGCTCTTTTTAAATCCCAATTGTCATCTTCGACAGCTAAACGCGACGCCACGAAAACTCCTTAAGGTCATTTCTCACTTCATTCATCGCTCAGGAGGAGGAGGAGGGACTTTTGATGTATCAGTCCCTTTCCATCTGCCTCCTACTGCGATCCCTTTCATTCGCTATCTATCCATGCATCTATCGCTCTCTTTCCATTCAGTGTTTAACTGTTATTACTATTCCTCACCCCTCCCTTTCTCATGGATCTCAGAAGTAGTATGCGGCTTGAAGATAAGTAAAACATTAAATCAGTACATGCAGAAATATTAGTCTGTCACACAGAAACCTTTTCAGTACGTTATTCACTTCATTACTCCGTTCAGTGATCCTATAATAAGGGTTAGATGAAAGAAGAGGCTGGGAAATCTCAATCTTGCCCTTCAATAAAGACGTTTTATCCTCATCATCATCATTTTAAATATGATAGTTTTTCGATCTATAAGGAAAACGAATACAGCTGTGATAATACATTAGAGATTTGAGAAAAGCTTAAAGTATTATTCTAAAAATAAACTTTTCAAAGCGAGACCACGGAAACTCTGACCCCCACTGCTTGGAATTTCCTAACGGTTGGTTGACTTGCAAACTACGGCTTTTTCTCAAAACTAATGTAGTTCTCCGATGTTTTTACCAGCTGAAACATGGAAGGAAATAAGTCTTTGCAGTTTTTTCGAATTCAAATTAATGAAGAAGAACGATATCAAAGGATGATATTATTGATGTAAGGGTTCCCATAACTAAAAATATCATGTAAAATTATGCGTATGGATTAAGTCTCTCAAAAATGAGCTATTAGAAGTAATATCAGACGTTTTTTCCTTCTTATCCGCGTTACCTAGTTCTTTATATTATTACTTCCCGGGTCTCGGAAATTTAATCTTTTCGACAATATTTTATGCATTTTTCTCTATTCTTTTGTTACCTTTTTTATTAGTCCCTCTCCGCCTGATTCCCCATTTCTTAATGCTTTCTTTTATTTGTCCTCACTATTTTCACGTCTTTTAGCGATCCATAAGAACAATTGTAAAATTTTCACGTGCCTTAGAAGTCAACAAGCATCTAAAATTTCTTCGGACAACATTTTGCCCTGTGCATGTATATGCAGGGATTCTGTATTCTTGACGGGATTTGGTTTCGTAAAGCGATTTTTTTCCTCGAGACATTGATCTTTCGTCGCATCTATTCAAACCTTATTACGACGTGCTTGGGGGATAAAAAGAAACTGAAACGCTGAAATAAACTGACCGATTGAAGTCATTGGATACTCATACGGCAAATGAAAGATATTAGCTTCTCCTGATATAAATTGCCCCGATATGGCAAATAATATCCAATCACAGTAAAATTGATTCCAATACCTCCTGTCCCGTGCATTTCGTTCGACAGCGAGAGGTTGGTTTTCCGTATCGTTCGTAGATGCCAATTTATTTTTGAAAATGTCGCTAGATGCACCCTGAAAAGTTACTGAAAATCGCTAAACTCCGAAAAAATGTCCTTAAAAGTAGTTTAGACAGAACAAATGTCGCTAAAGGAAGGAAAAAATCGCTAAATCTAGCGACAAAATCGCTAAATTGGCAACTATGGTATCCTTGCCTCTCGTAACGCTAAAGTATAGCTGCTGTTGTCATGTATGCTAATGGTCCTTCCACGAGGAGCAAAAAATGTGCAGTTAACCTTTTTTCGACCCTTTTAAGCGACGATTTCGAGGAAATTCTTCCGAACGATTCTTGCTTTCCAAAAATTTTAACCCTCTTCTCATTGGCCTTTTGGAGAGTCGACAAATATCCGCTACCTGAGGAAGCCTTCGGATGCACTAAACTCTTCTTTGTTTCTATCCCAAGATCGGAACTGCTCGGTCTCTCTATCTTTCCTTCTCTCTCCTAGTTTAGCTTTTCGTCGTTACGGAAGAAAGGAACCTGTGTTCGGATCGTTAAGGAGAAAGGACTCGATAATGTTTCGAGCAAGCTCACAGGCATTTAGCATCTTCGGTTGGGACGTATGTTCTGTAGGTTTGAACGCACGTAGTGAAAGGCTCCTTTTAATTCCGGTTTTTCCTTCGGAGCGCAAGCCAAAGAGGTTTCCTGAATGGCACGAGATTATCTTTGGAATTCTAAAGTCAGGATATTTTCGAGAGGGATGTTGAAGGTAAATGCATGAGTTTACAAGCTCGAGTATGCTCAAAAATGCCTTCATATGATCTCAAAATAGATTGCCTAGCACTCATGCTTCGATATATTCGGGTTTACAGTTCTATGGATTACTCTTTTCCCTTACGGAAACAAATGCGGTAAAGGCCACAATAACTGGTGCTCTGTCTTCTTTTGATTCTCTCTTGTGATCATGATATCTTTCCTTTTTTGTGAAATTACAAGCGAAAGCCTATTTCCAGTTATTTTTATATCAGGGGTATATAAACATTGGGGTGCGCGCCAAACGTGGCACGCCGGTGACTTGTTTTTGGCACGCGGAACAAGTCCTTCCCAAATTTATTTTCAATTTTTAGGCGACTTTAAGGGGATTTCAGTCAGTTTAACATGATTTACGAAAGCGTTTACATAACAATTATCATTATATCAAATTATATATTCTCGAAAAATTTTGGTTTGCAGGTGGAAATATTTGTCATAGATTTGGAAGATTTTGACGCACTCTATCAATCGAGATTGCCCACCTTTGTTCTATAATATGTTTTAACTTCCCTTCAATCTTACCTTTAACCATGCACCCTTCACTTATGATAACGGCTTATGTTCATCTAATTCGTGTATTTCTTCCATATATCCTTCTCTCTTAAGTGCTCAAGCAGTGATACGGGTGGATGGCTTTTTGTTTTAAAGGAAAATGTTCCTAAAAAGTGCGACTAAACTGCGGGCGTAGCTTGGGTACTCATACCTTGCAACTGCGAACTTCTGTCATTTAATGCTAAAATTATGAACTTGATTTCCTGTTGCGTAATATAAGAATTGTCGTTTCAATTAATTAAATCATTATTTTTTATTTCTTTTCAGTTTATCTGATCTGAATACGATTTATGTGAGAAAAATAATTAAAGATATGAATCAAATTATTTTAAGGGGTTAGTAGCTGTAAACTTTCGAAGATTTTTAAGTAAACATTAAAAATTTTGTATTGTATTTTAAATATGAAACCACTCGCAAGTGCTGTAAATCAAACTGTCAATAGTATTTTTACTTCCAAAAGGCGATGTTTCTCGAAAGGGATCGAGTACCGTTAATACCTCAGATATATTTACTTCCTCATTTTTCCACTTTTTCCTTTTCAATTTCTTTCAAGAGGGATTATAACAGGAAATAAATGTTCAAAATTTATCTTCCCTTCGTATTTTCAAATTTAATTTTTGCCAGACGCAAAAAACCTGTTACACGAGGTTGCGCTAACTCTCGTGTCAGCGCGGCGTTCAATCTTCGCGAACTGTATTTCTTTTGTTTTATTTCATCACGAGTGGTTCAGACTGCTGCTATTAATGTTCCCGAAATATCGGTTATGCCTTTAATTTATTGCGCGAACGACGGTTAATTATAAGGGATTCGAACGTGCGCACTTTTCAGTTTAATTAATGGCTTGCATTTTATTGGTAATTAGGAGTCTTGTTTTATCACGCCCTTAAAATGACGTAGCTAATGTGTGAGCAGCAATCGGATTATTTTATTTTTAAGGGGAGGCTAATGTTCCTACTCGATTCAACATGTGAGATTTATGTTATTCCCTCCGATACCATAAAAAGTGATGAGAGATTTGGGAAGAATTTTAGCGAATGATTCTGTTTCGTAAAAACCTAGAAATCGTACCATAAATAGTACGAAATACTAGTATTATATATCACAGAAAATTTCTGGAGTTTTGGGGATGCATGTGGTGGTCAGAGAGTTGTTTTTTATGGATAAATTCCCATGGTTGATGAGAACTCTCCTGTGTTTCAGGGACGTTCAGTTATAAAAGTTCATTCTACTATTTATTTAGGGGGTAACTTAAAATGGTGTCACGTAATTTTTGGGATTTCTGAACCCTCCATTTTTTGCAAGTGTTCCACCCTTTCTGACGAAGGCTCATTGACCCTCACAACCTCTGCCCCCCTCTGAGTTTGGCGTAATTTAGGGGAAGAACCTCATTGAAAATATCAAAACCATATTCTTATTGTCAATAATTATAAAATGTCCGATGTCAGACCCGAGTATACCTCTATTCCATCTTACCTTCTATATTATTTTTAAGAGATATAATTTAATGATAAGTCGCTTTACCGTTTATTTGCGTATACTATTCACTATCCATTGGTAAACCATAAACAACTTAAGAAAAGTAGAAATTGGTTTGTGAAAGAGCGATCTCCACAATTGAAGGCTGATCGAATTTTTATGAAAAAATAAAATATTCTGCTCCAAAAATGCTGTTTTCAAAGCCTGCAACATTTAAATTAAGGTATGTACGATTATAGGAAAAGATGTTTCATAGCTCGAATTCTCTTTTCAAATTTCCAACGTTTTTAGAAATTTCTTATTTCTCAGGGGATTTATTATATTATTTTATTTCTTACCATGAAAAATTTCCTTTTAACGTGGTCAATTTGGGGCAGAATCTTGGATATAGCCGTATTTTTTCCTCCTGTTTCCATTGGGCCAAGGCCTTCCGCTGTTAAGAAGTTATCTTAGGTTCCTAAAAGCATAATATTTCAAACCGACCGCGATGTATTTCTGCCGGACGCTGGTCACCAACTTCCTAAAGATACTTCTAGAGATGCGTAAGATCACGTAATTTTTAATAAACTATGCTAATCGTGCTCTTTTATTAGCGATAAATAGTTACAGAACTTTTTAACCAAAACTAACCTCGAATTAATGCGCTGGATGCAACGTAAATGGGGACTCCAACTTCCAAAGTGGTCCCCAAGTCAAGGGAAGTGCCTGAGGATCTTCATTTAAAAAGTGTTTTATCTTTACGTTTTATACGGTTCAAAGCTCGGTATCTTTTGACCTATAGTCGGTTTCTTGAAAGGACTTGAGGAGACGGTCGCACATTTTTGACTGTCAACTGCTTTAGCTGACCAACCAGATTCCGGTCACGCAAGAGGAAGACGAAAGGGTTTTCTGGAAAGCACGAAGGGCTAAGATCCGCAAAAGAGCGGTCACTAACAAAAGGGCCTTCTCCCCCTGATGAATGGGCCGTGAGAAAGCGCTGGAGAGGTCAAATGGGGCAAAGATGGAGGATGGTACGGTCAGCGGCGAATAATCCTCCACAGGACCTCCAGAGTGGACGGGGCTATACCCGGCTGCGGAAGGCTTTTTCTTAATGCATGGCCGGCTGTTTTCGAAGCTAGTCTCAGGTCAAGGACGGTACCTTATGTGAATGGAGATCGTTTGATCACGATTTCGCATCCACATATGGTCAAGGGAGCTTTTACTTTAGATGAGGCGGTGGAGCTATTAAAGCCAGAGGGATTACCTTACTTTTTCGGTTGGTCGGTATCCTGGATGTGGAGATTTGCATTGGCGTAGTTAAACGAATTTCGAACCCTCAATTTATCTCCTCGTTCGTCTCTATGAATTCCTTTTCCAAGAGGTTGCGGTTTGGTTTTTTCCTCTGGGTACTTATCTTCGTTTTCTTTGATGATGTAGTTCAGAGTTCAATTTAGAAGATGCCGAGAAATTCGAGTGGGGTAAATAAATGAAAAAGGTTTTTTAAATATTTAAACCCCCTTTTAAAACTTCTCTGGAAACTCTCCACAGAGAGAGGAACTGAAAGGTTTATGTGCATTTATACTTTACGAGAATAATCAGTTTTCTTAAGAACCCGTCACTCTTATGCTTCATTTTATCCTTTTCCTTCAGCTGAATGTATTTCCGAGATTTTTTATTCTACGGTGAATATTTATGCTCTTTCTCTTGAAGCTCTTAACTCACCAGGTCATCCGACACGTTGCAGGAGCTTATCGTGTTTAATTGCGTTTGAAAATACGCTCAACAACATGGGCAGTTCTTAAATCACAAGGAAGCTTTTAATTACTTCTTACAGCCCAAAATTTTAAGTTTTATCTCTTCGTTTGGGAAAATTTCTTCATGGGAAGATCGCCTTTTGCGTTTGGGAGAAGAAAATTTTTGATGACCTAATAACTTGTGTTCTGGTTTCAGTATTAACGTATGTTTGATTAATTTCAATTAGTAATTGTAACGATTTTGATCAAATTCTGTTTAATCGATAGGTGAAAATGAAAGGGAGCAATTTCGAAGAAAACTGCTGTTGTCCGGAGTATCTTGCACTAGGGTGTAAAATATGGACTCTAAATAGTTACATTAAAAAGATTGTAGTCTTTCTGATTTGGATGTTATTTAAGATAACAAAAATAAGCCTAATGGACAGTAAAGCAAACAAGCAAGTGTTTGAAGATGGTGGTCGACAAAGGGATATAATCCTTATCCTGCATTAAGATAAAGTTGACCACTGATGGCAGAAACATTAAGCAAACTAAAACACCACGACCATCAGAAATTGGCTAATTCGACCAAATACATATATCGCCCTCAAAGAGAGTTTCATTAGGGGTAAAGAGCGAATGCGTTCAGATAAGTTAAGATTAATTATCCTGCATTGTACATCCATCGGATAGGCTTTGCTGATAGTCTAAAAATGTTCAAAGGTTCTCTCTTCAAGATTTTAAATTTTAAAAATTCGCAATGTGTATTGGGTAGCCTTACGAAATAGCGGATACTTCCCCTAGATGTAGTCCCTAAATCTCGAAAAATGTCTAGCTGATGTCGAAAGGACATAGGCGTCAATCCTCACTATTAACCTTAGTCTAGGGAACGAGGAGCATTGAGTTTCTACGTGTTTTTTCTAGCTTTCCATCTCCGAGCGAAAGAACTGAAGGGCAGGCGCGTGGACGAATGTTGTACTGGATGTGGCGCTGACCGAATGACCTCCGCGACGGGTCAACTGGACTCATAAACAGGCATCTCTGCTGAATCAGTCTTTCGTGGACGTAATCCTTGGCGGTGACACTGAATTTAGCCCAAGGCCCTCTTTTCCGTATTCTGAGCACCCGAAAAAACGCGGAAGATGGAATTTCACGAAGTTACGGTTGTTGCAGGGGCAGATACTGCACTGTAGTAGTGCATGCATTCGAATGAGGCAACATGCGTTCATATAGAAAAGACCGTGATCAAATACTTCATCAAATCATATGAAAAATTTGAAATTTTACATGGAAATAGTTTCCTAATAGTGCCTTATATGGAATATCGCGAAAATCCTCATGAATAACCTCGGTGCTCAGACATAAGAAGTCTTGGGCACTCCAAATACCCTGGCTCCCCATCCTAGAGGTAGCGGAAGGATGCTCAAGGATAAACAGTTGTGAAAAATTGCGACGTGACTGGGACTCGAACCCAGGTATCCCACTTTCCGGACAGTTTTTTAAACATTACCACTACCATTCCGTTTTCCATTCTGTTTTGGGAATGCTTCGCTATTTTCAACATGTTTATCCTTGGGTTTCAAGGCGCACTCTTCAATGTGGAAAATTATTACATTATCCTTTCCTTTACCGGAAGGATGTTCGACACATTTTTGCTTGTGAACATTTTTCACATGTGTGTTGTCTCACGTGACACTAGTCAAGAAACAGGAAATCAAAGGATAATATTTAATTAGTTCTCGCGAACGAAAAGTGACGGCGGAAATGTAATTTTTTACAGTTAAAGGGACAATTTCTTAATGTGTCACTCTTCTACTATACTTAAACTAAAGCGCTTTGTCATCCTGAAGGACGATGAAAGCATTGTCATCCCGTTTCGAATTAAAGTAGTCCACTGCTTAATTTCATTCATGTTTCACAGCAAAAATTATCCCGGTTAAGAGAAATTCTTCTGTAATATTTCGTTGCATTCTGCGTAGTCACGCTTACTATTTTAGGGTCACATAAGGTTTTGAGGCGCCTAGTATATTACCCGGGAAGGCTTCTGTAGGAATCTTTGCGATGCGCTTCTGATGGAAAATTTTAGTAGCCTTCCCTTTACGATTGATTCCTTCAGTGACGAATGCGTAGCTATTGATTTCTTTGTTTTTGTGTCACTGACTTCTCTTCTTCATCTTATTGTTAGATTATAAAATTCTGCTTAGAATATAAAATTTCCTAAAATGCTGACTACAGAATTTAATAAACTCTAGGTTTTCTGGCCTAACATTGTGGAACGCCATCTAAAAATAATTCCAAAAGTACCTCTTATTTTCCACAAATTTATCTGAGACCTTAGGATGACCAGTTTCGACCAATACGGTCATCCTAAGGTCTCAGATAAATTTGTGGAAAATACGAGGTACGTTTGGAATTATTCGTACAAAATTCAAATTTCTTAACAGAAATCGTCAATTCTGTGATAATGAGCTACTTTTGTATTAGACGACACTAGAGTATTTTCGTATGTAAGGTGATTAGATAACGTATTATCAGAATATTCTTCCTCTGCAGCATCGTTATGATATATACAAACGATTCTTTAACGCCGTTTCCTTCGTTTTTTTCTTTTATTTGCGAGCTAAAACCAAAGATATAGTGATCATAAATAGTTTCCACCAATCCCTTCCATGAAAGTAAATATTAGCCTTTCAGTCTCTGTCGATGAATAGCTGTAGTACATGGAAGGTGTTTGGAAGGTAAATGAGTAAACGTCAAGAGAGGTTTACGACGAATGACAAGTGTTTCACGGCGGTATTTATCTGCGACGATTGAAATGGGATAATAATCGAAGTTGCCAGGAACGGTTGAAATTTACCACCGCCTTCACATTTGACATTCAATTAATACACAGGAATAATGGTTTATTCGGTGCAATCATTAAGCTCTCGCTTAAATGCCCACCCAGCGTTAAGAAGTACGTTGATAAGATCTTGGGAATGAATTAGCATTTTTATTTCCTGAATTCTACCCAGTGAAATGCCATCGTATGCTGCCTGATGTTTTTGCTGCCTAAATAAGGCATCAAAATGCATTTCTTGGGCTCCCCTCGTTGTTCGGAGGAACGAATACGTGCTCCAGACGAAAATAACTCCTTCTGCAGTTATTCATGCAAATTTGCTCGCTAGGGTGAGATGTATTGCTCGCTCCCGAGTATTGAAATGGCAAAGTTCTTATTACGGCAAACAGGAGGGGCAGCAAACTGCAATCTTCCGAGCGTTTAAGTTCAACACCCCGTGATTTATACGAGACGTCCCGTTATGTTTCCACGAAACCCATTCTTTCGGATTGCCCCTCCCCACCATAAACGTGCATTCATCTTTCTCCGCGTCCTCTTTCCGCTATCTTATCTGCGGTGCAACATTTCATACGATTTCCTCTTGTCCTTTACTGTGATGACTGTCTCAGAATTCTTCTAGTAACCGAATTCAGTGAAACTCTCGCTTATTTCGGTATCCAGAATATTAAAATCTAGACACGGATATTCCCAAATTTCTCGCTTTGATTTATCCTAATTGAATAATAATCAGCTTTGTGTAATCGACTTTATACGAAGCACGATTTTAGGAAGCAAAGTTTGATGAACGTCATTTGAGCCCAGTTATGAACCACTTGTACGAATAGAAAAGGCGATTTATTTTCAAATTAATCATATAATTTATTATATTGATCATTGCGACATGACTGGGACTCGAACTCAGGTCTCCCACAGTGGGTTCCAGTCCCTGTCATGAAGCTATTTTTCACACTTGTTATTCCTTTGGGATCAGCCGCAGGACTTCATCGTAGAAAGAATTACAGCTTTCCTTTAATCCTCGTGAAATCTTTCCATTCATCGCACGGACGTCGCAAATGTCTTTATGATCAGGCTCTTCTATTTTGATCATAACTATTTTTCTACAAAATTTTATGAATCTGTATGTGCCAAACTGACTACATCTTGGATTGGTTCTGATTATGCTCCGGATTTTTCGTTCTCGATGCTGTAAACGGCATGGTTTCGCTCTGTTGGCTTCCCATCACTTAATATTCCCGCCTTTTTTTTGCATTATTTTACTTGTATCACTGTCCCATTAGGTGCCCAAATATCTATCCGTACATTTTGAACATAGTTACCTTTTTTTTAAATTACTTATTTAAATTGTCTTACTCCCTCATTGTTTTATTATTTTATATCACTAAGATTCTCATCTTGCCTCGCAGTTCATTACATGGCAGTCTATATTTACTTGTTAATTGTTTCTTTTTGAAAATAACTTATTAGAACACCCTCCGCATAGTTTACACCATTGGTGTCTTTGATCGAAAAGATTATTTTTAATGTATGTACATACACGTCATCTATCTTTGGTAGATTACATAAAATGTCCAAAAATCTATAAAATAAGGAATCGAGTCAAATTATCACGCTAGTTTAGACTGGTGTTAAAGATATCGGTGATGCATAGTTGAGAGCGCAAAGCGTTGTCAAATAATTCGTAGCTACCTATAGAGGCTTGCTTCATTTACTATTCGCTAAAATTCATCTTTTAGTCATTTTAATTTCAAAATTGAGCAATTCCGTAAGCGTAGAGTATAATATTATTTCGATCCCGCAGGATTTCACTAATGGCTGTTGAAAATTATCTACTGCTTTTAAAGTCTTATCACCTTTCGATGGACCTATGATTTTGTGTTCGATGTTTCACTGGGTCATTCGGCATAATTTTTTGTTGTAAAGTGAATTGTTTTTAATCGCTTGTACTTAAGCGAAACTATATCAACGAAGAATCACCAAATTAATCGTTTAACGCAGTTTCTTCTTCCAGAAAGAGTTCCGTTTTCTTGAAAACACTAACACTACTACTACAGATAAGCTGCATAGTTACGAACTTCAACATTTTTTTGGTTAATTTATTTTTCTCTTTGATCTCCTATTCATTTCTTGTGTCATTTTAGTTCAACTATAAATTAATTTATCGATTTAATATCACTTAATCTGTCACTTATGTCCTCGAAAGTGCTAAATGGTCAAATCTCGTTGGAAATTATTATGAACACGAACATAATCATGAGCTCTCTCCGGTAGATTCATAAGCCTTTAATTTTCTTCCTCGTTACTGATTTATTTACTTCTTGACATGTCATCCCTCCTTTAATACCTTCTAATCGTCTTTGTTCTTCCCTCTATCATTTTTCCTTGAATGTACTTCAATGAGTATCTTCAAAAATCACTCCTCTCGTTACCTTAGTGTCTACGTCATGAAGTATAACGTATTCTATAAATTGTAGTATAGTACTATAAAGTATATCAAGGGTAAACCTGCCTCATCCTAACGAATGTCAAGGTATTACCAATTAAACTAATTTTCTATAGCCGAGATTTTGATATAATGAAACTTTTTTCCTATTTGTAGAACAATGGCTGAATCAAGTTAAACTTATAGTTTCCCTTGAAATAAAGTTGTTGCTTCTTCCTAATAAGTAGAAACGTTTAAAACGGCTCGTTTCATTTATCTGATTCCGTCGTGGAGGAAGAATACAAGATAAGTCACGTTTATTTTTTGGCTATGAAAGTGACCTTAGCTGCACGAGCCAAGCGCATTCCTTTTCACTCGCTTACGCATCCCGAAATCTCGGCAAGATTTTTTGTCGGCATCTTCGGTATTGCTGTCACATTAACGGATCATAGTTTATTCATACGGCAGCGAGTTGCTAAAACGCAGGAGCCGAAAGCCGCTGACGTCATTTCCGACATTTTCCCCAAGTTCGGTAGTCATTATTTGAGCAGGGCGTTGTGTCATGGTTGTATTTATCACTGTAATTGCGCCGTTTCGTGAGAAACCGGAGGTGAGAATGAATAATGGGCAAAATAGATGATAACGGGGTATTGGACGGTACGCTTTTGTCATAATACGGAGATTTATTACGAGTTCTTTAAATAATTAGAAACTACAAATGGTTTCCACACATTTCTGCTTGAGTGGTGAGCTAATCCAAACATTGACAGTATATATTGAAGGAAAAGTGAGAATAATTGAATAGAAATTTAAATCACTTTCTAGTTGTCGAGGACAGTACGTTTGAATTTCAAAGGAACCAACGGAAGAATTTTGATTTTTGGTCGCCTATAAACTCTAAAAGTCAAAGGAAAAATCTTTCAATGCGGATGTTGCAAGGCTTTTAATGTTGACCCAAGCTTTGACTTTTTCAAGAAACTGCTTATTTTCGCTAATTTGCTGCATAATTTTGTAAACATATCTTAACCGAAAGCAATTTATTACGCTGACATCATTTTCCAATTTGCGCTACGTATTTTAGATTTCTTGAAAATAAATTAAGATACCTGCGAAGTATTCCATTCTACTCTTTTGTTGAGAACACTAGCTCACTGTGAGGAGTTATAATTTTAAAGTATCCTATTTTGATTTCCTCCTAATGAGGTAAATTTTACTTGATAATGATTGAAGTAAGCCATCAGGAAGTAGAAAATTTTTCACTATTTCCAACTATCGAAGTATTTGCTTTTGCATAACCTCTTGGGCCGTGAGTTTCACTATGACAAACGGAGTGAACAATCCATTTTATGAAAGAGGAAATTTTCAAGAAAGCTACGTATTTAACGTACTCCGTTCTTTCGCAATTTTTCAATGAAAAAAATTGTTATTTCAAATCCTCTCAATGCTCTATTGATGCAATCACGAGAATTTATTTCCTCGACTCAGCTTGGTAAATTTCGATAAAATAGCCTGTATTAAGGTAAAAAATTATTTGGTGATTTTCTTCTTGGGCAAGAGAGGGCGACGAATGATAATATTGAATAATCTGCCGATTGTCCGGAGTGCCCGATTTCAAACCCTAGCCATACCCGAGTTTGATAATTGATGGGTATTGAATGCGCAATGAGAATCCTGTTGACTAATTGCTTACAGTTCACAGAGTGAAAAAGGAGACTTAAGCAATTAGCGACAATGAATACTGAAGATAGTTTCTATAATAAGTCGCGGTATTTGAGAAATTTCTCTGCATTATCGAATCATTCAGCTTACGTACGTGTATGTATATATAGCTTACGTACGTACGATGCGTGCCACAAGCTGGCATATTTGCTCAGAACCGAATTCGTCATTCCTCGTATCTAAAAGGTAGGCAATTCATAACTCAGTTATGAGACCAGAGAGTTGCTATACGGTAATCCATTAGACTCCCAACTTACCTACATTTTGGTTTATTTATCGACCCCTTCTCTACATAGCCTCGAGGATATAAATAAAGAATCCCATTCCTCACACTAGCGGACTCCTAATTGCTTCAAAATTGAAATCAAAATTCCTTCCATCCCCGCGTAGCCGCTCATTTAAAATCCCCGATATCAATCATCGATCTTAATCTATCGGAGAAGTAGTGTAATTACCGAAGAGTTTTCGACGCCTTACCCGACGAGGCTCAACCTGCTTTGATGTTAATATCCCCTGGGGGCTTCATAGGAAGCCGGAGACATCCAACGAGAATCAATTTGAAGAACTATAATGCAAATCGGTTGTCAAGAGGAATGCGAGGTTTAATTGAGCCGCCTATCCACTTACTCGGTTATCTTATTAAGGTGATCGCGAGATAGGAGTGGTTACAAGGGTGTAACCAGGAAGGAGTGAGGGATGAGAGGTTGAGAGAGGATTTAGAATGGGGTGTGTGTGCGTTCGTGTCGCGGGCAGAGACGTATGGGTATTCCCCCGAGGGCTCGAATGAGGCGGAATGGTTTGCAGACACAGCTGCGGAGAAGAATCGCTGCTGATGGAATTGCGAGCCGGAGGTTAACCACTGTCGTACCAGAGGAAATGATGGGTTCTTTGCGCCCAAATGTACAGATGGTCAACGCTCTTGTAATGATTAAGATTGCCCGAAGATAAAGAGAAGAAAGTGGGAACGAGTTGTAAAGACCCGTGTGAAGAAATTATACCCACGCAGTATTTCTGCATATGTAAAATGCTTACTCCCAAAGAGAAACGGACATGAAAAAAGTCTGACAGGACTGGTACTCGAACCCGGATTTTCCATTTTCTGAGTGACTGCTCTAGCCAATTGAGCTACCGTGCCAGAACAATTAGGCACAGTGGCTGTGGACGATGCTGTCCTTTACCTTTCATCCTTGAAAAGTGTAACCCTGCAAGCCGCATTTCGGCATGTGCCAGGAGGTGTATGCACCATCATTCTGCTTCCCTAGTCGAATATCTGGTGTTCGACAATATTCTATCCATTGCTTTTCAAGTATTACTTGAATTCTTACAGAAGATAAAATTTCAGGCAGCTTCTTCAAAAGTTAGTTTGTAAAAATCATAGTTAACTAGCTGTAAATCATTTAAAACCGCTTACCGTTTACAGCAAAGAAAAAGGTTGTATGGTAGAATATTTACTCAATGATGCAAGATTTTAGCTGTTATTTTTAACTTTGAGAGAATTTAGCTGTTATTTTTTAGAGAATACATGAAGAATAGATCCTCGGTATAATTTGAAAAAGGTATAATCTGTTTTTTGTTGGGCAGAAATACTTAAACTAATGGTATTGATTCGGCATATTCCTCTGAAACTCATTTTCCGTAAATAATTCACTCAGATCTCATTACATTTTTTCTTATATACTCAATTCACATACGCAATTTTGTAGAAATTGTGTTCTTTTTGATTATGTTGGGACGGTTTTTGGGAAGGTTTACTTATGTCTCCTATTCAGCAGGAACTCAGATTCTGATTTAGCCTGGGATTGTCGATTTCATTCAAGGCTCAATGAAAAATGCAATCTTTAATTAGCTGATTCCTGATTAAAACATATGCAAGCAATTTTGCAATTATTTTCTCGGCAATTGTATATAGGAGATTAATTACGATTAGCAATTCGCGATTGCCACATTTTTGCATAAATGTAGGGATATTAGTTCTTACTTCACATCCTGAAGTTTATATTTACGTTAGTACCCCGCAAGCCGTCGTATGGCGCATGGCAGGGAGTGTGAATATACCGAACCTATCATTAAGCTTGATTAATATTCCTAATGCTATCAGCAAAAAGAGACCAATAATAACTATCCGTTTTCTTTATAGTCTCGCGAAATCTCTTCATCGACTGGTCTCGGAAATCACGATCGCTGTGTACGGGAATCACGATATCGCGCAGTTTGTCGTGCAAAACAGTACTCAAAAATGTCTGGAAAAACTTATGCCTATACTCGGTTCTTCTATCCTTAAGAGATTCCAGCCGATTCATTTCTGATATACTGGTATCAAAACTGTTATCTCCCTTAACGAAACGAGCTGCTCTGCGTTGTACGTACGCGCTCTAGCTCCAAGATCAGACCCTTCTCGTGTGGATTCCATACTGAGCAAAAATACTCAAGTAATGGACGAACGAGCGAGAAACAAAGCACCTCTTTAACACTCGATTGACTACTCCTGAGAACGCGGTTAAATAGCCTCAAAATTCTATTAGCTGACCCCACTACGTCTTAGAGGAGACTTTTTAGTCTCAATCTCGCCCTGAATAAAGACGTATTCTACGTCTTGAATGTGCCTTTAAACGAATAGTGCCTTTAAACGAATGTGCCTTTAAACGAATGTGCCTAAAGGATAAGTTACTACCGAAAAGTACTCCTAAACTCTAACTTACAAGGTTGAGATTTTGAGTCTCGTATATGTTGTATGGAGAAATGAAACTAGAATCTTCTTCACCTTTCCTAATGGTGAAATGTTGAATTCGCGATTTTTCCATACACATGATTAATGAAAAGAACGTGTTTTAAGAAGTATACATAGAAAAAGGAGTAAAATCGCCACTAATGTATGCTAAAGATGCTGCTTATCATTAAATTCCTCCTGCTAGTTTCTGAATAAGTGAGGAAAACAATAGAATATCGGGGAAATCGGGTCAAATCTACAACTGCGACTGATTCCCAATGCGAGGAACCGCTTCGGTAAGATCAAATAGTACTCGAACCCAGCGGCGAAAAGGTTACAAATGACGATGGCAGTGGAGGGCGGAGGCAGGAAAGAGGGCGGTAGCAATTTGCGTGACTCCGATCCACCGTCGGAGATAAGGGGGCGATTCGTTTTGTCGCAGACTCCCGCCGGAGGAAACCGAGGCATGCAGGGAACAAGAGGTAGGAACAAATAATGACGTCATCATCGCGTAAGGCGTAAGTCATGGCTTGAATGAGGATGTGTCTTGCATAGGGAACGGAAAAATTGTAATGGATGAAGAATGCGCCTGCATGCAGAGGCTCGGTAAGATGCTCTTTCCTGTTACGTAGACGTGAGCCATTTTTCACCTTTTTTCCCCGTGGAGGAGTAAGTGCTGGGCGTCTAGGAGTGTTTCCCGTTCGTGTCAGCTGTCCTTTCCTCCATTCCGTCGAACAAGTCTCCGCTCAAAAGCAGCGAGACGTAAAATGTCTGCGTTATAAACAAGGCTGCAATGGTATGAGGGATTCGGATTAGATGTGGAAGCTAGTCGTTTTGAAAGTTGCTACGATCTCCGTAGCAGACCTATTCAGCGGAATTCTAGAGGTGGTTGGCTTAATGGTTACGACTGGAAAAATTACGCATGTTGTGATTAATCTAGCTTTTGTTCCTGGGAAAGTTTTCTTCCAGGTTTATAAATTCGTGGAGAAATGGTGTTTGGAAATCGGATACTGTTGTAGGTGTACCATTTTTCATGGCATTTCGTGCAGTAAGTTATTTGATTTCTTAATATTTAAATGTACCATGAAAGAGGAAACTATCTTGTTCGAGTTAACGATATTGTCTATTTCGATCGAATGTTGTAAGAATGGTATCGCTTGTATCTTGTACTATCTATTATTGAGAACCGAATAGGTCTCGCCAAAATTTAATAATCTTCTCACTAAAACTGAAAGCAATATAGAGATTGAGGTTGAGAATGAGGTAAATAAAGAAGTGGAATAAGAGATATGGGTTAAAAATGTAGGGTTTAATATACCATTATAGGAAAATGAAGACATTGGTTTTCTACAGATTTCTAATTTTTGTGTTTAGTTGTCTCTCCTGCCTACTTTCATTTCAACTCTCTAACACGGGCTTGTGGTCAAAAAAATTGTTATTTTATGTAAAATATTCAGAATAGGTTTGTTACTATTATAAGCCTATTGAATTAAGTTTAACATGATTAATCCATCAGTTAATTCCTCAAAATTTTCTATCAAGTAAGCGCTTTTAAACATTTCTGTAACAATTTTATTTAGACTAATTAGCAAATTTAAAAAAGTCTCATATGCGCTTACTATTAGTACATAGAAAAGTTTGGAAATCTAAGAAAAAGGGATTAACAACGAATATAAATTCTATGAGTTTACTTCGGAATAAATTTTTCCCTCATTTACCCTTTCACATTCTACAGCATATGCAACACCCATTTATTAGATGCATTCCTTCGTGATAGGGAAAGTAAAGGGTTTACTGCGAGTTCAAAGACTGCATAAAGGAAAAGTAAGAGTTCTTCGAATTCAGCGGCATTGTTTCGTAGGGTTCGGAATGAAAAGGAAAAAGTGTCCTAAAGAGTTCCTTCGCTTGCGAGTGCCTTTCAAATAATCTCTTTGAGAAACCGCGCCACATTGTACTCGAGAGGTCAAGGGTATGAGCCTTGTGGGACTCCCAGTAATAAGAATGAAGCAAGTGAGAAGGAGAAATGCAGAAAGATGAAAGAAGGCGTCGGCAGAAGGAACTGGAAAGGAGAGTCTGGAATTTAAAGAAATTAAAGAAACATTCGGTCAATCTATTTTACGATTATGCTGCTATGCCGGCTTTCAATATAGGTCCCCGTTAGGCAGCAGCTCGCTATCTTTCCTCCCCTCTCTCGCTCCACATAATCGAGTAAATTATTTTTACGCGTCTGCTTCCGTAAATACGAGCGCCAATTTTATCTTTTCAGGGGCAGAAGGTTGAAAACAGTTGTTATTTTTCTTTGTCGCATGTCGACGCGGCGTTGCCGACGTCTGCGGGATATGTAGCGAAATTTAATTTCCCTAATGTTTTATATTTGTAGCGCTGACGTCTTCGTGTTTTTATGTCGGTTTAAAAAATGTTCCTAAAGCTGTCTTAATGAGTGCGGTTGTGGCTTTGTGAACGCGAAAAACTTGGTTTTATATACCGGAAACTAAAGTTGATTATAATTATAATGTGAATTCATAACTTTAGTTCATTATGATGTACACCAGCCTGGTATGTCTTGAAGTTTATTGTTTGAAATTTCCTTTTCATGATTTTGAAAAGTCAGTCCCTTAAAAGCACTTAGGGAACATCGATAAAGGAAGAAAATTTTCATAAATGACCGCATATGTCGTACTACGAAGAGCCGCGCCGTCCTATGGGTGCAAGGGGTGCATCGCACCCGGGCGGTGGCATCTAAAGAGCGGCTTCAGAAGCGTAGCCAATCATTATTATTATTATTACGACAACGTTATTTTTTTCTTTCTATATGTAACACAGAACTTATCTAGGAAAAATTATGATGTGATATTAAAGATTTACAAATATTTAAGGAAAGAATTACGAATTAGAATCTTAACTCGAGAAAGGATTATTTGTGCGGTGGATTTAATCGAAGAATTTGAATCGATAAAAGATTTTCCGCTACCAATAATAAATCCTCTTCAAGTGTTGAAATATAAATTTAATAGAGATTTGATGTTAGTCTTTCCTAATTTGCAAATAGTTTTACGTGTTTTCTTGACACTTCCGGAGACTGTTGCTGCTATGAGAATAATACCCAAAACTATTAACTTATAATGACCATTTACTACGTTAAGATACGGAATACTTATGAGTAATAGTTACTGGTATTTTATGATCAATGTAAGCAGGGAAACGAAGTCATAAAACACTGGTTTTTCATCGTCTTAGAAAATAATTCTTACCTGCAAATGAGGGAATGTATGGTTTTAGTATTTAATTTTAAGGAGCGGAAAATTATGTTCACACCGGGACGGCAGATAGGCTGGGCGCGTCTCTGGTACTACGTATCATAAACAGGAGATCTCACAGTACGTGGCAGTATTGTTAAAAGTGCTTCTGCAGCTAAGGTAATTTTGCACATATGGGCTCCCACGGAGAATTGAACTCGGGATTTACTTTCACCAAAGGCGAATGTGCTATCCACTTTGCAATTCGGGAGCCCAGGCTCATTCTTTTCTTTGTTATAGAAATAGACGGTCAACGTTGGGTTTGAAGTGACGACTCAGTATCGTATTTCGGTTACGAAAATGGTCGCAGCCAGAGCTTATCCTTATTAAGCTTCGAAAGGTCTATTCAAGCAAAAATATTCTATATGTATAAAATTAAAATCTTCGAAGTTTAATACATTTAGATGTGTGATTTTTATATATGATTCATAGCATGAATTTTACCTTATTATATTGGTAATATATGAGTAGTCTACTCGAATTTTTGTTCGCATGGACAAGCGCATGTGTCTATTTTGTTCGTATACTTTTATGCAATTATGCAATGATAAAACAGAGGAATGAAAGAGATACGCAGAAATTTGGATACCTGTGACCCAGTAAGTTTCAAGTTTATCTTAAACTGTAGCTAATTTGTCAAAATTGAACTAAAATATGATTTGCGTGATTTCTGTGATTGCTCAATTTCCAATCTCTTTACATATATTTAAGAATTTAAACAGCTATGTATTTCTTCTTGGGAAGTAATAGGAAATTAGATTGGTTTCGTGCGGCTCTGATTTTGTTATTCAGTAATTTTTATAGCTTAAAAAACTCAGAAAGATCTCACTTCAACAGATATTGTTATCAAACTGTCTGAAATGCTTCGTTAATTAATATAGTGAGATGTCAACTGCTTAGTGCGTAGAGAAGATGCGTGAATTTCTTTTCCAGGTCAATTCTCAATGGTTTTATTTTAATTCTCCATCCTCTGTTAACCCATTATACCGTCGTAATCGGTTCCACATAGTGCCTCGCTATATCTCAAGACTTTGACCTTTTTCATTTGTGCCTTCTTCAGATCTGCCGCCTCTCTTTTGGCACCCGCGATTGACAGATGGATCGTCTCGCGTTACTAAAAGCAGTGTTAAAATTCGTGAGCACGCTTAAGGTTGATAGAAGGCGTGACATCACGCGGGGTAGCCTTCTGCCAGCGCTATATCTGACATCCGAAGACTCCTGGCCCATAATTCATATAGTAAATTTTAGCATTATGGAGGAAGTGTGGTTGTGATGTCAGGAGGGCGGCTTCTTTTGAATATTGGCCCCAATAATGTGGAAAGAAGAGAGGTCTCATCCTTTCATCATGGTGTTAGTGATATTCGGCGGGGGAAATGATTTTTTCAATGACTTGCAGGGATAGAGATGGGACTAACTGCAATAGCAGAGTTTCGGTTTCATGTCGCGGATAATCAACCACTAGTAGTACTCTACTTATCCGTGGATTCACATGCCTCTCGATTCCCCACTCAACACTCGTTACGTTATTTGATTGCTAAATGAACCCTATTTTATTCAATAACTTATGTTTTACTTCTCTTCTGTGTCTTTTCTCTGTTTCCTGTTGCATTATTGTCATTAGTGTTGTATATTTTACTCTATGGTTGTATAGCGTAATAGTGGGATAATTGTTACTTATGTTTTACTTCTCTTCTGTGTCTTTTCTCTGTTTCCTGTTGCATTATTGTCATTAGTGTTGTATATTTTACTCTATGGTTGTATAGCGTAATAGTGGGATAATTGTAAATTAGTAATACACCACCGGACTACAAGTCCTTCTTTAATGCATCTGATAATAATCACAATAATATCTTTTTCTGCGCATTTATATCTTCAACTCGTTACCCGTTGTGAACACCACTGTCGATAATAGAGCTAAAATTGTGTTTTTTTTTTTCAAAATTAATTATCAACATTCCACTGATATTCATATGAAACTCTCGTCTTCATCCATCAATTCTGTATTGGCTCATAGAGCCAATCGACTATCACCAACTAAAACCTCTACTTTCGGCAGCGACGTTGTCGATTAAATATACAAATAAAAACTTTCTCCGGGCCAGGAATTCCACAATATAGGATGATGGTTGCATACGAAATCAGTCGATTTCAGGTCTACTAATTGATGAACAGGCATAAAAGTTTAAAGCATTTCCTGAACGTCCTCGTCATTTGAATTGATTTCAGATGTTATTCCGTATTTAACGACCACGGGTCGACAATAGTATGCGGGTCGTTTGGGAGCAGCTTTAAGGTGGTTGAGGAAATAAATGTGGCAAGGAAGGGATGCTCCTGTTTGCATCTCCGTGGTCTCTTGGTGGGCGGACAGTGACTGAAGCTGATGCCGTGGACACTCCCTCTCAGACGAATATGAATCTGTCCTACTCTTGCGCCACGATCCCTCTCTTTCTTTCTTTCTTTAAGGTCCAATCCTATACGTGTTCCTCACTATTTCCGTTTCTCCTACATATGGCTTTATCAGCGGAGAATCTAGAAATTAACCCGTGGGGTTTTGAGCATTACCTTATATAGTGATTACTCGCAGTGTAACGTCCTGTAATCCGACAGTCCCGCAATTGTCTGTAGGATTTTTAATTTTAGTATTTGTATTACCGTGTTTTCTGGTAGATAACCCGCGTGTTATCTGTACAAAAAATATAGAAAAATGATAAAAATAATAGTGCGTGGTATACAACGGAAAATCTCGTTTCATTGAATATCTTGAATATTGAACTCGGAAACAAATGACTAAACAACACACGTCATATATCGCGGAAGTCACAGAGTATATACTCACGTAATAGGACAATTTTATTTCAACCAACATATTGTAAATGTTAACGTAATCAAATAATTCCATTCAAAATACAAGAGTAATTATCATAAATATTACAGTCGTGAAAAAACATTCTCGTCAACATAATAACAATTTTGAAATGCGCGTTATCAATGCATTTATCACAGTGAAAAGATTTTAAAAGTGCGTGTTATCTAGTAGGTGCGTGTTATTAACCAGAAAATACGGTAATATTTGTAGTTCTGCTTTTTTTGTGGGATAATGCTGGTCACTTCTAGAGTTTTCAGTTTCCTTAATTGTTGTACTTAAATCAGGAGGTGCTCTTTGATGTTTTCAAGTTACTTCCGCTATTTTTTTCCTTTGTATAACATTCTTACGTAGTTTATTTTCTCCTAACTGGATTCATCGATTTCCTTTCTTTCTTAAGATTCGCATCCTTTCATCAATCCATATTATCAACATTTATGCCTCAATTCCTATCCTTTATTACCTTGATTCTCAGATTTTTTTGGCGTAACACCTGGGCAAGGACTCTTATTTTTCTTTACTTTTTAAGCCGGTTTAATAATTTCTTCAAAGTCTCGATATTCTTACTCATTTCCTTATTACCGGGTTTGTTACTCATCAGGCCAAAGCATCTTTCCAAAGAACCAACTGCTGGGTGTTGGTGATTTTTATAAAAAGTTAATTCTCTCTTTTCCTGCATACAATGAGTTTATTCAATACACGAATATTCTCAAATCTATACTTATAATAAATCTGTAAGGGAGTCGTTCCTGTAAATTAAATAAAATTTCATAAAAGTGGTAGATATGGTAATTAGAAGTGATGACATTTTTTAAAAATAGGTGTCCAGAACAACTATTAAAAAATTATCTCTATCTTTTATTGCATCAAGCATAAACTATCCAACCGATTTTGATGAAATTTGACAGGATGATAATGTATGTCCTGAATTTACACATAGGCTACTTTTTATCCCGATGTCTTACATATTTCGATGGTTAAATGGACCATTATGTTTTTTACGACGTCATAGGCGGAGGTGAAAGAGACAGGGGTTAACTAAATAAATTAAAAATTTAATTTCAAACGGGACGATGTATGTACCTTCCGATGGTATGGAAGATTTTTAATTCGAATATGAAATTGAATGATGAAGTTAGGATCGTGATTTTAAATCGTAGGAACTGTTACAATTTCTCCTAACGCAGTTATTTTATCATTAATTATAGGAAGAGTAGATTCTATCGGAGGATTTCACCAGACATCAGAATTACCGAGATATGTTATGATTTCGTGTAAATAATATGAAAATTAAAAAAAATGCTGTACACTTTGTTTTTCCGTGAAATTTGTATTTAGGGTATGTTTGCATTAACTAACAATCATACATAATATATACGTATAATAATCATATAATATCATCGATATTATTATCCTATTTTTATTATAATATATTTATTATGCTCCTGGATAGCTAAGTAGGCAACGCGTCTGACTTCAGAGAAAGCGGTTCCAGGTTCGATTCCCTGTGGGGGTCTACGTACGAAATGACCTAAGCTGTCGAAGCTCTTTTAACAATACTACTACTACAAGAATGTTTATTCTCTCCTTAAAACAGCAAATAACACATTTCTGAAAAATACTTTGCCTTCTATTTTATTTCGGCTAGATTTATTTTTAAGCAGAAGCTCTAAATAACCTTGTTTTTGCAATCCATTCCCCTCTTTTCGTATGAGTTTCTAGGCTACACCTTTTAATATTTCTACATGCCGACCTATTACCCTATATCATTAAAACAAACCGTTTCCATATCTTTCTGGCATCGTTTTTCATCCCTCGTTATCGTTATTTTTAATTCTCTCTTATGTTTCTCAGCTACACAGCGTTTCCTTTCTGTTGGGACGTTATGATTCCTTTCCGCCCTTCTCATGTTTCCCATGCTATTTTTCGTGCTATCTTGTTTATTCTTTCCTTAGGACTGTGAGTTTCTCGTTGCCTAGACTATCCTTCCCACATCTATTTTCATATTGCTCTACCTCTTTATCTATCTCACGCTCCGTTTTACAACTCCGTCTCCGTTCCTTGGTAGCTTCTTCATTTTTTCTGCTTCTTCTTTTCTTTGATTATTCGGATGCATATATTTGCCCTAACACTGGTAAACAACAAATTTGTTACTATTAAAGTTAGCCTATGAACTAAGTAGAGAAGCATCGATGATAACTTTTACGGCAAAGAAAATCGAAAATCTGTCTTAAAAATGTATAATTTACAAATCAATAAAATCCCGTATTGTTGTATCCATAATTAAATTAACATACATTTTCTTAAAGTTGAATCTATTGTAGCAAAATATTTTCTTGAATAATTTTTATATGATTCATAGAGGGCCTTTCGCTCCGTCCCGTGAGTTTATATTACAACTCATTGCCTTCCTGGAGCTATAAGTTTTTATATTAAAAATATGAGATAAATACAATTGACACCAGTCGCAATTATTTTAATATGATATACACCTGTGAGAAAAAGTATACCCATATCTCTTTCGATTTGTTTTACGATTTAGAGCGGTGTTATTCCAACTTATAATCACATTTTATAAAATACGCAACCCATACCTCCGGATCCGTAATTTTAAAATCTTACATACATTCGTTATAAAGTAGAATGTGTGTTTGTTTGCTCTATAACCAGACGTTGCACAACTTTCAACCCTTGTAGATTATTAAATCGCTTCCCCTGACAGATAATAGGCTAATTTTTATTCACCTAACTGTCCCCGGTTCGACTCCAGACGTTTAAAACTGTTTCCATAAGAAATGCATGTAAAACTCACTTTTATCGCTTGCACGGTTTGTTTCTTTTGCGAAATTAAATAAGAAGTAATAGTTGCATGAAATCGAGACATGTACGAGAAGTAAAATAGAATGAAGATTTTTATTTTGGTCGTCGAATATTGTTTTCTATTCAAAATTGTGAGAATTTTGATCAAATAAACGAAACTGTTCTGAAATCTTGCGGCTGTTAATAAACCGTTCCCCTGGCGACTAATTCGACTGTTGAATGCGAGCTCATGCATTCTCATATTTTCCCCGTTGAGAATCAACGGGTGCTTCGGCTAGTCACTTATGCAGAAGATTAAGCGGGGGCTTATTTTCTATATCGGCAAAATTTGATAAAGGATGAATCAAAGTTTTGGCTTCCGAAGTATACACGTACGGATTGTTTTGACTAAAAAGAGGAATATCCCTTTTTGAGAGATGTGTAATAAAAATATTATAAGGATCTTAAAGTCTTCCGCTTAGCAGTTTGTGGTAGTATTTATTTACCTATTTTCTCTTTCCTCTGGAAACTTTAAATTTCGTTTTTCCGTTTCTTGTGTATTTTCATTTCATCAAGGGGTTTTATTTTTCTTCCTCTTTCCTTTAACCCTTTGTCCCTCCGATCATCACTTTTTGATATCTGCTTTCGCTCAGCTCCCTATTGTAGCTTCCCATCCGCTCCACTAATTTAAACACTTCTCTCTTTCTCAGAAAATAGAGAGCAGTGTCTTTCTGTTTTGATGCTTAAGGTTCTATCTCCCCCATTACGGTTGACCATAAAACCAACACAGCCCACCATTGTCGGAGGTAGAGCTAGAAAACTTTGCGTTTAGAGATTTATAAACACGTCTTTCCGTAAATGACAAACATCTCTCAGCTAAAACGACGGCTGGGATTGTTATAACTTTCCTTTGTTCTTACCCATTCGGAAAATTCCTCCGACGATACCTTTTTTGGTACCGGTAAAATAGAAGGCGTGGTGAAAACGTTTGTGCAATAAAAGTTAACGATCCCACGACCATTAGAAAATGTCCCATTAAGATGGCGAGTGTTTCAATTGCTCAGCCTCCAGCTTCGATGGTTACACCTATGTCCATATACTTATATGAATATGTTGGTGGACATCTGCATCTATTTATTCCGCAACGTCTACGAGAGAATTCATCCATTATGCTCTGCTTTCCCCGTGTTAAGAGCGATGTTCGTGTAAGGAGTAATGATGGTACTAGAACTATCAATTTTTCATTGTACATTAATCCGAAGCGACTAGCAAGAAATCTGGCGTAAATTGCATTAGTAACTTTCGCTGCAACGGTTGTTCATGCATGATGGAATAATGAACCGTTTCCCTTTTGTTAAAGAATGTAGGTTACCAGAGACACTCCTTATTTTGTATTTTTCTAACCCCCCAGATATAATTTTTATAGGCCCTAGGATTGCTTAGCTGGTAGTGCTTCACCTAAGGTGAAGGCAGTTATGTGTTCAAAAGCCGGTTGAATTTTAATTTATAGCACTCGCGGATAGATGGCGATATATATCAGGAAAGACTTTCTGCTGTAAAATTAGAGCTAAGTGCGAAAATGTAAGGACCTCTATCAAAAGGAGAAAAAAGAAGGGATAGGCTACTGCATAACCAAAAGTGCTGTTAAGGAAATTTTATCAATGATTTAGTAACATCTCGTTGTATAGATTAAAGTATGGTCATCACGGAAGCTTACGGCACTCTGATGCGCAGTATACAGGGGTAAGTGGTTTGGAAGGAGCAAACTGAGGGGAAATTCAGACCTGAAACAAGGGAAGAATACCTTACTAATACGTATATTACGCCTCGGAGCTCTGTTGAAGAAGTTAATCCTTGGTAACAGAACTCGCTCAACTCGTGGAGTTCCCAGTGCCATCAGCTTTCGTAGTACATTTACCTTGAAAAGTTGGTTACCAGAGGCTGAGAGTTAAATATCCCCAATAATTTGAGAAATCCTTCGTCGCGTGGTAGTCAAGTATTACTTTCATTACAATCACTACATAATTAAATGTTTTTCTATAATATGTATCTATTATTCTGTGATCGATAGTAGCGACCCAGCCTTTCATCCTCCCTTTCCGAAACTCCCATCTCACGATGAAAATCGCTTTCGGATGGAGATTTCCAAACGTATGGCTGCTGTCATGCTATCCTCATAGCCGCTCGTTTGTCACAAGGGGCGCCATTTCTCATGTAAGAATGACCTGTCCCAACGGGGCGGTCAAGTGACGCAGTTACGGTGCCCAGGAGGGAAGCCTCCGACTAAAATTCAGGTGGGCCTCTATAAATACTCTGCGGGACCCTCTTGAAGATGAACGAGGTCGAGTCCTTAATCTGAAATAAATAGGCTCGTGGCTAACACTTTTCTTTATGTCTTTCGCTCCCTAATATTTTCTCATGCCTTAACTGGATACCTAGCGAAATTCGCAATTTTGGATTTATGTTGGGTCGGGATTTGACTCTTTTTAGTCGTATGTTCCCATCTTGATAATCGGCCCGCACTCTGAAAAAGTAGGTCCAACGTTGATTTTTCAGTTATGTCACGATATTAAAATATCTAAGGTGACTTATTTATTCTTGGAATCATTTTTTATTGCTTATGAAATTTCTAATGGCATTACATTTTATTTTTTGATACCTACTCGGTCATTTATACTTTACCGAAAAATAAATTTTAATCACTCCCATTTTGGACTTTTAGGAATGAATTAAATTTGATTTATATTAATTCATATTTCTAAGCGTCTTTTTCATAAATTCTGAAAGAAAGAGAATCCTTCAGGATCAGCAAAATTTTCGAGAAAAAATTAATGGTTTACGTTAATTCTCCACTATTTTCTTTCTTCTAAATTTCGAATTTCATAGTGAAAATCAGCCGAAAGAATTCAGTTCTCTCCCGATGAGCAAGTAATTTGCCTAAATCACACGTTGAGTTGTAAATGAGAAATGGGGAGTTTCTCTTTAAATGTAGAAAAATAAAATATTTCTCGCAACTAATTCAACATTACATAGTGATTTCAATGTATAATTCTGTACCATACTTAACAGATGAAATTACCTAATCTTCTTGAGAGTAAATATTGTTAAAAAATAACATATTCGTATATACGAGTATAAATACGTATGCTTAGAAGTTTTTTTTTACTTTTACATTCCCACCAACTCATAGTTCTCATTTGTATCGGAACTGGGAACTTAACTATAAAATTAACCATCGCATAAGGAAATTGTAAAGTCATGAAGTATTTTTCTGATCATTGTCTGAAAACTTGTTTGAATGATGTACATTATCATTCAAACAAGTTTCCAGTTTGTGGTTATTTCTGCTTCCTCTTAATTCTCTCAATCATTGCAAATCCGATACTCAATTCATGTAATTACATATTTTTTAAATGCTTCTACAGCTAAACTCATTTCGACCACATGTAGACTCCCACCGGGAATCGAACCTGAGACCGCTTTCACCGAAAGTGAACGTGCTACCCACCTGGTTATCCGGCGGCCCCAATACCTATAATTAGTATTAATTATAATATTTATGTATTTCTCTTAAACAAATATTACAATGTATGACAAATTTAAAAAATTCTTACAAAAAGTTAAATTAGGCATCCCATGAGGGAATCTTTTATAGGAATTACAAACATTTAATTATAAAAATTTTTTTTTAAGTTTTTTAAAGAAATAGTTTTATGGAATAACTTAATTGGACAAAACAAAACAATTTTTTGAGGATGATCAGTGAGGTGTTATTAAATTAAAATGACGTTAGAGTCTTTCGTTTATTGATTAATTTAGAAAAAAATTGCTGCTATATTCATATTCGAATTATATTCGGATTATATCTAATTAAATCTATCGTATTATTCTTTTTAACATTCATTCATTCTTCTTAAGTTTTCACGTAGAATTTGCCTATCTAATTACACATTGATCAGATAATGTCTTTGGCTTCCTCGTATTTTAATTAAAAGCGTCCCTACGAGTATAATTTGCTGAACGCTATATTCAAGAGACAAACTTTCTTCCGCAAGAATTTCTGATTCGTCCTGCTAACTATGATAACGATGCAAGTCCCGCGCTCTTTCATTTCCATCTCTAAGATTGCATGCCAACAGTCCAATCTCTTCTGCTCCACTCTCCAAATAGAAGTTCATGAATATTCGAAACTGCGGTCATTCTTCTTCCGATTCTTATCCATTCTATTCTCTAACTCTATTCCGAGGTTCTGCCGCTGGAAAGAAATTCATAAATATTCATCGCTCTCTTTCCTTACGGTTCTCTTTCGGATTTCCCAATTTAAAAGCACGGAATATAAGTCCCGCATTTTCTTAAATGAACGTTTCAATCCTTTCGAGCTTATGCTTTTTGGTAAGAAATGCCAAGTTTTGTTTGAGTACTGACCGAAGACTTATCCGGTGGTGTATTCTCTCGGAAACTTGGAGAACTCGATGGAGGGCTAATGGTTAAATGAGAAAGACGACGTCTACAAAATCGTGTCTCTCAGTTTGCTTCAGATTGACCCAAATTTATATGTTTTACTTTTCTAATGAGAAGTTCTGGTTGAAATTAAGTTAAACTCTTCCTCCTAGAAAAATAATAACAATATAATAATAATTACGACTCTGTTTCAGTGGATTTTAAGTCTTACTACACCACACTAACTATTGGCCCTTGAAATAACTGTACAACCATACCCCGACTAGGATTCGTACTCCATTTATATATGCTCAACCCCCACGCTACCGAGGCCGGCTACAATAGGAACAATCATGAAAAAGTCTATGAATATTTCTTTTCATTTAACTACCACCCAGCATTCGTATTTACAGAAGCATCTTCCCAGTTATAAGCGATCATGTTATCAGAATTAGATAATATTTGTGGGAGATGTGTAATTGCGGTTACCATGCCCTTATGTCAAGCAACCACTAATTACTAATTTGTTTCCTAATTTTTGAGCAGGTGAAATCGGAACGAAACAGGGAAGTCGCCTCAAATCTTTGTCTTATTAGTTAAATTCATACTCTTTCAAGACACTCTAGGTGCACGCAGCGTTACAGCTTCATGAAAATTTTCGTTTAAATTAATTTTCTCATCGAATCTTCGTATTTTCTATTACAAACTTTCCATAACCATTCTAAATGTCAAATATTCAGATAAAACTCATTTAGGTGTTATTAAGATATGGTACACATGATTTATTCAATTACATGTAAAAAAATATCATTAATAAAATGATTAGTCATAAGGGAAGTTTTTAATAGTCAATCTTCTCCTGAAGTCGACGTAAACCAAAGACTGCGTCATTACCTGAGACTTTTTTATGACGACCATATGTCGTTAATCCAGTACGTCATTAACTAAGGCCACTATTAACCAAGTTACCACTGTATATTCTTTCTCGGAGTTACTCCTTTACACTACGACAACCGAAAAAAAAACAACCAGGACAATACTTTAAAATCGTGAGAGCCTTACCATAACGGGTCTTACCATAAGCCTTTGTATAATAAAGAACATCTTTGAGTAAACGCTTAGTTCTAGTTTCCCCTAGTCCACAGTTACTTTTTACGTGAAAACATTAAATTCAAAACATATTAGTCAAATTTAATTCGAATCAATTTGCCGGCGATGTGCAATGAAAGAACGTAATAGATCTCGATTTAGAATTCTCTCACAGAATTCAAGAACGTTCAAAAATATATCTTAGTTGTATTGTTAGAATTAAACCCTTGATTTGTACTTTAAATTGCGAGGTGATGTATTGATTGAGAGTTCCATCAACCTTTGTTGGACAAGATCCTGCGCGAAATGAAAAATTAGATTAGTAATTCATGACGCAAATTGAAACCAAGACAAGCGCTTGTCTTCTTACACTGTTGGAACATAATTTTAAAATGCTTAATTGCTTTTGGACTCGAAAACTGTATTTACGCCCCAATTCAATTAAACAGGTCGAACTTCGCGCCAAATGTTGGCTCTCTCATTTCCTCTGTCCGCCCTTGTCTTTTCCTCGTCTCGTCTCCATCTTTGAGCCACTCCCACTCATCTCTTTCTCTGTTCCATTTTCGTGTAGTCGCCCATGTTCCACTACCCCCTCTTTCGTTCATTTACACAATGGCCGGAAGTTACGTCCTAAACTAGCGTCATTTGTCAGCACACGTTGTTTTATTGTGCCACTCCATCTCGCGGCATTTATTTGCATCTGTCACCAAAAAATTACATCAACGTGGAAATCGGTTGTGTATATTTGATAGGATGGCAATCGTTGCTTTGACAAATGAAACTATGAGCGGATGAGGTTTCAGATTCCGAGAAAGGGAAGCAAAGAATGCGTATAAACCAATTCGATGATGGGTCACAAATGGAGACAAACATTACCTTACATTAGGATTGTATTAGTTTTTATTTAAATGATTATTTTACCTCTGCTTGATCTTAAAACATAGGAATTGTTTACCTCACGAAAAAAAAAGAATGACGCGATGGACTTTCATATATATTCATAACATCTATCCATTAATGCAAAACTCATATCCATAAATATGGTAAAACTTAGGAATAAATTATTTTCAACTTTAAATGAATTTCAATTTTAAACTTTAATGAAACTTTGTTTCATTGGGGCTCTCATATTTTTCAATCGAAGTTTGAGATTTTTCTGGTAGTCGAACCCGTAACCTCAACGTTTGGATGCTCAAAGAAGCTCTAATTCAACAGCGGAACACTTTTTATCGTTTAAAAGTTCATTTAAATAATTTACATCTTGAAATCAAGCTCCACCAAGAGTATTGCATATCATAAGTTTCAGGTATTCAGGTATCAATTTCATAATATTCAACTATAAGGCATTGCAGGTACTTTTGCAACGAGAGAAATAACATATTATAAAATCCACTAATTCGGCCTCAACTTTTTGGTAGTTCCTCATGATGAAAGAGGAATAAAAACAACTTATATAAGTTACCACAGGATTTAATGCATTGTTTTCCACGCATAGCGTCATTATTAGCTGAATATTAACTGACGCATAGCTTTCATAAAGAACAGATAGTTAGAAATCCTGCGAATCGCGGATATTATATTATATTTCATTGTAAATGGTTCATTTTGAAATTTAAGAATGAATTTGACCTATTATATGTAAAAGAAATTGATTTAAAGATGTAGAAACGTCTTTGTAAATACGTTAATTATAAAATATACTTAAGGATGTGCCCGACTCGTTTAAAATAAGAATGACTTTCTCTCGATCCATCAAGGTTGGCTAGCAAATACAATTCCTTAGGTTAAATATTTTTGTCACTGTTATCATATTCATCGAAGTCAACTGAAGGTAACAGATTCATCACGCAGGGAGTTGTTAATCAAGCGGAGTTGTTTCAATATATAGGCGCTGATTTCGAGAAATTGTAACAGCTTCCGGTCACATCAAAACTTTCCGAGCATATCGACAGCTTCCTCTATCTCAAAGGAGATCTAACACATCCATTATGTCCCATAGTTTCATCTTGTCACGTTTGGTGGAGCGCGTCCATAAGATCTGTGGCGTGACAAGCAGAAGGGGTTGCGAAAGAATTTGAAACGGACTCAGCATGTTAAGGCGCTTGACAAGTAATTAGCGTCTCCTCATTGAAAGATCAGCGGCGCATTCAGCCATTACCGGCGATTCTTAGATCGTAGAGTGAGGACGTATCAGATTATTCTGTTGAAGGTAATGGTGTTTGTGCTAAGCGGGGATTTTTAGCAGACGTTCACCGTGCAATAGGGATGTCCAGGGAATCGAATCTGAAACGAACCGGAAACCGAAAATAATCGATGTTTTGCCGTATTCAGAGGATTCCCTTGAAGGTAATGGTATTTGACCTAAGCGGGGATTTTAGCAGACGTTCACCCTGCCATACGGATATCCAAGTTATCGAAACTGAAACGAACCGGAAACCGAAAATAATCGGTATTTCACCAGATTTTAAACAGAACCCGAACCGAAACTGAAAACCGGTTAATTATTCTTTTCCGAATTTTTATTACCTCCAGTGCACATTTTACTTATACGAAATTGGAGGAAGGTTACTTAACATGGGTGACTACGACTTTCACTATTACCAAGCTTTATTCTAAAATCAATGAAATGTCAAGTAGATGAAAAAAGCTATTAATAATAAAACGATCTTTCTGAAGAATATAATATACAATGGTTGGAGCAAAAAATACCGGTTCGAACCGGTTCCACGTTGGCAGGAGCAAAACCGGAACAGAGCTAATACTTACAAAGTCTTCGTTAATCCGTTGCTAAATCTGGGCGTAAATATATCACGGTTCGATGCTATTGGGATGACCACCTGCTTAGGGCTGCTTTAACTCCTGTAAAGACTTCGCGGATCTTAATTAATTAACTTCTCTATATTTAAATATTAATAATTCATCCAATATTGTGTAGCTGCATCATTACGGTGGTATTCTAGACGATGCTCTTGCTTCCGAGTATTTAGTAGATTTTTTACTCCTTGTCAAGTTCTAAGATAGAAAAAAGTAGGAAACGTTTTTTTTATAGCTATGGGACACCCTCAATTATGATAGGTTCTAGGTATTGGGAATATAAACATATATGATATTCATATAGGATATGAAACCTCCCCCTCTCTATTTTTCCTCTTAAATATTAAAGAGTGTGCCCAGTGCCGCCAGGACCAGGGAATCGCGGGTTAGATTTGTTTGATTAACCCCTGAGCCGTGCTTTTAGCGAGCGGATATTAAATGCTCGGTTAAAAGTTCAAAAATAATACAGTAAGATTAATATGTTGCCAGAATAAGCATATGATCTTACCGTGTTTCTATCTGATAGTGAACATTGAGTGCTATGCTAAGGGTGTAATTATTTCTCAAGCTCTGTTATATAACGTGAATAGACCTCATGTCGTTGCAACTCACGTCCCACGAGAGCATTTTATACAGTTTCCGCAGGATGTGATTTCGAAACTGAAAAATTTTTTCTTAATTTTTTGCCTTTTTCAAGGGACAGATGCGTTTGATATCAAAAATAAATTTGTAGGAATTATTCCATTCCCTTTCCTACTAGTTTTGATTATTACCTACTACCCATCAGGAACAAGGTTGATAATGATACGCATTGTGAATGAAAATGAAATAATATGAAAGTTGAGCTCAATTTTAATTTTAAAACTGTACTAAAAATCACGCGTTTCAGGTGAATCTGAATATCAATTTATAAGAAATGTAATGATTATTTGATGATTAATTCACTTTATTCCGTAGATCTCTTAAATAAGACTGACCTATGATTAAAATTTAACACCCTTCACTATGTAAGTTTACATATTTATCAATTTTTCGTGTTGTCTTCCTTACATCCGACTAAAATTTTAGTTTTGGTTCTTCCCTTTTTGTGCCTTAAATTTTTATTTGCATGCACCTCCCCGTCATTATCTACTCTAAGATATTAATAACAGGAAAATATCTTGTGTGTATCGTTGCAAAAAATGTATTGTCTTTTCGTAACGATAGCAATTTAGCTGGATATAAAGTCAGAAGAGGAATTTTCGCACACCAATGCCTGCATGCATGCTTGTAGAGATGCACAGCATAGTGTCATATGCCGAGTGATCGGCGAAAAACATTTATTTCCTGCAATTTCTGTTATAATTGGGGGCTAAATCCTAAATAAATAAGACAACCTAAAATAGCAGAAGTTTTATCCCGTCCAGAACTCCACATCAACTGAAGCAATCTGGTGACTGAAATCAGAAGTGTTTGCATGATGCATTTCATGGCTCCGATTGCAGTAAACCTTTGACGCGTACTTTGTTTCAATTAAATTCTAAGTCCCTTAAACAGATAGAGTGAAATTACAATTTCCCGAGCCTTATTGCTGATTAAATTGTTGATGTCGCCGTCTCGAATGCCTTCTGTCAAGTATTTACCATGTCGTTTCCTAGAGATGTGCCATAAAATCGAATACCTATATCGGTCTTGTTGCCCTCTTTTTAATTTCGCGTCCAACAGCTGAATTGGTCTTTTCCCCTTTGCTAACCATAAACTATTTACGATTCCTCTGGATTTTGTTAGCGTCTTTTCCTTTCCAAATGGAGGGCCTGAGAAGGAAAAAACGAAAATCTACAGCTTGGAACGCTTCCAAGGGAGGGAACTTAAAGCTGTCAGCAAAGAGAAACCAGGAAAATCTCGGCATCTAATCTAAGGCGATCTTTGTCGCTTATTTGTACCTTTTTGAGCCTTGGAATATTTTTCACTCAAATAAACTAAATAATGCATGCAATGAGATCTATAGGTTGATGCTGTGGCTTCGGAGGGGATGTGTCAGTCTTATCTTCTTACTATTTCTCTATGGGAGACATCTACATAGAAGTCGTGATCCGAATGCACTGGTCGTAAGACCTTAAGCTGATTTTTTTAAATATACACCCGTTAAAAGTGTTATCGAAATCTTCATGCGGTTAGGATGCAGTCGATCATTTTGGGAAATCTTTACTGCTTTACAACTGTCAATACGTAAATCCCCTACATCTATATCACTTTTGTTCTCCATGACAAAATGTAGAAAGAATTTCTTTCTTCTGTTAAGGGAGAAATCCTGAAGAGAAGAAGGAGAAACCCCCTTTTCTCTCTTCCACAGTTCAATATACAGTGTACCTTGGTTAACTATGGCCTTAGTTAATGACATAGGTTAACGACGTGATTGAGATAAAAAATTGGCTCGTGTAATGACACTATCTTTGGTTTATGACGACTTATGGCGATGATTGACAATTAAAAACTTCTTTTATTACTCAATTTTAATAATGACAACTATTTGTTACAAATTGAATAAATTATTTGTCAGTCTGTAAAGTGTTCAGCCAGAAGGCCGGTTGGAACTTCATCCGCTCTACCATCAGCTACGAATAGCTAGGAGAGTGAAATGAGGCTTACTGGGCAAGATGAGGAGTGAGGTAGTTTGCCCTCGCTTTTCTCACTGAGCCAGAATGCTATAAGCGTTAGTGAAGCACAATGACTCTACGAGTAACACTTTTCGTGACATTCCATAAGGAGAATCATTAATAAATGCTATTATTCAGCATAACTCATACCTCAGTAGCTTTCATATCATCCCAGCCATGAACTAGACTGAGACAAAAGTTTATAAACGATACATTTTTCTCTATCCCGTATCAAATGATAAATATTTCATTCGGCAAGATATGGTAACAGGACCAAATTGTTAGTACTATATTTTAATGACATTTAAAGAGTTTCATCTGAATATTTGACATGCAATATGGTTATGGTTATGGTTAACGACGGTTTCGATGAACGACGACAATCTTGGTACGGATTACCGTCGTTAACCAAGGTACCAGTATATTATAATACGGGGATTTAACAAATTTGTAGCTATTTCTATAAATCAAAAACAGATTGGCTAATATTGCTCGATTTTGTGGAACATATCATAAGAAATAAATGGGTTCTTTTATTTACCTACGAATATAAAATTCTGTTTTATTTCTTCCGTAGATAAAAATCTTAGTAAAGGAAATAAAAGTGCATTTTCTATGTGCTCTTGAATGGCTTTTAAAGTTGCAAGTATCCTCGTTTGTAGTCCTTAGCCTAAAATGTTTGTAGATGTCTGATTTAGGGCCTAAATAAAATATTTCTACTCTTAAATACATCTTTCTATTAGGGAGAAGTGGTTATCGATCCATTGAAGAATTAAATAAAAGTATTCTCCCGATCATGCGCGCGCCTTACCGTTTCTAGCGATGTCATTCACCTCGGTATGGAATAGAAAATAATCAGCTTACGCTGCCAGGTATGAACTGTGCTGTCAGTTAACCCCGTCCGATTAAGTCACTAATATGGCAGGTCACTTAATATACTTTTCTTTGTAATAGAGCTCACGATAATCGAATTCAATTATTCGCGACCGATTTCTTTAATTTTATTACAAATAAACTTTTGCAGCTATGTTTCCCGTTTTATCTAGATAAGACGTTTTTCATCCAGAAGGTGATACAAATTGTTCCTTCGAACAGAAATAATTCTTTTTCTTGTAGAGGATTATATTTGATCGACAACACTTTCAATGGTGATTCCTTAACATTCCACGATCTCGAAAGATGTCAGCGACTTTCTCGCGTCTGGGACTCGCGCCAGAATCGGAGGATCAGAGAAAATTCTACAGTCGGTGCGTGATGCAATTCCAGGTGACGCTCCGTTATCGGCTTAAACTGCAGATTTCTTCATTCGCCTGCACGGGATACAAACACTCTAGTTAAAAATTCATCTCGCAAATCCTTGTGAATGTTTTGTTTACAAAAAGAAGTATAAAGCCTTGTTATTCAGGATATCGGAACATATAGTAAATACATATACAGCACGAGTATTTACCTATGATACTCTCGGGGCAAGCCGATGGGTGAGGCTGCGAGACCATCTCCTCAAGCGACTCACCCATCGATATCAACTCGGTATTGAGGTATCTTATATGTATCACATAGGATAAATGAGGTACTTATATGTATCACATAGGATAAATGAGGTATCTTATATGTATCACATAGGATAAATGAGGTGCTTTGGTATGTGGATGCTTGTTACTCCCATCCCCTGTAAGTTATTTCGAGTGAATTTAAATAAAAATGTTTTGACTGAAATAGATGGCTACATATTACATCTTCGCCTTCACTGATTCATCGACAAAAACTTCTTTACTTCTTTTCTTTCTTTATAAAATGACTTTTGCTTAAATTTGACTTAAATGTAACTTTCACATGAAAGAAAATGAGAAATATTTAGATGTTGGTGCAAAGCCTTATTATTGAATAATGCTTCAGTTTTCCTCTTCTTTTAAAATACATGTAAATTACTTCCCGAAGTTGCCGCGGTATTGTCTTCGAACATTGACAGCTTATTCATTTTAGTTGGCATATATGGTGTTGATGTGGACTTTTGCAACTGACCAATTACGTTTAGGAACATCCTTATAGTCATTTGCCAGGACCTGAATAGTCCTAAGGAAGAGCTTTTACTGTTTAAAGGTAAAGGTGGTTTTTAGGAATGTAAAATCTTCTTTTCAGTTCTTACCTTCAAAGTGTTTCGTTACTAGCTGAATGAAATGCTCGCCACATGCTTCTAAAATATATTATCAAGGAAATGTATCTATTTCGATCCAACTAACATTAAGGTATATTTTTTAATATTTTGACTGTTCCAAAAATCACAATTTTCTACTATCACTTGCTAACTTAAGAAAGAAATATCTTTAATTTTGGAACATTTAGAAAAGCGGATTGTATAAATAAATAACATCGTATGCTGAAATGAGTTTACGTCAACTTCAAGGATAGATCAACCTACCGACCCACCGACGGTATGTCATCATCTTCAGCATTACCATCACCTATGGGCACATTGCGTGCGAAACAGCACATTCGTAATCATTAAGTTGTCGTATTGGGACTCAGGGACGTAACTCAAGAAAATATCCCACAGAATTTATTATCTCACTTGAATTTACTTCCTTTTTGAACATACCATTATTAGCACCTAAAGTTGCAGATGTATATCGTACAGTATGTAACATTCAAGTATGAAAAGTGAAATAACTTATATTTTCTAAGTTTTTCCATATAGAAATATACTATACTAAATAGATAATATAGAAATAGCTAAAGATCCAATTGCATACTTTACGGCAAATTTTCTTTTCTCGCAAAAGGATGTTTCTCTCTTTTCTTGTACGCAAGCATTGCTAAGAATATAAGGACGTATAGTAACATCAACGGGATACTGAGCGAACTGGAAGCTGATTGATGTTCGATTTTCTCTTTCAATAGGAGTGTGTCCATCTAATAGATTATTGACTCGACGAGTCCATTCTTACTTTCGTTTGACTGCGTCTTGGCCGACAAACAAATTTCTAAAGCCAACTGGAATATCTTTCGGATGGCCGATCTCATAGTAGTAGAAAAAATCCCAGAGAGTGAAAAGTTCCGAGGAAACTGCCAAAAGGAAACAAAGAGAGTCGTTTACTTGTTGCCAACTCTCTAACCGAGGACAAAATGTGATAAACTGTTCTGCGTGTTTGGATTAGGAAGGTTTTCTGTGTCAAACAAAAATGTCACTTCGGTGGTAATTAATCAATTCGACGAAATCGATTCTTAAACAAATATTCTTACGCTACTATTAAATTCTCTCGTAATATCCGAGAGAGATGATGATTTTTAAATGGGATTTTGTTTATGTTCACTTCTATTCATATATCCGACGGAGTTTTTAGTTTTGAAATCTAAATTATCATTTAATCATTTTATTTACTTATTTTATTATCATCATCATCATCAGCCATTTTCAATCCGACGTCGGATGTAGGCCTCTCCAAGCGCTTTCCAATTCTCTCTATTCTGAGCTTCTCGTTGCCATGTTACCCCTAAATACTGAATGATGTCTCTGTTCCATCGGTCCCTTGGTCTTCTTCTTGGTCTCTTCACGTCTCTTGGTATCCAGTTCAGAACTGCTGATGTCCATCGGTTGTCGTTTCTCCTTGCAACATGGCCTGCCCACATCCATTTCAGTGATCTTACCTTATCTATGATGTCTGTCACTCCTGTTATCTTCCTAACCCAGGTGTTGCGTTTCCTGTCTCTTCTTGTGATTCCAAGCATACATCGTTCCATACTTCTTTGTGTAGTCTGAAGTCGCTGGGTTATTGCTGCGTTTAACACCCATGTTTCACTTCCATATGTCAAAACTGGTAGAATGCATTGGTTGAAGACCTTTCTCTTCAAGACCATTGGCATTTTCGACTTCAGAATATGGGCGTTTCTTCCGAAGGCACTCCAGCCTAGTTTCATTCTTCGATTCACTTCATTAATCCTGTTTTTCTCTCCTGTCGTAACCAGTTGTCCCAGGTAAGTGTACTCTGAACAAACATCAATGGGTACCTCTTGTAGTAGGATTGGTACTTGTGCTGCAAAAGAATTATACATTACCTTAGTTTTCGATAAGTTTATCCTGAGTCCTATTTTCTGCCCAGCCGCGTTCAGTTCTTGAAGTCTTGATGCTAGATCTTCACCGTTGGTTGCGAAGAGTACTATATCATCTGCGAAACGCAAATGACTGATGTGCTCTCCATTGATCCGTAGGCCTCTTTCCTCCCAGTCTAAGGTTTTAAAGACTTCTTCCAGAACGGCTGTAAAAAGAATTGGTGAAAGGCAGTCGCCTTGTCTCACTCCCTTCTCAATCCGGAATTCCTCTGTTTCTTCATGCAGCATTACAGAGGCTGTGGCGTCCTTGTAGATGCTGCGTAGAAGTTGGATGTACTTTGTATCTATCCCTTGTTTCCCCAGTGCCTCCAGTGTGGAGGAGGTACTTACCGAGTCAAAGGCCTGGGCATAATCCACGAAGCAGAGTACTAGTGGCATCTCGTATTCGTTCATTTTGCTGATAATTTCTTGCAGCGTGTGGATGTGGTCCATAGTGCTGAATCCCTTGCGAAATCCAGCTTGTTCTCTGGGCTGGGCAGCTGCCAGGGACGTGCAGCTATTACTCTCTTATTTTATTATAATTAGAGGAAAATAGGCGGATATGATTCATTCCTTTTAAGCGGTATGATTTTCCTATTCACATTTTCATACTGAATAATTCCGGTGATGCAAGATAACGGTGGACACTAGAGATAAACTGAAATTAAGACCAGAGACTGTTGTGAGGTTTCACAATATCACAAGCTCGCTTCACAAGATACACTTGATTATAGCAGACCTTGTGATATTCCTAATAAAAACTAAGAAAAAACACTAGACGGTTATTGTTGGCATGTTTTTCCTCGAGGTTAAATATTCGAAAACGGGTTTCACACACACATATTTATATTAATATTTCACCTTATATTTTGTGTGAATAAAATATTAAAGTCAAACATGGAGCATATTGCAACCCATCGTTGGAGAATCGGAAATTAAAGAAACGCTTCATTAGCAATTCTTCCGGTATATTCCATAACATATTATTACATTCTCATTTACATGGTATAGGACTTGTTTTTATAACTGAAAACAACCATGAAGAAGTTGCAGTAGATGATATTTGCGATAGTTACCGACAGTAATAATGGAGTATCTACGCCGGATGTACCATATTATCCTCTGCACAATTTCATCATACAATTGAAAACTAATGACTCCAATGGATCATATCTTTAACCGTGTTATAAATTACCTCGAATAGCTGTAGTGAATTCCCATTTAATCTTGCTTTTCTAAAGCGTATCTAAGCAAGATTTCCTCTCGTTTGATTTCGCACGTGTAGCCTTTCGCCGGCGATTCACATATATCTTCCCCATCTCGATTACTGCGACAATCGTTTCTTCTCAACGCACGTGGAGAGGAAGTGAGTGATACGGAAGGGCGGAAGTGGTGGGGTCCCTTTAAGGATCGAGAGAATAAGGGTTGAAAATGGTGTTTTTTTAGAGAGGGAAGGTTTCTCCTTCGAGGACGAGAAAAAACCTATATAGGCATGAAATAGGGGATCGCGATATCCGACAAGTTGGAGAACATCGTCTGAGAGAGAGATATTCCCCTCTTCCCATTGCTATTGACTGCAGGACGGGTGAGTTAGGAGCGGAGATTTGGAGGGGGAGATGCTTTGTCGATTCATCTGAGCGCCCTGGCGCCAGATCCACTGTCTCCTTCGTGGGGAGATTTTTTAGAGTCCAGAAATCACACGTGTAGCGTCAGATATCCATCCTATGCCAATTCTTTCCCTTTCAGTTTGAATTAAACTTCAGCTAATTTCCGACCGTTATGAATTCGTTTGCTGAAAAAGTATCATATAAAAATAATGTAATTTTTGATAATATAAAATAATATATTTTTTATTCACTTACAAATTTCTGCCGCGGTTTAAATTATTATTTAACTTCAACTATTTACTGCTGTAAAGAATTCTGGTGACAGCGCAGTCATCTCATGTACAATTATTTA
>KZ308140.1:1828688-1850356 GCA_000376725.2 Ladona fulva | reverse complement strand
CTTCTTCAGAGACGCTAGGACGACCTGCCCGATGCATGTCTGCAACAGTTTGCCGACCTTTGTTGAAGGCTTTTACCCAACGTACCACTGTTCTGTACGGCAATGCAGAGTCCCTGCACGCCTCTTGAAGACCTTGATGACACTGTCGTGCTGTACGACCTCTGGCACATTCAATCTTGATCCAACTCCGTTGTTCCTGTTACGAAAACATAGTGACACCGTTACGTTAGACAGCTCGCTCACAAGTGACTGTGTTTCCCTCGATTGTGCGCATGCTGGTGACGAGGGACGGGCAAGTCCATTTGCTCGGAGGTAAGGTAGGTATGTCAACAACATGTACTATCAGCGACAATAGTAGATTCCATTGCATAGTGTCTCCACAGCAGTGTTGCCACTATTTAAGTTCCAACCCTCGTATTTTACATATACAGTATTATGTCATTATAATATAATATTATAATGATGCAGTTAAATATTTTTTGGTGTACATTTACATCGTCTTTATACTCTGCAAGCAGATCGGCCAGTGGCAGGTGCCGTATTCAATAAAAAATCATCACATAATTATGTTAAACTCGTTTAATATGTGTAATACTGAATGAAATTCTGATCGCGTTATGTGAAAATTGTTTCAGTGTCAAAATAGCATTAAAATTAAGAATCCTATCAATATTAATTCCTCAAAAATAATAAATGTTATAAACATAACAACACGAAATGTAGATAATGTAAAAACAAACGCTTGAGCTTGATCTGAACCCTCTACCCTAGTGTTTTCCGATTTGTGATTCACTTTGAGCATATTAGATCGTTGTTGCATCAATTTTCCATGGAAAAAATCACGGTATCATGAAAGAGAGTTTAATTCTTTACTGCATAGATGATGCTTAGCGGAACTCACTAAGGTTGCAATTCATAAAGTTACCGTTATTACCTGTGATGAGGATTTATTACCGTATACAAGACGTTTCCGGAATGAGGAAGCAAAAACGTGATTTCCCTCATCAGTTGCATTCGCACTCCCTTATTTTAGAGAAAAAGTTTACAGAAAGTGATAAATGTATTTAAAAACGAGATCGAACGACACAGGATAACGTAGACTACAAGATCTTTTGTTAAAATATGAGAGAATCCGAAGAAAACGTTGTGACAATTCGCGATCATAGTTCGCTCTAAATCATCCATTTCTTGCGGCAAGACAATCAAGACGCATAGTTTACGATGCTGCGCCACAATTGCTAAGTAGGAGTTTTAAGTTGCAATTTTCCAAGATTTTCTTGATTAAAATCACAAAATAGACGAAATCCACCACGAAATGCCACTATTCAATGCACAAAATCATGAATGAAACTGTGAAAACCAAAGTTGAAGACTCTCAAATTCTTCAGTATATGGAGGGCGCATGTTAAATTACTTGAGCGGCGCTTAGAAAAGTATAGCGCGACCGCTCAGACGCGCAGCTTAGAGGGTTACTAGTTCGTGACCCCGAAGAGGAAAACGACTTTTTGACAACGCTGTAAGTTAGAGATTTAAAAACACTCCGTAAGCCGTCTTTCGGCAAGCGGAACTCGCGCTCAGAGACAAACGGGAAGTTCCGGATTTCTGATTTCTGGGAAGGCCCAATGATCATTTCGGAGACAAAGCCTCCATCTCCAGGGGGTCTCCACAAATGAAGTGGGCACGAGTGAGCTTCCCGTTTGTCTCTGAGTGCGTGTTTCACTTGCCGAAATACGGCTAACGAAGTGTTTTTAAACCTCTAATTCATAAACAGCCGTGTTCCAACCTTCTTTTTCTTACAAATCTGCCAGTCGAATGTTTTCATCCCACGACACTAGGTTTCGAAAAGTACCACAGACTTCCATTTTTCCATGGCCAGCTTCTTGATTTCAGCCCGCTTTACTACGTAGAAGCATTTTTATTCACTCTACTGCGATAAGAAGCGATGAGATATTGATGAAAACAGATCGATTTCGATGGTTACCTTACCTTCAACGGTGCCAACATATGCCCATTTCATTATCCTTTCGTCATCTCTTCATTCATCTTTTTTTTCCTCCTATATCATTTGAAGAAGTCGCCGTAATAGAAGGAAAATAAAGTGCAGAGGAGGGAGGGGTGGTACCAAATGAATTACGACATCTTCCACACAAGAAAAACTTCGCCCTTCTACGTTTCTTCCTCGCTTTCCTCTCCCAAGATATTTATTTTCTATTTCCCCTCTTCACTTAGCTACTGTCGAAGAGAGCTGCATTTCCGATCTTTATCATATTTATTTTCTCATATTCCTCAGCTATAACAATCCATACTAGCGCACTTAGATTGAATATCGTCCATAAAATGATAACAATAAATGATCTGCAAAATGTACCTTAGGAAACCCCAAATATACTCGTATCATACTGATTCCCCATTCAATACATGTTACGAGTTTGTAGAAGTTAATGATGGTTCGATAGCTTAAGATTCATATTCCTATTTGCTGTAGGATATCTATTTCGTATACTTTTCTAATCTTTGGTATTCAATAGCTCTGTGCGTTACATTTATTTCTCATAAAGTGTCTTAGAAACCATTGATAAGTCTTCATATAAAATGTCGAACGAAGAAATAATTGCAACTGTTAAATCTCATAGATAATGTTTATTTCGCACGGATATTTTAGGCAGTAGATATCATTCCACTATTATTTCGCCAATCTATGAGCAATATTTTCATGTAGAAACATCATCGGTTAAGGAATTTCTATTCGTTTTCACTGTTTTATTTCTTTTCGCATATTGTATTTAATTATAAACAATTAAAGAGCGGACATCTAATATCATCTGAAAAAGGAATTTGTAAAATAAAAATCATTGGTGAGCAAAAATGCATAATTGTAAGAAGAGAAAAGAATTTGATAGAAAATAAAATTGGTAGAAGATCTCCAATGTAAAAGTACTTCACAGAAGGTAAAAAATGTCGATAATTTTTCCGAAAGCTGGTAATGAAGAACAGTTTCCCTTTGTAAAAACTTTTATTGTGTTACTAAAAATAAATTATATGAAATAAAGTTTTAAAATGACCCAGTATTGACATAATTATGCAAAAATAATGTGCATAAGCTTATATATAGCGATGGTAGGTTAGAGTAAATCAAAACAGTAAAGACGTGGCTTGAATACTGGGAAAATAGATCCGAAATCCCTCGAATCTTAAGCAAATGGGAACGTTTTTCTTCGCCTATTCTCGAAATGCTTTAACTCAAACGTTTCTGGATGGCTCGCGAAGTACTGAACGCACCACCGCAAGATGCGAACTAGGGGTGTACCTCGGGTCAGCCTTAATCGACCTTAATGTATTCCCCAATTGGAAAATTGATGCCTTCAGCGCAAACAAGTCGAATAGTTGTGGAAACAAGAGTCCCCTCCAACTTTGCGTAGGTGACGTAAGGATTAAGGCTTGACATGGAGCCCTGCAATTGCCGGAGTCACGGCCTCTGTGAAAAGGAGGCGTGGTAGTTCGCGGGTTAGGCATGCGGAGAGGGAGTGAGCTAATGGAGGGTTACTGCTGTGGACGGGATGGTTACAGGGAGGATATTCCTAATTTAACTTTAGCGTTTCCCGTCTTAAAAATTTACGCGGAAGAGCATTATGAATTGAGCCATTTTACTCACATGCGAAAAAATTTTTTCTGCTCTACTGCTGTCACCTGTTCCTTTAAGTTTACGGAGTTAAAGTTTTCCCTTTTTCGGGAATTTTGAAATGTTTTTTATTTTTTCATTTTTGAAAAATTTTGAATTTTTCTCTTTTCTCGAAAATTATGACAATTCCTCTTTTCTTTTCGAAAAATTACAAAATTCTTTTTCCCTTTAGGAAAGTAATTGAATATCATTAAGGCTAGGTTAGTCGTTGCGGTTCTTCTGTTTTCGGGTAGTTTTTAAAAATTTCTTTTGTTCGCGGTTTATGCTTTGCCATGAACTTTCGGATTTCGGATTGCTTAAGAAAATATTGGAAGATTTCAGATTATAAGCGCCGTTTGACTACACCCCTGCATCCCTCAGCTTAGACTCGCGCCTGGAGAAATTAGATCAACGGAAAATTCTTTGAAAATTCGTCGACGTAATAATGAATTAGGAATTCCAGTTTGCAAAAATCGTAAACTCGTAAGAAATTGGTTACGCGGATATGTTCGCTTCAGAATAATTAAGTATTGCCTTGTTTTCCTCACAGAATCAGAGGTCAACGGATATTTCAGTTAGGTATCTTGGTGGTAATACGCTTCCTGCAATGCTCCACTGCAAGAATAAATTGGTAAATTTTAATATCTTCTAGTCATGCATACAGTAGACTCCCTCGCAATGCGCGGGGAAGTGAAGGGAGCCCAAAAATTTGACTCAATGCTAGCAAGTGTAGGTATGTATGTACTTAGAGTGAGAACCAGAAAGGATTAACCAATGACACTACTGTTATATTTAAAGCAAAATGTGCACTCCGAATTCATCTTTTACTAATATTAGTTTAATTACTAATAGTTGCCTAAAATTACACATCTAAGTTTTCAACAACATTTGATATTTAATCGCCTAAACAGCACATAGCAAATCAGAACTATCCTGCATACGTGTTCGTGTATATCGTCTTTCAGCTGTCATTTAGTACCAGAAAATACCATGAAAATACAGAGCTAATTCTCCGCTCTACATTGCTCAAGGTATCAAGTGTGTGACGAAATCGGTTCATCGTATCTCGTCCGCATCTTCATGAGATGTAGACTAGATTGCACCAGGATTAGAATCGAATTTCATTTCTTAACCTTTCAGTCAATTTTAATTCCGCGATGTTAAAACTGTTGCGCTCGTGGAGAAGCGTAAAGGGGCTTCTTCTTTCCCTCAGAAGTCATCCAGTACCCTCTCGGTACATGAGGCTATATTTGTTTTGTCGAAAGAATCTCATCCTTAGCTAATAATTAAAAATTCTTTGTAGATGCTGAGAAAGTAACACTATAGAATGAGTGGTGTTGTACTTCATAACGATGGAACTCTTTAATAGGAGCGCTATTGATTGATGAATAAGGACTAATGAGGAGGCACCGTATCAGATATTTAAAAAGGATATTTATTATTATTATTCCGAAACTGCATCTAGGCTCTATTTGTAGTGGCCTATGTTACCACCTCAAAACCCTCATCAACCAAGAGATTTCCGCTTTCAACCTGGAGATTTTAGGTAAACTTTTTAGGATTGGTTTCGCTACCCTTCCATACTGAATATAGGATTGTGCTCTATGTATTTTATATCTGTAATTCTTACTTGATTTTCAATTCTTGCTATCAAATTTCATTTCCCTTATTGAATAAATATTAATTTTAACCCGAACAATTCGTTGTCTTACCCGGAGACTTCGGAGGGAATAAGGAAATATAATATCTTAGCACATAGAGGTGTGGTTTGAAAGCCAAAAATATCGAAATCGATGAGACGTGAACCCAAATCTCCGAGTAGGTATAGAATACGCAGTCATGTCGATATTTTTCGCTTCCATTTCTTCTTGGGGAAGAGACTTCGGGTCAAACAAGGAGAGGTGGTTATCCCGTTGGCCGGCAGTAATTAATCTGCAATTATAATTATGGAAAGATCTCAGTGGACCCTAACAGTAACGGTTATATCATTATAAAAAACTTTTCTATAAACAACTTTGCCTGGATAGGCTTAGATGGTTTGATGGCTTTGTCTTGGAGGCAGTAATGATCGCTATCCTCCCCTTGTTCTTGCTATGTACCGCCGAAACATTCATTTCAAATACCTGACTTTTCTCAGTTATCAATGACGAGTATTTGATTTCCGTGTTCATCCCGAATGACAGTTGCTTTTATCCTTCCGCCTTCAAAGATACAATCGTATAATGACTTCGTAGATTTTTATCAACAAAGGGCTCTAGACGGATAAGTTTATAAACTGCATGTTTGAAAGATATAAATTAGCACTGCAATAACCAACGACGGGAACTTCGCTCGTCGATCGAATAGAATAACTTCTTAAACTGACAAATGTCCTTCTCTGAACAAACAGAGATCTCGTCTTTAGTCACGAAGCTGAATTCAAGTCCGTCCGAATAGAACAGGTTGAAATGTTTGATTTCACAATGGGCATAGGTCGGGTGATGATAATAGAATCGTGAATTTGCATTTTCGTTGTTCTCATGCACTGCGAGCAGTATAGGCTGAGGATGGAGTTTACTCTGAAGGACATTCGCGTTAGTGACCGTGATTTCCATCGCTCAGAGTAGGGAAGTAGGCAGACCTCTAGGAGTTAAGAGTACGATCTGAAAGAGCTGCTTCTCCTTATCAGATGCTCCATAAAAGTTAGCCTAATCAAGAAAATGGTCGCTGCATGCATGGCAAAGAAATTTTGGTTAACTTAAAAACAAACAACAATATGAGAGCTTTTCGTTACGGCTTCGATTTTCATTCCTTTGTCCTTTAAATTCACGTCAGTTGAAGAACATCCAGTTTTATTTCTTTTTTAGAGTCTAAACATCAAGAAAGGCACATAAGATATTATAGGGATGTGGATAGTTTATGACGATAGTCATAAGATAAATTAAATAAAAATTAAAGATAAATCTATAATCAAATATAAAAGAAAGCTAGCGCGTGCGGCGTGGAAGGAACTCATGCAGCAATATTGGAAATTTTCCATTGATGATGATGGGGAAACTGGTAATTACGTGTTATATTTGGGTAAAAATAATAGTTAAATTTCAAAAACTACCAACTCCTTGAAGCATTCTAGAGGCAGACCATTAGGAAGTAGGTGAGCATGAAAATATCAATGCTGACGATGGCGAACCTTTCGTACAAGAGTACATAAACTATCTATTTTCCTATACCAACGATGGTATTAAAATGTAGTCTTTGACGTAAATAATCATTATTTATTATTACTAAAGATTAGAATCCACATTTAACTAACCCCTTTTTCATTTTTTTAAGTGAAGAATACAGTAAAAGAATAGTGTAGCCAGAGCTTCGTGTGCCAAGTAATCTCTCGCGTACCACATTGGGCACGCGTGCTGTAGGTTCGCCACCCCTGATCGATGCCTTAGCATTTAAAGTGTTACTAGTAATTGGTCATATTACAACTCCATCTTTCTTCGAGCTGAAGCAGAGACTGAGAGATATCCATCTATTTAACTAATATTTCTAGAATAACATATTTTATATGAAATGGTAACATAATCAGCTAGAGACGGGACAGTATGGTAGAAATTCAATTTGATACATGATACCTCAAACAAAAATTTATTGGAAACCGCTATTTTACTTAATGTTATTGTGGATACGTTGCGGAACAAGCATTAGAAATTTCACGAAGAGAAAAATCATTGTGGGAATTTTTAAGAGAAAGCATTTGGGGAAAAGATGGGCGCAAAATTTAGAATTAAACATTTACATATTTTAACCCACGAGTAATTGCAATAAATTCTCAATAGTTTTTGCTCAGCAGTATTTTAGCGCACTTGTTCAACGCTGCGAGTTAGCACGTAAGATGCTCTATACTTGGTCGTGAGCACACTCGCTCCTTGAGGGTAATTATGACGTTGGACGTCAAAGTTGGCGTGCGAAACCGCTCTCATCCACCGCAAAAGGCAGGGCCGCCGGCGAGGTGGCTTCCACTTTTACGCCGATGTTCTCCGCGACACTTCTTAACACGAACACGAAAATTTCCGTGTCGAATTCTCAAACATACGTAACTCCGAATGTAATTTCTTGGGTTATGGTTAACCTTGGGTTTAACTGGAAGAATTACATGATTTGCCTTCTTCTAAAATTAATCTTCTATGTCGAGATTTGGTGGATTCCGTTATGAAATGAAATAATAAATATACCTTTTATTTTTCCACGAATATATTTAGCTTTGCTACCAATGGTTTCGAACTTTCAGTTAAGCATTAATTCCTAAGCCTGACGATGAGCTGGAAGTTCAAAACCGTTTGTAGCAAAGCCAAATATATTTGTGGAAAAGTAAAAGGTATATTTAATAGTTCATTGCCTTCTTCTCTTGTTTGATATTTTGATTGACATAGCTTGTGTGGTAAATTGTCTACTACGCATGACACAGTTATCTCTGAATTGTTTTCCCTTCCCGAATAACAGGACCGAAATAAAAGAAATTGCGCATTTTGTGTAGATTCTCTACGAGACAGGTGAACGCAAGGCGTAAAAATTAAGATTCCACTGGTGATTTCTGTATAACTTTCGGTGGTTTAAATCTGATCAATCCAAATTTAATTCATTGATGTAACAATTTATAAGCGATTTAGCAATGTTAATTTTTATCAAATTTTAACTTTAATATTAGTTGAATAACTTTCATTAATTATCATAATAAAAGTTCCGTGAATTATATTTTTGTACAGAAACTTTCATTCGTGATACATTTTAGTTAATACCATGTTTTCTTGCACTGAATCATTTTTATAAGTATTTATTTTTTATTTAATGGTTAATAATGATTATAATTGGTTAATAATGACTGAAAACCCCTCTTGTATTTCGGAATTTTCTCGGGATGTCGCAAATCAAAATATTACCTCTATTATTGTATTTATAATTGCCTATTTTTATTGTTATTTATGTTATTAATGCCTATTTATGTTATTGATTTATATTAGCTATTGGTCATTGTATATTATTGATGTTGGTGGGAGATGACACTGACGGTAGTTTGGTGACAGAGGAAATGTTTCATTCCATCTCGTCCAAATGCATATTAAGCCATTTAAAGTTATTTATTTTTATTGAGTTAAGAATTAAATTCTGAGAGGGAAACTTTCCAAGACAAATTAGTTTAAAATTATAGAAAATTCGAAATTGATGAATTATAACCATAACATATCTCTTTATTTCTCATTTCCCTTATTTATAAGTGATCAAATGGCCAAAAAGCATCGTAAGCTCCACTAATCTAGTCCTTTTCTTTAATTATAGACTCTGAAAGTCTTTTTCCTGGTTCTCATCGCTTTTATCTTTCTTAAATATATCCACTGCGTTCTTTTAAAACATATTTTAACCCATTCCACTGAAAAATTTGTTGAATGGATGTTGGATTTAAAATTCTCAGTTTTCTCCTGGTCCTCATTAATTCAAAATCTTCGGTGTCCTTCATAATTTCCAGACGAAAGCTACGCGAATCTATGCATTCATCTAAAATACCTCTCATCTTCCTATTCATTTCAAAACGGGACCCAACCTATCTCACTGAAACTGTAGAACGTTGGAGGAACCCGTTTTTCCGTTGTTCATGTTGCAACATCTTTAGAGGCAGTAAATCTTAAATGGCCAACGGCTTCGAAAATATAACCGTGTAGTGGCTACTTTTACTTTGCAGGATATATGGGTGGCCACTTCTCCAAAACTCGAGTGTGGCATCTTTTGGCCGTCTTCTTTCGGGAAAAACTTTCTCATGGAACACTTTCGTGTAAGTTCTCAAAATTCCCATGCGTCGAACTTTAAAAACGCGTGCACAATTCGTTCATTCGTTCATACGTACGCGTGCAGAATTCTTTAAGTCACTCTTAAGGAAAGTAATCGAAATATTCTCCTACTGGAAACTTTAACAAACTTTTTCAATATTACCTGTTATTATTGCATAATGGTATATTTCTTTGAAGTCGCTTGAAAATGATCAGATATGTTGTGAAAATCCTGCACTGAAGTAATAAGCTGTAGTTAAGTAGGTCCAGATGAATCCCTGATATTGGTTTCCCTATTCTGAAGTAACCGTTCCTTTAAGTCTTAATCTTAGGTAAAGCAGCGTGCTATTATCTTCGTCTTTTTGTAATTTTAAATAGTCTAGCTTGTAGTAACCATTTTTATGCTTACAAGTTTTGGTACCGCTTCAGTTGATTTTTGAAGAAACATTTTCCTAGCCGTTTCTCCCTCTTTTCATATTCTCTTCACGTACCGTCTTTGACCAAATTCTTCCTTTCCTACCGGTAGTCTATTTCTTTGACATTTCTCTCTCCCACAATCATGAAGTCAATAACATTGCAATCCTTAGCTTAATTTTGTCAATCTTTGCCTCGTAATTTCACAAGGGGTCGTATTGTTTTTCCTCCTTAATCTTTTGAAAAAAATATCGGTCGACCTCCCTATCCATTGAAGCTGATGTTAAATTTTCTGTCATTTCTTCAGTTCGAAATAGTACCACCATTAACTAGCCTATTATTCCACATCATGAAGCATTATCCTCGCCTTATTTCTCGGCTCAACCGTTATTCATCATCTGTTTAATTTCATATTAGTGCTTTTGCATTACTATTAGTTGTTTTTTTATATGGTCAGTTCCAAAAATAATTTCAATTATTATTGATTTATTTTACGCTGCAAATATGTGCAAGACCTACACTTTTCCTATCCTATCGGAAAGGAAAAATGCATGAACAAACACGAAGATAAAAATTCAGTAACTCGGAAGGTGATATATTGTATGTACAGTGGCGCAGCGTTGGGGGTTTTCATTGTTAACCCCCACCCCAGGCGGGTTAAATTCTTTAAGAAAGATATCTCAGTCTAGCTCCCCTATCTCGTAAAGATCAGTAACGTACGTAACCGTGTAAATCTCCTCGTTTTCTATCCAGTTAATTACTCTCTAGGGATTTTTTTAGCATCTCTACGATTTTAGATGATTATACCGACCCCTGTAAGGTAGGAATATTTTCGTTCTCTCAACTGTCTCGAACCCCGCCTCCCCCCTTTGATATGTCGTGTCTGTGCCCCTGATTAAGCAAAATGGCTAAAAACCACACTGAATTAACACTGATAACTATATTAAATCCTGTAACATTTAACGCGGTAGAAAGTAAAATTTCATGCTGTGATACCATAATTCAATAGTTATGGAATTTAAAATGAAAGACATTTTCATTCATCATGCGAATGTTCAGCGAAACAGAGGCCAACAAAAAGGATTAGGTACGACGGTTGTAAGCGTCACTCGTTCCCTCCCATGACGGACACATGCGCCTCATCCATTCAAGTGGTTTAAGTGGGGAAAAAGGGCGTTGTAAGAGTCGGATGCATTCCTCCCGCGGTTGGGCGTAGAAGTGGATGGGAGGCTGCCGAGCGAGGGGTCGTAGGTCAAACGGGTCGCGCAAGATCGGCGCCTCGAAGGAAGGCATCTCTCGCATGTCTCTCTCCCTCCCCACCTTCCGTGGCCTATCCCACACGCGTAGGTGGGCACACGTGCGTGCCCAATGATGAGTTTCCGGAAACGTGTGGAAGAAGATGGGGAAAAGAAACGGGTTTCGCGCGGTCGGGCGTGTTTACCACAATGTTTGTTTTCTTCGGGAAAACAAAGCTTGCTGTACTATCGTTTTTCATGTTTTCGCCTCCGGGTTCTGTTAAGAGCTCTATTATAGAAGAGCCTCGCCGTATTTTACGGTGGATGAGATGGAATCTTCAGAGGCTCCGTATTTGGAAGGAGGAGATTTGGAACGAAAGAACCACTGTGGAGGAAACACGTTCTAGGCCTAGAAGGGCGAAATTATTGGCTCTTTTGGTACTGGACTTAGAACATGTTGAAATATTCGTATTGCTTGATACATTTTTAGGTAGCGTAGAATGCATTTATGCATGATCCAGCGGCAAATAAATGGGCGAGTATATCCTCGTGAACTCGAGAAAGTCCAGCGCAAGGTGATACGGTTTGTTAAAAAGTGCTGATTGAGAAGCAAGCGTTACGCAAATACTCTCAGACGCAGGTTGGGAATCCTTGAAAGAAAGGAAATTAGTAGCTAGTCTGCGATTGCTGGCTACATTAAGAGAAAGTGCATTGGCAGAAGGCGCAATTCATAACATGCATTCCAACATAAATTCCTTCTGCTACTTCGGCCGATCCGACAATGAGCCTAAAATCAGAGAAATAGACGCGAGGACAAGTCGTCTTAGGTATTCATTCTTTCCGCGAACGTTGTGCGATAACAATAAGCTAAATAGGTAACAAGAACGCTTGGTGTTTACACCCCCTGCCACACGCCGAAAATTGGCTCGCAGGGTATTGATGCAGATGTAGAAAGCGTTTGGTTACTCAGGTTTGAACTAGCTAGCTCAAATTGCCGCATTTCCCGGCCCATATGAGGCACCGTGATTTTTCAGGCGGCGGAAGCAAAGATTACATATCAAGCTGCTTGTAAGTGAAAAAAGAAACGAGATTCGTAAAAGAGCGTCTATTTACGGAAGGATGAAACAAAAACGCAGCATTGCTAGAAGGGCTTCCGCGGTGATTAGAAAATAAAACCCATAAGTCAAAGCGCAAGATTATTTAAAATTACTATTGTATGGCTATCCCTGGTGTCAGGAATCATTCTCACCCTCCACAAGATGCAGGCTAATTTTGGATTAAATTTTCGTGAAAACGAAGTGCGTTTATTGGCCTGAAAATCTCGTGATAAATGTGGACGAGCACTTAAAAAACTCGGAAGTTAAGCTAAGAACTCGTGAAGAGAATAGTCGGTAGGAGCAAAGAAAAAGCCCGTGGGCGATGCTACGTTGCGTTGGTTAGGCCTTACCCTGAGTATGCGTATAGTGTGTGGGATCTTGCCGAAAAGTGTTGCATTCGAGAATAAGAAAAAGCACAGCGATAGGCGATCCGTTTCGAAAAAAAATTGTTACGATGAATCAGTGAGCGTTACTCAAATGCTTCAGGACACAGCTTGGGAATCTCTGATAGATAGATGAAAGAAGTTTTAAACAAAGACTTAATTTACTTAATAAATTCAGAGAAGGCACATTCTTAGAAGATGTAGCTGATATTATGAGTCCTACCTGTTAAATAGGCCGTTCTTATATTGAGAATATCATTCATAGATAAGAATTTAAATGACGCATAGTTTTAATGTTACCGCCGTTAATCATCCTATGAAAATGAGTCAGCTTAAATGCTGCCATGTTTCTGTCATCGCCTCCCTTACCTTTCACTGAAACTATATGAAAAGTGTTACTCCATGTGAAATGTCAGCCATAAAAAAATAGATCCACGTCTTCACTCTTCTATCATTATGAAAATATGCAACAGCTTCCCTGCATAATTTCTGTGGCAGCGTTTCCGCTAAGGGAAAAGTTGTGTTATTGTCCATTGTGATGTAAAAGGCCGTTAGAGATGAATGTTGCATTGCGTAATTTCGACGCTGACTCCACGATCTTCATGAATACCGATGTAGACCGCGACCTCAATCAGTAATCAAATGGGAAGTATATGCTGACGTTGAAGAATATCATGACCTTAGCCTTGAACCGCTCCGCTGGCGTTTTTCTGTCTTGTCTTGATTAAGGTAGAACTTCCTAAATACAAAGATATCGGGAAAAAGACTTGAAGATAAATTAATTCTAAATTAGATTAAAGGATAGGAAAGTTTGGAAATATTATGGGGAATCGTTTCCGGGGTCATTTACCTACTAATGTTGAATTGTGTAGGTGATTGGTTCTTCAGGTAGTCTTATAACCAATTAGATGAAACTTCATCCTATATTTTGGCATGATAAGACATATTTAGAAAGACGCTTTTCATTTATTGTTGGAAACTATTTAAAGAGGTTTTTAGTATTTTTTTATGTTATATACAGTCGAGCGAAACTAATCAGTTTATAACTGGTATTCGTATTCAGTTCGTTCAAAATTTATTTATCACGTTCGTTTAATCGAGATGAAGATACCTGTCCCCAATATAATTTTTTTTTTATTTCCAAATTATGTGTAATATCCTTCACTAATCACATTCTTAGCATTTACGCATATAATTGCAGCTGCTGAAATTTAAAATTATACTCTCTTTTTCTATAATAACTACTTTTCTGATATTTTATAGCGCAGGAATCTGATTTAATATGTTTTTGAAGATAGACTTGTGATTGTCACGAAAGAATTCATGATAATAGTTAAGTTTAACCAAATAATAATGAAAATTCTAAACGCTTTAGCAGATCATTATATAGTGCCGTGAGCGTTATTCGGGCATCTCATGAATACATTTTTACTTGCCTCTACAAATGAGACGTTTTTAAATTACGATATTTGCATTCATTCCAATAAGAGACGTGCCCTTTGTATTTATTCAGTTGGAGTGGTTGCAGGCTCTCTGATGGAGAAGACAATCTAGATATCGGTGAGAGGAACAGAATATAACCTTTATTCCTCCATTTCACTTCCACTCTTCCAATCCTCTTCCGAAACAGAGAGGTATGGATGATCCTCATTCACATTTCGAAGAGGGCCATTTTCCGAGCAGATACGTTTCTCAAAAATAGTCCATAACCCTTTTTCCTCATCTGTTTGCGTCACTTTCCTCACAGAATCTACTTCCAGAAAAGCTTTTTATTCTTTTCGCGCTCCATTACTATTGGCATATGGGAAATGTCAGCTCATCTCAGTTTACTCTTATTTATCTTTCCCTCAGCCCCATCATAATATTTACCTATCATTTCTCCTAGCTCCTTCATATTTTTCAATTCCTTTCCACTTAAAGCTTTCACCTCCCCGTTACTTTCAGGAATGGTACTCGTAAGTGGGCGAAAATATCTCGTTCCGTGAGGGCAGATCTAATCCTTTTATCCTTTTCTATTTCTTCTGATTATTGTAAAAGTTGAAAATGAGACCTTCACCTTCCTATGAATTACGATTTGCTATATGCTCATGTTCTCTAAATATTGCTTCTTGACTCAATGATCAAATACTGACTTATTCATCTTTCTTATTCCTTAATTTTGGCCTATCCACAGCCTGTACTATCTTTAAAAAGGTTTGTAAATCATCATTAATCAATTTCGCGCAAAGTTTGAGCGAGATGTTTCAATCAGTTACATCCGCTATAATCCGACAAACATATCGTTTAATTACCTCTTCGCCGTAAGAATCATAAATCGTTATGATTCCTCCTCGACTAACGCGAATATGAGTATAACCTAGGTAACTACGCCGACTTCTCCCGTAAGGACTTCTTATATAGTAGTTGAGGTGACAATAGGGGGATGCCCGCATACGAAGAATATGCAGTAAAGCAGTTAAAAAGATACTCAGTTCTATAAAGCGCATGGTAAGTGCGATGAAACTGTGAGAGAGCGATACTATAGTACTTAGCCTTAGTCAGGCTTCGTCCGCTGAGCGTCAAGTTATATAAGTCTTTTACGTGGAACCTGCTGATGGAAAAAAGTCTGACTGTGATTACTGGAGAAGGTGCAGCGTAAGGCTTTAAGTTTCGTTGATAATTTGCTACGATACAATTGCTAACGTTACTAATATCTGACGCATGTTACAAGCTCCCATAAGGTACAAGATTGGAAGATAGGTCCAAGCTGCATTATATGTTTTTAGAAAGTACACGTGCTTGAAGAAGCCGTAGTAGATTTTACGAGACAACCTTGCTCAATCGGCTTACTCTGGTACAAACGCAGAATAAAAAAGTAAAGGCAAAGTTTTTATTTTTCTGCGAGCGATATACGATGACATTAAACCTAAGGCAGTGTTCACACTGAGGCGATGTTCGATACGCGATGTATCACTTACGATACGATAAACGATATATCACTGGTGAGGTTCACACAAGAACGGTGTGATCCGGGCGATAAAAAGGTGGTGATGGCTTTTCCCTCAATGTTCCAGTTGCAATCATGAGCTCAAAAGTAGAGGAAGAAGCTGTCGTGGCGTACTGGTACATGAACCGAAGGAGAAGAAGGAATTACTGGGTTCACCTGTACAACTTTGCCAACCTACATCACAGTTCGGCAGTTGTTTCTCGAGAACTGTCTCAACACGAAGTAAAATTCAAGTAGTCGTTGAATAAACAATAAGATTTCAAAAAACAATACATTTGCCTGTGTCTTTTATTTCTTCCGTTATCTCCCTCCATGTGGACTTGTCACGTCCGCTTTGCTATAGGTTTTTAACTTGCTGTTTCGTATACTTATGGATACTTTTCCACTAAATTGACAAATGGAATGACCGAATTCGCGTCTTCTTTCCTGTTTGCCATGTTGACAGGTTCAAATATCGTACGATACAAATCACCGGGCGAACAGCACGCAGAGCGACATATCGCAGGCGATGCGTTGCCAGGTTGCTCCAGTGTGAACCTTTTATATCGCCTCCCTTTAAATTTCATACATTCGCCCGCCCGGTATCGCTGTCGTATATCACTTACGATATATCGCGTATCGTACATCGCCTCAGTGTGAACGCTGCCTAATAAATACACTTATAGGTTTGTGTTCAAGCCTTCTATCGGTCGCTGTTGGGAGGCTTACGAGGAATTTATGAAGATGTAGCATGTATATTTAGATGTGAATGTAGGTGAAGAGATGTCACTGACGTACACACTAATTAATGTAGCAGCATAGCTAAATGTAAACAAGAGCCGGTGATAGTTTTTTCATTTATGATAGCCAAGTGGGCAACGCGTTCGACTTCGGCGAAAGCGATCCTGGGTTCGATTCCCGGTGGGAACCCCGGTGGGGTGCGAAATGACCTAAACCGTCGAAGCACTTTCAACAATACTACTACTAATGAAAAACCTCATTCTTGATATTAATCTAGCTGATTAATTATGCAATCTTTTATATTAGTTTCTTCTACCCTTCTTTAGATTTCCTTTTGGAAACTATGCTTTATTCATTTTATAAATTTAGTCTGGCCGTTTCATTCTGCCATTCCTCAAACCCTAAAAATAACCATACCTCTTGGTAACCGTTGGTTCAAATCTTCACATTACACTCTCTCTTAGCTCCACATAAAGTACTCCCGCTCCTCGAGCCTCCTTTCGTTATCGCTATCGTTACTGATTTATTTAGGGCTCCCCAAATTGCATCAGATACGAATGAGTACCGGGAATTCCAACGAAATCTTTGTTTATTCGGTACTCGCACAGTTTTCCTTTCTCGTTTTATCTCCGTTCGAATATAACTCCGGCGCGATTGGTTGGATCGTAAAATTCCTCCCTCAGATGAGAGATACCGCGCTGCAACCGCAGCCGAGAACTGCATCGCTCTTTCCGGAGCATTTTTCCGGGAGAAGTCGATAAAGCCGTAAGAGCGGCGAGGAATGTTCGGACAGAGATATGTGTGGCTCTTTTGATTCCTCCGCAGAAGTGTTTATCGGCTGAGAAGTAATTGAAGAGCTAAGGGAAGTGAGAGCGTCGCAAGGGCTTAATTTTCCTTTCTTCTCGCTGCAACTCAAGGGTATTTACGTAACTAAGGTGGGATTTGTATTGCCTTTGAGGAGGCGAATTTTTATGGAGGATGGGGATAAATGCCGGCTAATTGCGTCATCCAATTATGGTTAGAGCAACTTCTTTATTGGAGAGGAATTTCTGCTAGGATTAGAGAGATAAAAGCCGATCGTAATTCTTTGAAAATGAGAGGCAATGGAATGCTGCAAACGTGTTTTCTTAGGGACGAGACGGCAGCTCTTCATCTTAATGAGTACAGGAGAATGCGAGACCGATCGAAAATTGCTATTGTTACGTTTACAGCTGTTTGTTTCGAAATTATTAAAGATTATGATACAATTTTTTTAAATCATGGATACATTCCACCAATTATCGCTTGATATGTTTCGTATTTGTTTCGATACAAGTTATCCAATTTCCGCTCATATAAATATTGGCGATTCTTTTAGTTACTGTAGAATCAATCTTTTTTCGCTAAAATGTGTTGTATATTTGTTGTAAAATTCCATAATGATAATTCCATGTCGGGTCTAACTTTTTTTCCTTTCAATAATTTTATTTAAGCTTCTGATGGTAGGGATCACTGGCAGATAACATTTGCTATTTGCCAAGCCAGAGCTTATGTCAACATTGAAAAACTATCGCGGATCAAATTAAGAAAAATTGGTTTGATACAACTAATTAAAAAGTTCTCAAGAACGATTATGGCATTCCATTTCTCTGAAGAAGAAGAGGGACGTCAACAAAACTATTTCACCCACAAGGATACTGTCTCAGTTATAGATTCACTGTTCTTTTACCAGTAGTTTAACAAAGTAAAACGCAAATAATAATTTTCAAACCGAATACGTGGAATGTTGGCTGTTCTTCCTACAAATTCCATTAGTTCAGCACAAATGGTAATGATTTTTAGTTAATCTACGTTCATACAAGGTTCTTTAACCAACGAATGATCTAACTAGGGTAAGTTTTCTCAACCCATCCTAATGTAGTTAAATAACCAAATTTCGCAAAGATGCCTTTCAGTTAAAGAGTGTATTATTTAATAATGATTTTTCATTGCACGCGCATGGAAAATAAACTGGTAGCAGGGATGTTTTTGTTTCTTTTTTAATTTTGACCATTAGTCGGAGAAATTCATCGGTAGTTATGAGATTCGACATCAGAAAGGTTGCACCTAGGGGCGTATCCAGGATATGCCCATGAGGTTTAGCACTGTAAACACTGGTTATAGTAATTAGTTTTATTAGAATATTAGTAATTGCCTATTATCCAGAGAAAGTAATACTTCCGCCCAAAATGTATTAAAAATATAAAATGAATTATTTTAAAGTGTATACCTCGCGAATATACAGCGGTGTTTGTATGGCATAATCACACAAGACCATTCTCTCGCATGTTTTCGTTTATCGTTGGGTCTGTTCTCATCTGAGGGTTTGAACCCGCAAAACCATCCCCTTGGCTCGCCTCTGGCTCCATCTACATTTTCAAGAAAAGTGTTGAAATTTGCTCGAATTATCCTCAATACCACTCTTTAGCATTGAATTGTATGCGTACCTTATAATCAAGAAAAGCTCCTCCGTCCGGAATATTTTCCGAAATTTCCTTCTTCTGGGTCCAGCATCGCTCAGCGTCTTGTGCCTCCAAAACCCTCGTGACAGAAAAGCGCCGTGTCTCCAAGCGCCCAGGGAATGCTTCAAAATTAGCTCTCTGAGACGGAGCGTGGTTTAAAAAATCGCCAATGCCCAAATTGGCGCCGACAGCTAACGATAACTCCATCGCCACTCTTTTCATTAATGAAGACACCGCGCCCACGAAACCTTCCTCGCAAATTATTGCCGTTTGAAAAATGGCGGAGACAAAATCAACCCTTTTCACCGCGGTAGCCTCCTCGGCCATAACCGAGAAGGCGTGTTTACCCTCCATGGTTCGCCTCGGCATATTTTCGGATCTTAAAAAGCGATTCCCGTTGAAACTTCGAATGAGTCCGCCTTCTAGACGCGTGCCTTTACGTGGGCGTCGCTCTTTTTTTCACTCTTTCGTTAAACACGCGGCGAGTGACGTGCGATCTCGTCTACGCCCTCCGCGCAGCTTTCGACGCGATCCTTTGGGGATTTTTAATGGTCCTCAAAACGGGATTCGGGACCGACTCCCATTTTTCCTCTAAAAGGAAAGGAAAGCTGCAAAGACCTCGGTGGGATGTATAAGAAATCAACACGTCGGACGTCTAAAGGGAATACTGTATACGTTTATATCACGGGAGGTTTTTCTTTTATTTTATGAGGAAAGCGAGATTCGTTTTCCTATCATGTATCTCGGAACATACTATTATAGGTTTTATTCCCATAAAATCGGATAGTTTCACTTCGTAGGTGGGCGTCGGAACACGATGAATCTGGTGGTTATGGGCTGTATAAAGCAAATTTAATATTTTTCCCTATAGGTGATATCTATTTTCTTTAAAAATGTTAACGTCACACGTAATATAATTTCGGTAGGACTCTGTTACGTGGGATTGTTCTTTATCCATCATCTCATTTAATTTCTCTTGAAAGTTGTCTCCCGTTTTGAAAGTAAAAAAGGTCCATCCTCGACAGGAATGTATGGCTAGTTTTTCTGCTCACAACTTCAAACACACAATCAAAGAATTTTCGGTGTGCTAAATCTTGGACATATTCCTATCTGCTATGACCGGGTGGAATTATTCCATGAAGGTGAGATTTATGTTATGATTGACGATATTCCTCCAGAATTTTGCTACGTTTTTTTTATTTTGAAGCATTCATTCTTGTCTTTTAAATTAATGTCTATCTTTTACATTTTCTTTTATTTCTTACCGCTGACGAAGAATTACTTTAAAAGGAGTGTTTGATAGGTCTCGTCTGGTATTTAAATTACGATGAAAATTAACGGCATTTTTCTGTTATTATTCAAAAGCTGTATTGTTGTTTCTGGTCTGTTATCTAGAACTCATTCCACAAATCGTTTTCAAGGAAATTTCACGTGATTATTTCACGATATTAGTTCTACTAATCGATAAATAAGTTTCTTAAATACTATTTATGAAGTTGTTTATGATGAATTTCAAAGTAACACCCTATCGCGATCCTTACTATCCTATCCGAAAGTAACACCCTATCACAATACTAAAAAAACTCATGTTTTTACCTTCTTTGAGTCGAGATAATCTTAACTTTCTGTCCGTTGCGAATCAGATCTCCATCGATTCGAAGATTGTTTTGATCGGAAAGCAAACCCAACAGAAAAAACCTGAACTATTTTCCAGTGTAGAGGTAATAATATACTTGCCACTAACACAAGAATAATTATATAAAAAAAGAGCAATATCTTGGCAAAAAGCTGCGCTGAAATCAGTCCGGGAATTGCTTAAGCGAAGGGAATGTTGAAAAACGGCGTGATTATCGCGGCGTGCTTGCTGTCGTAAATGTCCAAGGCAAAAGTTATCGAAACGCCGTTACTCGTGTGTAATTACATCCATCTCGTAATTACAAGGTGTGCTTTCTTTCAGTCGGTCTAGACGCAAGGCTAATTAAACAAGCCCCACCTAAAGCAAACACGCGATTAATATTCGCATGGCGCGATAGGTTTTTTGAGTTCTTAATCGGGATCTCACCATCAGCATTCCCGGCGAAGAAAAAAATGCCTTCGCTCGATGTAAAGCGTTTTTTCTTGCCGCTCCTACAGCTCGCACGTTTCCAAAAAAAAAGAATCGTAATCCCTTCTCCGAAGATGGAGACATGTTTGGCAAGACGGTGAAGAAAGGATTAAAGGGCGGAGGAGTAAAGAGGGTGGGGTTAATGGCTCCAGTCGGTTGGCATTCAAAGGAGGGAAATATCGCTGTTCGAAAAATGGAAGAGAGAACGGAGTAAACTGCGGAAAAAGTGAGATTTTTCAGACGATTTTAATGACTCATATTGGCGTCCATGTATGATTGTCGTTTTTCTCTCACAACATATTCATACGTTAACATCAAATCGCTCGAAATATTCCTATGTGATATATTCCTATGTGATGCTCTACAAAGTAGGGTGGATCAACATGCTGTTTCGGAAAATAGAATTCTAAACCTATGCTAAATTCTACATCCGTAGACAATTTATCTAATAATTTATTTTAAATTTAAATGTTATATTTTTTAAGGAATAACAGGTGTGAAAAATTGCGACATGAATAGAACTCGAAACTAGGTCTGTGTGGATGAGACGCTGCGTGGTAATTCAGTGATTACAATACCTGCCCGGAAAGTGGGAGGCCTGGGTTCGAGTCTCAATCATGTTGTTAATATTTCACACCTGTTATTCCTTGGGTTTTAGCCACACGGCTTTTCCGTATTATGTTATACACCTTTCCCTAACCCGCTATATTTTTTATTTATTTTTAAAAATTATTTCATTCATTCATTTATTTTATTCCTTTATGTATTTATTTTATGTTTATTTTAATTTTTTCAT
>KZ308140.1:1806440-1828155 GCA_000376725.2 Ladona fulva | reverse complement strand
TGAAAGGCAAAATGTCGTCCTCTTTCAATCAAAGTTAATATATTAGCCGAAAAAATACGCATTTACAAATTAGAAGGTAAATCCGGAAGCCACGTCAATTATGCAAATTTTATTTCCGAAACTGCTTATGGCGATGTCCAAGTTTAAGTACCTTCTGACATTGGGAAGTTACCTACGCAGTATATTAACCAAGAGCTACTAAAACGCAACTTTTATCTCTGTTTATTTACCCAGCTTCTTTTGATTCCTTCTCGTGGCCGTTTTCCAAAGAGTTTTGAGAGGATAATGAAAAAAGACACTCCTCCGCTCATCACCTTATGAAAAAACATTCGTAAATTATTCTTTGAATAGCTCATGACGCCATCCAGTCGGGATAAGATGAAGAGAGGCGGTAGGGCAAAACGGCGGAGGCTTCCACCTCATCCAGACGCGTGCGACAATTGTTGAAGGGGAACGGAGGATTAGGAGTTGCTTGGCAAGGATTGATAGTAACGAGAGTTAGAATTAGCCCTTAACTCATTGAAGCATTGGCCAATTGGACCGGTGCTCAAGATAAATCAACATTAATGAAGTAATAACGCGAAGGGCCTAAGAGTACACCGCAAAAACACATGTTAGCTTTGTTACCACAGCTTTTTTTCCGTTACATGGATCATTCAGATATGAAAAGAACCTTGTGATCGTGTTTGTGAGAAAATTGTGTCTTATAGTATTTCGGCCACACTATGAATGGTATGAATGTCACGAGTCTTCATTATTCCAATTTCACTCTATCGCTGTAACAAGTAGTTAATGTTAAACATATTAGTTTTTCTAATTTTTCTTATATCAGCATTTGGGACGTAACCAAAAATAAATTTTCTGATTGTTGTAAAATTTAGTTTATTATGATAGTTGCGAATCATACGCGTCAGTAAAATTTACGAATCAAACAGAGTTGCGTTTTAATAGCTTAATATATTATATAGGAATTAATAACATGCTAGGCATGCTCTCGTAGTTTAAAATTTAGTGTTATGAATGGAGCTGTTATACTTTAATCTTAACGTTAAATCGTCTCTATGTTTTATTCGACATCCATCTGCAGCTTCCGCGAAAGCTTATGAGAGATTGAGAACGGGCAAAAAAGAGGGGATTGTCACAAATACCGATCTCGAGAACCCTTCTTAGCGAATAGATACTTCCAAACAAGAATTCGTCAGCAGGAGCCGTAAGCTTTGACAAGGCCATAGGATAATCAGTCTTCAAATTAGGCATTGCGGGACAACATAATACCCCCCTAGCCTGTAGGCAACCCGCAAATCATTATTATTTTGAAACTTTTACGTTTACTAAACACACAATAGGGTTAATCTATAAAATCAAAGCAAGCCTATTGAGCCGGTGAGTTAAGCTACTGTATAACTTCGCGATAATTCTTAGGTGCAATACAAATAGGTGACAAATTATGCATATGATATCACAACGAAGCTATCCTTGATATATAGTGGTACCTTAGTTAACGACGGCCTTAGTTATCGATGAATGGCTGTCATCAAAAAATATCTTGGGGAACGACAGAGGTTTTGGTTTACGACGCCTTCTGGTGAAGGTTGGCGATTAAATACCGCTTTTATTACTATTCATTTAATAATATATTTTTGTAAATAAATGAAAAAAATATGTGAACGACATATTTATGAAATTTAAAAAAGAGCTTTATCCTCATGTCCGGCATATAATATGGATAACGATGGTTTTGGTTAACGACAAAAATCTTGGAACTGATTACAGCCTTTAACCAAGGTACCACAGTAGATTGCTGGAAGATTACTAACTTTTGCTACAACAAGAAATCGGATTATTTCAGGAAAAGGCCGGAAAGGCGTATAGACAATTCTAAAACACGGTCATCCCTTCCTAATCGGGGCGTAATGTAACCCTACTCTAATATGTACTAAATCAACATTAGTCATAATGTATAAATAAAATTCTTATTGGATCTCTTATGAATCCAATCTCCATCGCAGGATATGTTCTCGGAACTCTCGAACTGAATAAAATAAAATATCGTATCTACAAGGGCTTCGGGAGTCGTTCTTTCTCTCGTGAAAGCTGTTTAGTGCTAAAAATGTGAAGAGCGGAATAAATTGCAGCGGAAATATAAGCGATCTCTAAGAGATTTCTATAGAGAAATGACGTCTTCATTCCTGAGGGCTTAAGTTAACGCCACGATAACCGAAGCATCTGCAATGGATGTATTTTACCCTTGGAAATCGTCCTTCGGAGAACCATGAAAGAAGGATCAAGTGATGATTCACAAGATTCTTCCGGCGAAAGCTTCTCTGTCTTTTATCAGAGCAAATTGATCTGTTGAAATAAGTACCCTCTTCTCATGCAATGTTTCCACGAAACCTTCATCAATCATTTTCGTGAATTCGAAAATTTATACGGATGTGGAGCCTTGAAAACATGACGCCATATTCCAGATTGGGAGACTTTATTGCAATGAAAGACCTCCGATTCCAAACCCAAATTTTGGTCATGCTCACGAACTTCCGATAGTGTTTCAACAGTTATCTTTTATACTCATAAACGTATTACAAATATCAAGTTCGGTTCCACTGTTCATTGACTACCTTTATAGCTACTATAACGGAAGATTACTGGAATATAAATACGTTACCATTGATATTTTTTTATTAAAAGATGAATTCCGGAATAATTTCTTACCTCTTGTAATTGTAGCACAAGGTGTATACTTGTATTCCAAGTACAGTGGTACGTTCGTTAACCTTGGTTATCTCGGAGACTTTGCTTTACAATGCCATCTGATGAAGCTTTGAGATTAAAAATTACTTCTAATAATATTTATTTAATTGATGACGATTTTTTGTAGAAACGTAATTTTTTTTAATATATGAAGGTCATTTTTATAAAATTTGAATTAGTTTTATCTGTATATGGGGGATTTACTGCGGTTGTGGAAAATCGCGCTTTGGGTAACGACGGATTTTGGTTAACGACGACAATCTTTAAACGGATTACCGTCGTTCACCAAGGTACCGCTGTATAGAAGTATCTATTCTCTTCTCTAAGAATTAAGCTTTCAACTATCATTCTACAATTTTATTTTTGTTTCTACAATAACTCATAATTACTGAATCAGCCCTTCTGCACTAAAAGTCCTTAATGCAATTTGATTACTTGGAGCAACGGTTCCTAAACGTCCGTTTCGAGGACGCCAAGGTCTCTAAGGAATAAACTGAAGATGTCCATGAGTATAAATGTTTCTCCTAATTAATTTATTGTTCAACCTCGCTATATTCTACAATTTGTTATATATACCTTTTGATTAATTATATTAAAGCTTTTAATGGTAATATTTTCATAATTAATTGAATCTACTTAATAGTATATAAAATAAATAAAATCTTAAAATGCAAGTGAGAGCTCAAGATTTGAGGGGTCCGCGAAATAAAAGACTGAATGCAAGGGGCCCCTCAGCCAACTACAGTTTAAGAGCTGCTGATTTAGAGAATTTCAAAATTCAGTTCAAAGTATTTCTGTTCACTGAAAGGATTCATAATCATTCATAACCATTTATAATCATCATAATTAATGTATTTTCTCTTTTCAGGTGAGTACTCGGTGGTTGGCGGGTGAAAGAGCAAGTTCATTAAAGGTAATTAAAACAGCTTCAAGCTTTCCATATTTACCGTTAGCAGGTCTAATAACGAGATGTTTATTGGAAAATCGTATTCTTCCAACGTTTTAAGAACTCTTAATTAGAAGAGCTTCCTCCTTAATTAAAGAGAAATGGAATGCCATATTTTGTCTCTACCTACTTACCATCTCGTATATGACTGAAATGATAATTCTGCCAGGGTTTTGATTTTTTAAGTTTTTAAATCGAGATTATTCATCCATCTTAGGCTTTTAGGTATTGTGAAGCCGTACTTTATTAAAAAAGCCACCCAGTATAGGTAGGTTTACTCCGTTCAAATCCAATGAAGAATGCATAGAATTTTGTTTGCAAATCTTTCCATTGTAAGGCCGAAAGAGATACTTCGCAAGAGTTTGGCTAAACATATTAAAACGCTCCATTAGAGTGAACTTTTTACTATGTTTAATATTAATAATTACTACAAGGTTAGNACTTTTTACTACACCACAGGAAAGATACATGCGACCAAGGTTTCGCAGCAAAGCTGCATCATCAGGCAACAATTATACACAAAGGGAAGCTTATATACACAAGTTGTCGAGAAAAAGGACCAATGTACACACTTGTGTATATAAGCTTCCCTTTGTGTATAATTGTTGCCTGATGATGCAGCTTTGCTGCGAAACCTTGGTCGCATGTATCTTTCCTGTGGTGTAGTAAAAAGTTAAAAATGAATCTCTATGTTTAATATTAATAATTACTACAAGGTTAGCCCTGAGTCTGTATCGTATAGTTTGGCTTAATTTTATAAGAAACCTATTTCCTTCATCGGTACATACTTTTGCTTTAAGTGATACTTTATTTCTCGCTCTGCCATTTCGAGTAAGTATTTATTGAAAGGCCAACTTTCATCTATTTAAGTATCATTAAAAGTCCCTGGAAGAGTACATAACTGATACTAGAGTTGTAAAACTCTAGTTTTTAATGACTGGACAAAGAGGAGAGTGTAGCGTAAGATAGGCTGTAGTTTCAAAGTAAATTTATTGCAGAAACGTTATCAATTTTTCTAACATTTCACCGTAAAATAGCTTTGTTGTACCTAAATGAAAAAGTATGTCACTAGGCGTATAAAGTTAACTGACTTTCTCGATGAAATTATCTATTACCCTTGGATTAACCATAATCCTATCTAGCCCTTTTCTTGTTAACCACCCCAGCCAATAATGAAAACTGGGCTGTACCTCGTTTTGACCCTTATGTTTTAACGATGATCTCATCTCTGAGGAGGTATCCTATAAACCAGATATAGTGTCCTTTGTTAAAGAATATTTTTAATCCTGCGAAGTTAGACGATCCACTTTATTTTTACGACGGCAAAGAGCACCTAGCTTTCACTTTTTTCACAAAGTCTCTTCACACTTCCCACAGCTCACTTCTTCCTTTTCTCGTCCTTGGTTTTACTTTCCCGACTCTTTCAGCTCATACTCGAAGCCTCCAGCTCTCTTTCCCTGGTTTTACTCAGGTTTTGTTGTCGTTATACTCACCCTCTTTTATTTCTTCTTTCCTGTCTGCGCCGACTTTCACTTTCTTTTTTATTTCATCCTTTGTCTACCAGTGTATCAGAGAGTTTTATTTCGGAGCAGGTCTCTTTAAAGTTTGAAAGGGAAGCTTACCCGTTGAAAACAGGGTCCACTCCCGCTTGATTAGCTTATTTTACTTCTGAGTGACGCCGACCATCCCTCTCATGGACACCTTCCAAAGTCCTCCCGTTGTAACAATGTATCAAATTGGTAACCGCACCCCGGAAATAAATAGAAGTTACGTGAAGTTGATCTAATCACACCGGTAGCGGGCCACCAACGGTGAATTTTCAGATGTAATTCCTACTTCTTCTGCCCTATTAATCCCTATGTTATGAGTGAAGTGAGCGTCATTTCCTTGAATAATGCTGCATACGCCAAATCTGTCTACATGAAATTAGTCTGTTGAAAAGTGCAAAGTTCTTTCGTTATAATTTTGATAGCATATCGTTTAAGAATTTCATATTTACTCTGCGTTTTTAGATTGGAATAGCTTTTAAGATATATCACAACAAATAAAGTTTCCGTATATTTTCAAATTAGCCTATCCTTGAAAATTTCTTTTAATTCGCATCTCCATTCACGATGAATTGAAATTGATATTCTTCGTTGATTTATTTCGATGGGATAATACTTAAAGAGAATGACTAAGTCATTTATTATTATTATTGTCATTGAAAAGGCTGCAATATGGAACCTACTCCATGGTGGCAACCTTATACATAATTATACATCATTCATCGATCATAATTGAACATTAGTAATTATTAGATAATTATTATGGTTTCCTGTCGTTTAAGCATTATCATGTTCTTTACACATCCTTATCGATTCACCGTAAGCTACTTCTGAATTCGGAAATAACGGAAAATTTTAATTAATCCTGAATGATATCGACCATTTATAATGTTTTTGTCTATCGGAAAATTCGGTTCAAAGGCAAAGAAAAGATTGAAGACAATCAAAAAGTCGGGAAAAATCTAGAGACCATTGTTTTGAAGCCCCCCCAGGCATGATGATGAAACGAATTTTCGAAACCATGGTTTCAAGTTTTCTGACATTGTGGTTGTATACTTAAATCAGTACTCTTGAACTACAAAATATTAATTGATAACTGCCCGATCTGATTAAAACGGAATGCTATAGCTAATCTTTCATTCTGTTAACATACTTTCGATAAAGTCTTTCTTTCGAAAATTTTCTTTCGGTAAATCTGATCAGTCTAAAACTACTACTCCCTTTGTACTCGTAGTAGAGTAATGGATACGTTTTTTAAATTTGCATTTTTCATTATCTTTATGATAGAATTCTGTAAAGAAAAAGAATCCATTTCTGTAATGCTGAATTTCTATTACGGGCAGCTTATTTGTTAGTTTACAGATTGGATTATATAACTGCAGAAAAGATAAGAAAGCCCCCAATAGAAATCCAGTCATAGGAATGTCACAGTGAAGTACCCAACAAATGAGAAATACATTCTAACCGGAGTTTTTAAACCCGAGAACTTGAGTTGGAGCGCTAGCTAACTAACCACTCTGCCACCGAGGCCGGTTCAATCAATGAAAAGATTCAAACGCATAACAATAATGTATTTTTCTTTACGGGAAGTCATGTACGTAGTGCCCCCCCCCCCCCCCCCCCCCCCCCCCCCCCCCCAACCCTCGCTATGTCCCTTAAACAAACCCTGTTAGCTTAGCACGATTGTCCCTCCTGATGAAAGCAATCAAAATACTTGAAAAGTGCAGACGTGTTAATTCTCCATCGCGATTGCATAATTTGATATGGCAACGTGTTAGTTCCGTGTTCATGATTTAGGTTCAAAAGAACAGGAATCGCTGCAGGACTCACGTTGCCAAGGTATCAACGTATGTTCCTTGTTCCTGTCTCAGGAACCAATTTACGCTGCACTCAGAGCTGTTGCGACTTGCATCAATTATCTCCGTCGTTCGTAGTCGCATCCTGCGATAGAAACAATCACGTCGCGTGAATTTAACGACGAGAATAAGTAAAAAAGGTAACGGATTCGGAAGTCGATCGACGGAATGATAATTCGAGCAAGAATCTCGATGATCTCGGTTTCTTTCAGCTGTCACACGGCGTCTGGAGGGGATGTCTGCCACTCCCAAATCTACTCGAGGAAGAGCCGTTCCACATGCGTGAGCTGTTATGATCGAGAGGCGTTCCCCTTTACCGCGAGACATTTAACGATTCCAGAATCGAGAGGAGGAAAAAAATTCACTGAAGAGGCGAGACTAAAAAGTACGAGGACATGAGACGCGCTCGACTCGTGCCAAGTCACGTTGAGTCAAAGCTTGGCTTCCGGTCAGATTTCCTACCGTCGCGGCCTCTTTGCCCAAACCCGCGTAGTTCTTCCGCAAGGACATTTTTCGGCTTGCTTCAATAGTATCGTCTCAATGTGGACGTTATCGTTTTCTTAAGTTTGCTGACGGACGCAACCCTGCTGGGGAATAATTCAGGCTTTTGTTTCTCCAGCATCCCAAGAATGCTATGGACGGTGCAGTATGTGGGGTAGATTTACTTTTAAGTACGTATCTCCATCCTCAGGCCGGTGTTGGAGGGAGAATTGGAGGGACAAACTGACAATTAGTCAAATTTGAAAGAAGAACAGTGAAGGAACTCCGGTAAAGCCTCCCCTGCTGATGCTCTATTATACTAGTTAACAGTTCATTTGAATAAAATTGATGACGGTGTAGTACTACAAATAGATAACAAAATTTCCGGGTTCAGTATTCCCTATAGTATTAAATACTCGTTTGAAAAATACATGATTGACGTGGACTACGAATTATGTTACATGCTATAAAATATTCAACGAGTTAAATATCATAAACACCAAAAGGGTCTACCTTGTTATTTATTCTATAACTTTGCCGTAGTTCTTTCCTTTCGAAGTGTAATCCGCCATGTCAAAGCTTAATCTCGAATTTATTTATTTAAAATTAACACTGCGAATTGGCTTTCTAGCCAGAAAGCAGCGTTGGAGGGTAGCGTGTATGAATATATATAAGAAACAGTAAGGATGTTTCATTTTCGGAAGTAATTCTTATGTCGGTAAATGTGGATTCAGAAATATCTCTTCTCTCTTTTATTATGTGTAAATAAAACATAATAGAGGATATTAATTAAACGGAAATTTAAAATCAATGGAGTCGTTCTAAGGTTTTCCTTAAAACTGTTAAGTTCAAACTTAGTCAAGTTCAGAGAAAAAGGAAAAGTCGGACTTTTACGAACCACAGTATTATACTAAATGTTCGACAATTCCATGTTCCTAGAGTCCTACCACGAAGCCACGGCTCATACAGTTAATTCTATCCTTCTAAATTCATGAAAAAGTGTGAAATTTAAAACATTTGTCGGCATGATTCAAGAAATAAGATAAGAATCAGTTTATTATTTTTCTTAGGGAAGAAAATATTGCTGAAAATTCATCGATTTTGCTTTTTATTAATTCAATTTTTATCGGTGAAACGTCTTTTCGATGGAAGAGAATCAGAAATTTAAATTGCTATATTCCTACAAACATTTCATTAAGAACTGCCTGAAATATTTAGCCTTCTACGAAGATAATTTCCGAATCGACTCAAATATCAATTTATCCTCATCGTCCTTCCGACTTTTTAAGCAACGCCAAGCGCAGTATTCGCGAGAAGGTCCCGTTAAATTAACCGTCCAACATTAACGCTTGCGTAGTCTGTGAAAAGAGGGTATTCGTTGAGGTTAATTGTCAATTACGTTTGATGGGGAGCAGTCTACGCTTTTCCCTTCCTAACGTCGTAAGGCGTAAAAATCTACGATTCTCATCTCAAGCGGAAAAGCCGAGGCTACCACGGCTTTCAAGAGCTGAGATAAAGGTCATCTTCTATTTTCATGAACTGTCGCCGCGAAGACGCTCATGTCTAAGGGAGTCGTGTCCGTATTTTTTAGCAGTTTTTCTTAATGATGTGACTTAGCTTCATCGCGCAGGTTCTGGAGTACATCTCCCATAAAAACTATCTTTAATGGTAACGAAGATTTATCCCCATCTACCGACTTGGATGAAGTCATCCCATTAAAAATGTTTTCTCGGACGCATTCAGAATTGCGATCGGTTTTGTTTGACTTTTTTGCGAAAGTAAACTGATGAAAGATTTTTGAGGTGAAAACCCAATCCAAGAGAGCCTCGTTTATCAATAATCAATAATCCTGTGGATATCAGGTGCTCAGATTTTCATTCGTTCGATATTTTATTGATGTACGTGGATATTTGGAGCAGAAGTGGATGTATCAATTGGTGCCTTAAGTGCCTCTATACTTATGAATCAATATTTTTCTTTCTTTGTTAATATAGTGATAGAACTATAACCGGTATTTGATTAGAAAACGAGTGTTTTTTGTCTTTACTCAGACATGTTATAACGTGGACCTCAATCTGAATTGATAATAATGTTTACTATTTTATGGTTATTAATTAGTTATCTAAATCTGCAAATAGTAAGTATTAAATGTTAGTCCAAAGGCGTTCTTGACTTAGTTGTTCCATCTCTTGAGTTCTGTCGCGTTAATGTGTCGGAATTTAGGCCCGATGTGACAATGTGCAGTTAAAACACACATTTACTTTTCTTCACTTTAGGTCCCGGTATTATATTGTTTTTAGAAATAAAAATAAGATTATAGTCAACCTCCAAATTAATCCATCATATTTATAGAAGATATTAATTGTATTATTCACTTTAGCTATAAAAATAAGAAGTAATTTGAGGAAAGGTAAATTACTAAGTATGGAAGAGCCGTGCGGCTGAAACCCAAGGAATAACAGATGTGAAAAATAGCGACATGATTGGGACTCGAACCCAGGTCTCCTTTCTGGGCAGGTATTCAAACCTCCGAACTACCACACCGTATTAATTCCTGGCTATTTAGGAATGCTTTTGGGAAAATGGGCGACCTGGGTTCGAGTCCCAGCCCTTTTTATTCCTTAAAAACTATATATTATTATATATATAAATATATTAAAAAATATATATTATATGCCTTAGCATAATTTATAGTGCTTAAGATATTGCCTTGATAACTATTGATATTAGTTCCTCTCTGATTCAACTTTCTTTGAAATATTCGCTCATTTGTATATTTTTTCCTCTGCATCTGTCTATTTGTCTTGTCTTGTATTCTGAAGCTCGTTGAAATTGATTAATTGCAGAAGGCCGTTGATGACTCAGTGACATGGAGTCTGTTTCGAAATCACTGGTCATAAATTAGTCAGGATTAATTCTGTACTATTCACCGTCATGTAGCAAGGAATACTCATAATGCGCACCTGAATGTGTCTTTAGATAGACAAAAGTTCTCGATCCTTAGGTTTGTTTTTTATCTCTTCTCGTTTATGCGTCGACACGTACGTAGGTCTTCCATAGTATCCTTAGTCACAGTGTTGCAAATTTATGACTCTTGCCTCATCCTGAATGGAAGCTTTCTGTTTCTTTTTTTTTCATAATTTTTTCGTATCCCATTCTCTGATGCACATCGTCAGTTTTTCCCGTTACCAAGCCTCCGTTACCAATTTCGTACCTCTCCGAACGTCATTCCTAAGACAGCTAGCTACTGATTATACTTCACTGGGTGGTTGCTTCTTTAAAATCGCCTATTTAAAATTGGATCATCGGAGATTCGAGTGGGTATTTGCGAATTTTATTTGCCTTAAATGCATTCAGCATTCAGCCCAGAGAAGGATTTAGAATCGAGATAGTTTTTCGCTCCGGTGCAATGAAAGAACCCAATGTTGGTTTTGTTCCGGTTTCGCTCCTTATTCCAACTATGGACAGGTTTTTCCGCTACGACCATTTTAACGCTGTACCTTTCTGAAATATTTGTATTATTTCTAGATTTTTTATTTATGTTACTTTACTATAAATTTTAAAATAAAACATAGTAATATTTAGTTGAAGTTTCTTTCACACCTTCTTAGAAATCTCCCTCCAATAGACTTAAGTAAATGTGCATAGTTGAGAACCACAAATTGGAAGGAAATAATTAGAGGTTTTCGGTTCCGGTTCGGTTTTCACTCCGATAAAGAAATCGTTTTATCGGTTCGGTTCCTGTTTGACACCCCGCCTCTTGCGATATTTTAGACTCTTTAACCATCTACCTTTAGTTACGAAAAGCTCCAGATATGGAATGAGGCTTACTATACAAAGTGAGGAGTGAGGAATTTTCCCTTTTTTGTCCTAGCTGACCTATAGTTCTAAGATAGGAAAACGCCCACGTGAGTGCAGAACAATGACTCTGTGGATGACTTTTTACATAGCATTCCATAATAATAAATGCCTTATAGGGAGTAACCAAAATTAATATCATTATTCATAATCATTCATGCCTCACCAGCTGCTACATTGTCACAGCCATGAACAAGATTGGAACAATTGCAAATTAAAGATGAGTTTTATTCCATTCTATACCAAATATTTCAGTTATATTTTGGATAACAGCATAACCTCTTCGGTGGAGCGATTATCGAGTATGAATATCACCAAGACACTTTAGAGACTAAATTAAGATCTTTCACAAGTTTAAAATATTCAGCACAGTTCTTTAATCGTGATTAGAGAAAAGTTTATAAAGAAAATGAGAATCAAGTAGGTAAATACACTAAATCATAGATAAATCTTACTGATATACACTAAATCATAGATGAATCTTCGTAATCATAGTTAAAATAGGAAGTGATACTGCTTGCTACATGGGATTTAAGCGGAGCTCAATAGAGTTACCAATAACATTTTTTTGTTTCCCTTTACTGTTTGATAATGATTCTTAATAATTACAGTATAACTTCTTTGTTGAAATTTTAAAATTCGTATTTTTCTACTAAGCAGTAACTTCGAAGTACAAATCTGAATCAAGCATTCTATTTCATTCTTGAAATAAATCCTGTTCGAAAATGTCATGCTTGATATTTCCATTTCTTTTTCATTTCAAGTCTGAACTCATTTGAAGTCCATTTATTTTTCATTTCAAGTCTGACTTTATTAAACCTTAATAAAGGAAGCTCGACATTATAATAGTTTATAAACATGAGCAGAATTTTTCATGTGAATTAAAGATCTATATAAATGACATCTTCGTAAACCCAGTACATACATTAACACGCTCACTGCGGATCACTCCACCTCTGGAGTGATAAATGCATTGGAAATTTGAAAGATTGGAGGTATCCGCAGTAAATGTGTTAAATTTAATGGGAATCTTATGGTTAACCACGTCTCTTCCATATTGATGAAAATCAGAATATTTTACACGGAGCATCGTGGTTAGTTAGGTTAGTCGTCGATAGCAGCTCAGCTTGTTAAAGCCTTTGTGACAAGGCCGCTTTGGTGACTGCATTTCCTGTATTTTGTCTGAGATGAACACAACTAAGTATCCTTGCTTGCCATAGCTGCCTATCAGTGAAAATATTTTGAAATCCGCAGGAAACTCTTGACTCCATTCTAGAAGTCCATGGCATTACTCTCGCTTTATTGGAATCTTTTCCCTTCAATCACTTCCTAGAAAACTTCCAGACTCTGAAGCAGTACTTAAGATAACGAGGTTCCCCGTTTGATTTATTTTTTAAATGAGACATTTGAAGAATGCTTCAACCATTATAGCTTCCGGACGATCTCATACGAGTAACAGGTCCTTTATAGGGCATGGGAAGGAGACTTTCATACGCATGTGATGATTATTCATTTTAAAGTCAGACTTGCTCCATTTTGTCACGAAAACGGCCGCTGTAAATGCAGCAATTAACAGCGTTGGTTTCAAACTTGGTAAATGAGCTGTGAAAAGGTCCTTTTTTTATAATGAAGCTTTTAGTGAAGATGTAGCCTAGAGGGTTTTATGAAAATATTTTCTCAGTTTTAAAGTCTGAGAATTACATAGCCAAGTAAGAAGGAACCCGTCTTTCGAGCTAAACGTGTCATATTCTGAGTAAATAAAAATCAGATTTAAACTAGCATAAATTGGCATCGCATAAATTTAACATATTAGTATGTATAAAGGACAGGTATACGTGAGCTCCTGCATAAATTTTGTCAAGATATTTTAACGAAATTTGCAGAAATTTCAATGTGTTATTAGTTAACACCAGATTTAGCAAAATCAACGAAAAAAACGTGTTTTAGGAACAAAGCAATACCCATAAATTGACAGGAAATTTAATTTAAGTGCTAAACTCGGCCGTAAAATGTAAATTCCTCTAAATGTGCCTAAAATCTTTATCCTATTCATTAATCTGCCATGGATTTAACATCTCTGGATTTTTACATCGTATTTCAGATGATGTAACATAGAATAATCGGAGATTTTTATGCGTTGTTATTCACATTAAATTGATCATTAGTTTCAGAAAGGGACACGCTGCACCAAAACGCAGAGATTACGTGTAATTATTAAGAAAGATAAAGCGTAACTTTGACGAAGAGGACGGAGAACCTATCTTAATGGAAACAGAACTCATGGTAACATAATTTCCTTTAGTAGGTAAAAGACATCAAGTGATAATAACGTATTAGACTTCAGATGATTTTGAGGTTCTAAAATATTCAAAACTTGCGCTATAAAATTCACTTTCTGAGGATGATTTCCCATACCAATATTGTAATCTAATTTTTTGACAGCGTAAAATTAAACAACTTATGGATGAAAGCGTCAGAAACTGGAAAAAGTTTCCAATTTTATCTCAAAATGCGGTCATTTATTGTTAATGATTTAAGCTTTAGTGGTCTAATTTGATTGATTGGGATGTTATTGCTATATCTAGAGAGAGCCCATTTTGATCCTTTTTCGCTGTAATTTATCAGCTAAGTTTCAGGAGCTGTGGATCTGAAATGCGATTTCTATTCCGGTTCAAATTATCGCAAAAATTACTGTGGCCAGTGAAAAACCAATATTAGCTACATGTATGGCGCAAGATCTTTGAAATAATATGTTGGAAATACTGATATGAGCTCACATTCGGTCCCTAAGCAGCTCGTTAAAGTAAAGATTCTCTTCTCCAGAGGTGAGGAACCTTTATTCGTCACAAGATCCTATATATAGCCATCGGATTGCACATAGCTAACGTATTGTCTACAGTCGCGCACCCAAGGCTGTGGCTGACAGGCTTATGTCCCCACCCTCCCCAAAGTTTCTACAAATATTTCATTCAGGACTAAATCCTCAAGAGTCTCATAAATAAATATTTGCATGATTAACATATATCTTCAAAGGCAGTACATTCTTGTGATGAGATTCAATTATTTCTCATTAGATCGTAATTGGAAGGAGTTCAAGAGATTATTGGTTACAATCGGTAATTTCAGCCCCCCAAGCGAAAATTCTGGGTACGCCGCTTATTTGATCTACATTCAAATAGTTCAACATCGAAACTACCAGAAGAGAAACTAATTAGATAGCTAAGAAATAGTAAGTTTCCCATGTTGCTTTTATTTGAAGTGGCGTAGATGACTGGGAAAAAATTATCGAAATATGTTCTTTTGAAGGCATGGCAACTCTTATAGCACAAAAAGCTACTTGGACCGATCCGACAGTGAGCGTAAAATAAGATAAATAAATGCGAGGAAAAGTCGTTTTCGGGACTTTTTCTTTCCGCGAACGATACGCGACAATAGAAACTGAAGAGGTAACTCGAACGCTTGGTGTTTACACCCCCTGCCACACGCCGAAGGGCGGCTTGTAGGGTATTTATGTAGATGTAGAAAAGACCGCTGGGTCTCCACTTCTGATCTACGCTATTGGTATATTTTGCTACCACTCTTCGCATTTACTTCGGTGGTATGTTTCGGACAAAACGTTGGCTCCTTCAGAAAGAGCAAGGCGTACGGCTCCCACTCGTCATAACACAAGTAGTCCGGGACGCGTTGCAAATCGCCCGGATCGCTCCTGGAGGAAACTCTTTTCTCCGCCGAGTGAGTGCCTCTTCGGAAAGTGGGCGAGGAGAGATGTGTGTCATTGGCGATTCCGAGCGAATCCCCGCCACTTCTTCGTGTGAGGTCCGCTCCTTTTTACTCCGGAGGCGATCTGTCGGCCGGGCGTGTTTTTCGGTGGGGCCTCTCTTGGGATTGAAAGGCGGCCGTCCGGAGAGGAACATGTCTGAGAGATTGTCGTAATCACGGGGCGGCGATATGGTCATCGCGTGAAACTTCCAGGAGGAAGAAAGGGGGAACCGACGCTCGCAAAGGGAGATTTCTTCTTGGCGTGGATTCAGCAAACCCTCTCGCTTTTTAATAGGTGATAGTTTCTGAAAAATCACGGGCGTCAGGTCGGTTTTTTCTCCCGAATTGTGCCGGGCGATTATTTGATGGGGACGGAAGGAAGTATTTTGCGGTCTTTTGGACCTTTTTTTACGCGGCAGTTGTATTTACCCAAGAAATAAATCGTCCGGACGAGGTGGTCTTTATAAGTGGTCAAGTCTTGGGATGTCTGAAGGTAACAGGTCGATAATTTAATAATTTACCTTACCCACTTTTTCCTAGAGTTATGATTTACGGCTCGGCTTTCTACTTAAGCCGTAGAGTAGGCATTGAAATCTCTTTTTTATTTCCATGTTTTTCGATGCGTAAATAAACAGACGGCGGCTGTTTTGCGGTCAAAGCGCGGCTGGTTATTTAGCCGGTTTATAGTTTATTGCGGAAGTAAAATTATTACCTAGGGATCTACAAATGGTTCATTCAAGGCCCATTAAAATTGTCGAAGCTAATCCATTTTATCATAAGTTTGTACACAAAATATGTTTTATTTGCAAGTATTAATCTGCAACATTTTCAATATAACACTTGACTTTTTTCAGTTCCCGAACCTTTACTTCACTGTTTCGATTTTATCTTACAATGCCGTGGGAGTAACACATAAATATCTTAAGGCAATGTAAAGAAAATCAGAAACGTATTTCGTATTTTCTGATTTGTTTTCGATGGCGTTCCACAATTTTATGCCAGAACACCTGGAGTTTATTGGCAATGCAAAGATTAGCGATTTAAAATGTCATACTTCGGCTTCTTTGCCCGTCTTCATAAAATATGGGGCCATACAACGAAATAAAAGTGCTCTGTGTTCTTGATACACTTAAACCATATGAATCAATGGAGCTCTTAGCAGAGAGGTTGTTTCCCATCACTTAACAACATAAAGGGTCATAAAAATTTCAAGGTCAATCACAATTTATGTATACTAATATCTTCCTGCTTATGTCAATCTACGCGCTATACGCAGTCAAATACAGTTGAAATACTCTTGAAAGGATGGAAGAAAACATATAGAGGTTTGCGCAAATATATTCTAATACTATAATTATGAGAAATACGAGCACTTTTTCTGATTCGAATTTGAGCTGCTTTATTCGTTATGCGAATTATATTACAAATTGTGTAAAGCAATTATCTTTACCTTTCAACTTTCACGATGAATACAATCGTATAAAATAAATAAACCTCATATGTATACATATAGAAAGAAATAACATCTACAGTGGTACCTCAGCTTACTTTCGCTTTAGTTCGAAATTTGTAACTCGACCATTTTTTGTATCGGAAAGCTTTCCCATTGCTATTTTAGGATTTTTCAGTTCGTTTCTCGAATTTAAGTATGTATCAAGTGGTTAAAGTTGTTGGTGAGACGAAATTAGTTGTAGTAAGTTGTAGTACTTGGTAAGTTGGTGTGACGAAAATTTAGTATGTAGAATGGTTTGTAAATCGAGGTACAAATTTAACTATATATAATACGAATCTGAATAGAATGTTACTTGACTGGGGTATCAGTTAAATTTTCGCTCCCGCACTTCTCCAAAATTTTAATAAGTCACTGATAGAAATAATACCGAAATGGTAGATTTATGCTAAGTAATTCCGCAACCTAAGGTTAAGGCCATTTGTCTCGCTAATTAAGCTGCTATTCACTCGATATTTTACTATTTTCCTCGCTTATTTAAATTAAAATGTAAGACACTTGGAGACGTTCAAATTCGTCATAATCAGTTGTTAAACTCCTGGCATTATTTAAGTTACCATGATACAGACATCCGGTTTCTACAGAATACAGCGATCAAAGGCTCTTTTCAATTCCAGAACGTAGGAGTGGAAAAAAGAGAACTCATTAATTCCAAACCTCCGCGTGACTGATGATGAGCAATGCCTTTTCTCGTCTGAAACCACCGTCATAATTTTAACGAGTAATTCTAAGCCTCCAAAGCTTAAAACATTAGAGATTCATCTCTCGTCAGAAAGGAAGCACCCCATCTTTAAAGACGTGTCATGTTTCACGGATGCGTCATAAGTAGCCGTCGGAGAACTTTTTAGCACGTCTTCTTCTTCGGGAGACAATCGTTGCAATTATAATTTTCATAAGACTCGTTCGGTGATGGCTTCACTTTCTCACGGTGCTCCATCGAAGAAATATTTTCCCATAAAATCAGTTTTGAGCCCTTCTCTAGCAGCTTTGCCTTCCAGAGGGCCCCCAAAAAGAGAGCGGGCGGATTATGGACCGCTCTCACGTGCGATCGAAACAAACGCGTCTCCCCATTTATAATGAAGTCGGATTCCTTCTGATGGACGGACTGAATATTTAGAGCTAACGTTCCGTAACGGAATTTTTCTGCTTATGCGTTATTCGACGGATTCACGAGGAACTGATTTATCTGCGAGCACTCATTCGGGCGTGTTTATGGAGTCTACAAAAATCGTTTATGAAATCTGTTCTTATGATTAAAATCTGGAATCGATACGGTTACCAGTGGCAGTACAACAATAATGGAATTTGGCACAATTCTGTATTAGGATTAAGGAAGTTCTCGAAAATTGGTAATTGAAATGGAATACAAACATCGTTATTGTGCAAAATTGAGATTAGATAGTCCGATATTCCGTTTAACACTTGTCAGAATGTTACAAAAAATACGAGAACATTAAACGGTATTAGATTTAGAACTACAATGATTGCAGAGCATTTAGAGCTTAATGAAGACAAATGTGCAGCAATTAACTTCTTCGGAAAAAGTCATTGTTAGATGAAAATTTGACTTCATAAGAGAAATTGAATAACTATAGACTTGGTAATATATTTTTTACAACTTCCATCCCCGTTCACCTTCGCTGTATACACCGTTGAAAAAAATTTTGGTGTTTACCTGGTGATGCTACCGCGGAAGCGAAACCTGTCGCGTAAATAAAAGTATTGTGAAAAATGCGAAGTGTGCTTCTTTCCATGGCTTTCCAGAAAGTTACGCCTACCCACATCGATTTCATTGGTAAAATATCATATCTTGGAGTAACGCTCCAGAATAATAACTTGGGGAAAACACATACGTAACGTTTGTGAACAGACATTTAAGAAACTTAGTTTCGACGAGAGAATAATCGGAATCAGCGATCAAAAAAAGCCACAATCGATGTTATTTTGCACTAATTAGACCCCACCTGGAGATGTATGATGGGCGAATATCTATATTTTACTAAGAGTTGCCACGACAAATCTTTAAGCGTTATCGCGATACTCCTTGACACCTGATTGGAATTCTGATTACAAAGGATAGTAAATTTGTGGTTTTATCTGCTCTTTTGAGTTATTTCATTGATTTATTTTTATAGATATCCCTTATTCTTTTCTCTGCACCTCCTATGGTATCTACCGAAATACGTAACAGCTCCATTGGGCCAACGCATTCACGTTAACTAAGGAATGTCACAGTTACATTTTTCACTCCAAGTAGTTTGGATTTCATATTTTTTCTACCGTTTTCCCGTCCTACCGTTTATCGAGTTATTCTAGAGTTACAGATGATTTCACGCAAAGTGAAAAAGGGTAATGGGAATATTGGATTGGAATAATATTTTTCCTGGCATGTAGCTTTGCCCGTCATGTTTCAATAACAGCACACTGCGGTTTGTCGTGCAGCATCCTCATCCCACCACTTGGATTTACTAGGAATTGATTCGCTACTCTGTCAGACACATACATACCCATCATCTCGAAAGCTTGATGGACCCTCTCCCATCCACCAATGGTTATCAAAGTATTCGGAAGGGGATGAAGGAGGTTATTTTCCTTTGCCTCTCTCTCTTAGCTAGAATGCTGTATCTGAAAAAAAAGTCCATAGCAGTGGACTTGAAAAAAGTCTGACGGGACCGGGAAACGACCATTTTATCATCCGAATAATGGACGGAGGAATGTTTTCCTTTGCCATGGTAACTCAATGAAATCGAAACTTAAATCTTATTGATTATAGCCATGAAATGGTATCCTCTTTTTTTCAAGTCCATTCTTCCTTGGGATTTTTCCTGGGTGCGCACCATCTTGCGCAAAGTCACCCTTACCCGTTTTCCTTTGTCCATAGCTAAACGATCCTTCGAATTGCTCTTTTTATAGAACTCAATAGAAAGTGACTAGGTTGGATACCATTACTCTGTATACTCTGACCAGGGTGGCTATACCATGTCGGCCTCGGTGGCGTAGTGGCTAGCGTGCTAGCCTAGCAACGCCGAAGTACCGGGTTCGAATCTTGGATAGGGCATGGTTGTTTGTGTTCGTCTTTACTAGGTAACATATAAGAGTGATCTCATTATACCAAAATTCGCGTAAATAAAGACATTATCATTATTATTACGCATTATCAGTATTACTGATATTTAAGTATATTTCATATTATCGCATCCTGGTACTGGACTGGATGAAACTAAATGAAAGATACATTTTCCCGTATCCCATACCAAAATGTGAACGACACATACCTTTTATCGAGATATAGAAGCAGGAACGTATGTTAATGAAAGGAGATGTAATGCAAAGAAAAATGCTGCGGTGTTTACAAACTTCACATTTTTTCATAGAAACAGTTCCTCTGTTGTTTGGATTTTTTTTATATTTATCTAGCGGTGCTTTACTCTCAGTATCAAAAGGATGGCCTCATTAGAATGGCTGTTATTTTTATGTTCCTTACACCAGAGACATTGGATTGTAGTAATTGAGGCCAATCTTCTCTTGTTAGAGGGCATTGTTATTATTTTCAGCTTTACAGTCGTGGAAGGTCGCTGCTTTTGAAGTAGGATATACACCTCCTTTTCCGGCCATAAAAACCAATTTTTCCTAATTTCAAAGACACGACAAGTTCGTGAGTTTACACCAGTTACTGGGCGCATTGTAGCCAATTACAGTAAAACCTATCCACGGCGGAACCTATTTAAGGCAGAAACCTGCTTAAGACGGAAGCATTAATAATATTTCACATATACACCAGGTTTTTCACTAGAAGGCCTTCTATAAGACGGAACCTTCGTAATGCGGACGGAAATCTATATTTCTTCAACCTTGCATAGGAATAGGTATTATTAGAACCTATTCAAAGCGGAACAAAATATTCTTGCTTTCCAAAGTATTTATAATTGGCTTTCTTATCTTCCAAGTTATTTACCATCTTGAAAGAATAAAAAAACGGTTAGCTCTAAAATAAGGAATACTCAAAAGTAAAACACTCGATAAAGAGGACTTTAATTTGGCAGTTTACGCTTGAGGTATGCATATTGACATTTTTATAATAAATTATGATTTTTCTTAAGATTTAATTATCGTGTTGCTTTTATATTTTATTGTAGTTTACAAGTTTGTTTTATCACCATTTACCATTTTATTTTATTACTTTAGTGGACCGCTTTTTTATTAAAAGAAATTCGATTGCTTCCAATAAATTTACCATATTCATTGCATTATATTTATATTTGCTTGTATGTTTCCCATTTCTTGAAACAGCAATTCTTAAAGCGTAAACGCACTTTGTTTTTATCTACCTAAGCCGGAAATTTTCTTTAAGGCTTCCGCCTTAGGTAGGTTTTACTTTACAAGCATTTTCTCTGCGATGATTCTTCGTTATTGATGTAGTACAAAATGTATATTTAAATAGTTTAAATGGTTTAAATAAATAGTAGTTTAAATGTATATTTAAAGTAACATCAGATTATAACTTCTTTCCGCCTATTCTGGAGGTTTTGGGAAATATTCTAGGTAAAAATCTCTAAAACATGTATGTTTACAATAAGGAAAAACGGGTGGGAAGAACTTACATGACTGGTAATCGAACTCAGCAGTTCTAATTTCTGAGAACGTTTTACGGTTAATTAAATGTTGAGCTAGCATGCGGATTAGTCTACTCTCGTCAGGATTGGTCGATGTCCACTCAGATAACGGGAAGATTCGGGTTTGAATCCCATTCACGTCCGACTTGTTTACTTTGGTATATTCCCACGGTTACTCGGGGTCCTCACATCATCGTTTAAAGCTCCTCTTCATCTCTTTCCTTTTACCTGATTGTTACGGAGAATTCCTATAGCAATATATTGACACTCCGCTTATTGCCTTTCATCCAAGACTACGTGTAAATACAACTAGTAATTCTGAAAGTGATAGGAAGGAATATCGTACCAATATTGACTCATTAATTAATTTATATATATATATTTAAACACTACAA
>KZ308140.1:1515900-1802962 GCA_000376725.2 Ladona fulva | reverse complement strand
AACACTAGTACACTTCCACAGAAATCTGTGGAAGTGTACTAGTGTTCTTTTTCATTTATTATGGCCTTCCACGAGGTAACGCCTTCGCACATCGAATTTATCGAATAACGTTTAACTTCAATCTAAATGAAGGAAATAGAAACAGTCAAACGGCAACAGTAACTTGCGCAAGTTTTGTAATTAAATACTGTTTGATTATGAAATTCCTACAAGTATCGCTTGGTACCATTCATTTTATTTGAATAAAGTTTGATTTTGTCTTCTCGTTAGTCCTTGCATCCCAAATAAATACCTTCCTTGTGTATGATCATAATTTTTACCGTGTTCATTCCAGAGAGAATAAAATAATGTCCCGTTATGCAGTATGTAACCATTTGAATGTAACCTGCTTCAATGTTTTTCAGCGAGTAAATTTAAATTACTTAAGTATTATAATAGATTCACGACCATGTTAGCATAATCGTTGCTAGTTACGTGAGAAACTCGCCGACGTTTTCCGATTTGTTCTCGGAAATTCTTTTAATTAAAAGGATATTTAAACCGGTAAACGTCACTCTGAGTAAATCTTCTAATTTTAGACCGAGAAAATTAGCAGGACCTCCCATCTCGGATTATTAATATCTCCCGCTCTCTCATTACGGAGAACAGAGAATAAAACGCTACTCCGGCAGTTCAAAAGGTTTTTAATCTCACTCAGGCACACTTCTGTCGCGTATAGGGTTCCCAGCTCTTTACATTCGAAGAGGAACGTTGTCTCCAACGGAAACGAATGCACCTGCTGCGCCTAACTGCAGAGTGGGAAACCCGTACTTAAAAGAATAACGCTCGGCATTGCCTACGACTTGGCATTTCTTCAAGAGTAACACGTGGATGTTTTAAAGGGGTACGAGGGTTTATTCAGGTTTAGGAGGGGTTTTTGAGGCGGACTTAATACGGGGAAGGTGAGTCACCGTGCTGCGTTAGGGTGACGCGAAAACGTTGGCACTTTTTAGATTGTGCAGGGATGGATAACCTCCTTTTTCCTCGGGAGAGGGAAATTGAACTGGGAGGACGCCAGACGAGATAATCAATTAGCAGAAACTAATTACTCGTGTTCGATGGAAAAAGTGATTGGTTTTTACGGTTGGGTTCCTCGCGAGAAAGTTTTTTTTTGGAAAAGGGATAGAGTTAATGGCCGGAAAATAATGAACGATTTCGGTCCCAAGGCGATTTTTTTCAATCACTAAATACACTCCTTGAAAGTAGTTTAAATTCTGATAAGTCGATTGTGTTTATCGATTTGATGGGGATATATGTATGATTGGGTTGTACTCTATCATTATTATTATTTTTGAGGTTTAATGTCTAATTTATACTATTAAATTTATATTGTCTATAGGTTATAATTCTAAAGAGCTACTACAGCTTAAAATTTTCCTTTGGTAAAAACCTAAATTGAACGTAAATAATTTAGTTCTGACCAACATGGTAAATTTTTGTCATAAATACTAAATTAAATAGCCTTTAACTACAATAACAAAAAATACCAAAATTAAATCAAACTTACAATCAATTCTATTAAAATGATTAATGATGCGATGTTAGTAAAATATTAATTCTGCGATGTTAGTTTTGGGGTATTTAGTATGATATGAAATTCTATTATTATTATATTATGCTTATTGTTAATTATATTATTATGCTATTTGGAAATCCAGAGTATTATTTCCTCAAAAATATTCGAAAATTATATAAATGACGAAGAGGAAATGTAACGATTAATGCTTCACTTCCATTCAAAAGAATCCTAAGGGAGAGAAGAAACTTTTTCTAACATAAAGTTATATCAATATGGATCACTTAGTAATTTAGGCCATTAGTGTTACCGGCAAATAATGCAGTACCTATTTCCTCGCGAAATTCCTGCTAGTGTCAACTAAACGACACCCTAAATATATTCAGAATTGTTTTCAATTCAGAATTATTATCAAAATGAAATGATGCTTTTATAAAGTGTTGGAATTCGGAATATATTTGGCTTTTGGAATAAGAATATGAAAATGTAAGAAAAACGCTTCCGAGAAAAAGGTGTAATCCTCGATTAAAACTCCCCAGCAGATGGGTACAAGTTTCAAAGAATATACTCTGTTCTGGTGGGATTCAGTGGAAGGTTGTTGTATAAAAGGGAAGAGTTATTAATTATCTACAAATACATTCTCGAAACCTGTTTTGTTACCCTACTAGCACCCTCATGGGCTGAAAAGGCTCGCGGAAATATATTTTTGGAAATTTAATAATATTTGGTAATTCGTAATATTGGATAATTTCTTTCGAATATTCAATTAATTCGAAAAAGTTATGTACTTGGAATTTTTAGTAAATTGTTTAGAATGGATCACCACATCTTGCTTTTCCACATACTATCATCTGAAACGATATACTTTTTTTAGATATGTCATTCCCATTTTCGGATATATCATTCCCATATTAAAAGATTATGAGAAAATTTGCTGGTACATATCACATTATAAATAATGTGAATTGTGTATTGTATCAATATTGTACAGGTAATAATTCATAATATTTATAGATTGTCATTCACTGAATCCGCAAAAATTAGTTCTTCCGGAACAAGGCTGCTGAATACTCGTAGACCCATTACATCGTTAATTTTTTTCGAATTGGAGAGGAGTAGATATATAAAGACTTACTCGTGAATCTGGCAACTGCATTGAAATCATACCCTTCTTCAATTCAGCACCTTTTTCTGCGAGCAGCTACCGAAAAAGGCAGAGAGAGACAGAAGGTCTGAGAGAAAAAGAGGAGTTGCGATGCACCTCCATGACGTATGGTGGCAGCTTCCCAAAGGGATTTCCCCTCGTCATCCCGCGCTCGCCAGAAACCACGCGATTTTGTAAACACCTTCAAGTTGTGACTCCGAGAGACTTCAAACACTAGATCCTTTCTAATTGCGGACTCACAGTTTCTTTTATTTTTCAGCGTAGGGAGCTGTTCACCATGTGATGAAGGGTTTTGTTTTACGTAATTAAGTTTTTTCTTTTTCTGGACTGCACTTAATCCAAGTGTGGCATAATTATCGCGCAAAAGGGATGTTACGGCGGTGTGAATCAGGTAATGGAAAAGATATTACCAAGAGATATATAACCTTGTCAGTGTAATACAAACACATTCAACATTACATAAAACAATTGAACTTTCGCAAACAATGTCTATGTTCCAAAAGATGTGCTTTTGGCATCTTTTCATTTGAGATCAGGGCGTCGAAACGAAACCAAATTGGAAGCGAACTGAAAATCGAAACCGAAAACGAAAACGTTAATTTTCTGGATTGAAAACCGGATCGGAACCGAAAAAATCGAAACTTCTAAACTTGAACCGAAACAGAAAACGGTAGTTTTTCAGTTACGAATTTCAGTGCACAACAATACTGTTTTACTTAAGCGAAATGGTTAAGGTGACTTGGCACGATAAGGCGTGCACCTAGGAAAAATTCCCAAGGAGAAACGCACATGAAAAAAGTCTGATGGTCCTGGTCTCCCAATTGCTCTAACCATTCAGCTATGCCACCAGAATATTTCTCCACGCCGTTTGGGAGACTTTGTACCCTTTACTACAAGAGAAATGTTCTGGTGGAATAGCTCAATGGTTAGAGCAACCAACCAGCAATTGGGAGACCCGGTCCGTCAGACTTTTTTCATGTCCGTTACTGTTTGGCTATTTTACATAAGTTAAAGGAAGAATTACTAAACCCGCGTAACTACGAATTGCCACTAAATATTACTAGGTTTGAGTCTTGATTTCATTCTAATGTAGTATATATTCTAAAAGTTAGAAAAGATAAAACCAATTTCTATAGGATTAAGTATAGCAATAGTCGGAGCGGAAAAAACTCTTCGAATCCTGTTAGACTTTGAAAGGAGCAAAACCGGAACTTGACCGAATTTTGGTGAAATCGGAGCGAAAACCGGAATGAAAAATATTAAGATTCGATACCCTGTGCGAGTAAAGATGTATGATCCTGTGTGGATCTTCTTTGTCGCATAGACAATAGCTTGAAAAATAATATAAAATAAGGATGTTTAGTTGTTTCTAGTTATTGTCACATAGATTTTCTCCCATTCTCCAACTTAAATGCTCATAATAGTTTATTATATACTTTTCTACGGTGTACAAAACGAAAAATTGGAATTAATTTCTCGCTACCAAGTCAAAGTCGATTATGTGGAATCTCTTCCGAATGACTTTCCGATTGCTGTCACAAAAATCGAGTTATCCTGAGCTTTCGAAAGCTTTTAAGACTGGGAATAAGAATGGGAAATACAATTAATTTAAAAGGCGGCCGTCTATGCAGTATTATCTTATTCGGTGAAATTGCTTGTTTACAGAATTGTACGATCATTTGGCCCCCTAAGACCATATAACTACAGGCATTTGTTGGTAAAGAGTCCAAAACAAAAGTTTGGGATGCGGAAATCTATTTAATTGTATTTAATGACATTTAAGTTCTTTAAGAATGAAATTTGGTTAACAGGGGTGAAATTAGATAGAAATTTACCATTCAATAAATAATATTGAATTTTAGCCTAAAATGTCAACTAATATTTAGTTATAAAGTATATAAGTATTATATAAGTATAATAAGTCTCTTTCTGTCTTAAGGATTTCGAACGAATGAGTTTACATATTTTTAAACATGTCATTACATTTAATGATAGTGCTTTAAAAGGTATAGATTAGGTAGAGCAATTTTCAAAATAAAATCAAAATATCATCTTCGAAACCATAAATATTGCAGCTATTATGCAAGTTTTGCCTACTTCGTGGAACTGATTGATTGAAATTTATACTATCAAAAAGATATTTTAATGATAGATTTTTTAATTTTTTTCATATTTTAACTTTTACTTTCTTAGAATAAAATAATCTATTTATGTTGTTTAGTTATTCCTATCCTTGGAATTATACTCGAATCCTTTGATCTGTAATGGAGGGTCTTTATTCTCTCCACTCCTTGTAGTTAAATTACCGCATCTTTTATAGCCACAACGAAAAGAGACCTTATTTATTGAATGACTCGAAGACACGACCGTGAAATCTATTCAAGATTCCATAATCCGGCCCGCTAATGAAGTGAAAGGCGTCTAACGAATTCTATTTATTTTCCTAAATCAACCTTCCCTATTTGAAATTCAAATGAGCGATCGTAATTCAATTATCACCTTTAGGCAGGCACAAATATTTACTGTACCGGAGAGGATATATGGAATCCTTTTTACCGTTTAGAGACAGGGAGGATAAATTCCATTTATCTTTAAAAGTTTATCGATTTCGAGAGCTACACCGTGGAGAGAAGATATAAGTTAGTGTTTACAAATTGACAGCTGCGGATTTTCCTACCGTTTCCGATTTTCCTATTAAAAAGCAAGGAGTTGCTCCTTTTCTTTCATATACTTTAGGAGGCCTTAATTTTAGTCATCTAACTTGTATGCCGTGATTCGCTTCGTCGCCTTAAAGCAGCACTTCTCAACCCTTATTCCTTGGCTTCATAGCTACGTATTAACTCAAAATTTGCGGCTACCTTTATGGTTGGGAAATTCAGTTCTAAAGTGCTTCTGTGAAGAGGAGTGCTCAAAGAGTGAAGTGAGAACTTTGTAGAATATTGCGATTCACTTAGCTAATAAAATTCTTCGCTAAAGCAACAGCGTTTATTGTTTGAGAATGTGGACTTCAAAATCTATTATTGTAAGTTTTGAAGAATTAAACGTGAAGGTTTGAGTTGTGACTTGGTGGAACTCATTCATAATCATAGAGAAAGTAAAACACACTTTGTAGAGTCCACAAAATAACATAATTAAACAATAAAATACAAAGCTTTTCTTTCTCTGTGACTGAAGAATTAAATTAACTATTATTGTAATATAGTAGTAGTGGACCGAAAAGATCTTTCCCACGACGCCGCTCCGCTATTTGACATTTAGTGTAAGGATAAAATTGAATTTAAATGTCATTTGATACTTAGATTTTAGTAAGAAATATCATAACAATGGTAATCTTTTCAGTGTGAATCATTAACTCAGCCTTTTCATGACGGAGTCTCAAGACTGAGGATGTTGCATTCTTTTTAGAAATCTGCATGAAAGATAAGGAAAGAAAACTTCTTTCCGCTAATGTTTCTTGCTTGAAGTACTTGAAAATAAATGTATGAAAAATAAGTATTTGAACATAAAGCGCTGGAATAAGGTTCCCCTGTAAGTTTTTAAATCATGCTAAAGGAATCATCTGTAGGGGACTTTATTTATCATGCCTGCACGTCCTAAAAAATCATTCCTAGCACTAGCAATTAGGTCGTTTGAATGGTGCATAAATTAAGGAGCGCATGAGGGGCCCTCAGGCGGTGAAAGAGTGAAGCTGCCTCCAACAGTAAATCAACAGTCTCCAACGAAAGAGTCGAATGGGGCATGTATGAAGCAATAAAGGCAGGGGAAAGGGATAGTTATAAAAAATACAGCCTTTTCTTTTCATTCCACAATGTCTCCAGAGCACTGCGAACGGTGAAAAGACCGTAGAGGTGAAGGTTATGAGCCGGAGGTCACGGATATCTCCTTCCACGGGTGTTAAGGAGATGGCGGTGGTATTCCTTAGAAGTCGTCAGACGCCTGGATAACAATGGATCGCGGAAGTTTATTTAAACGTGGTTGTCGCCCGGGAAACTCTCGGAGTTGTTTGTAAATGATTCTTCATCTCGAAAGGGTTTCGTGTCCTTCCCTCTTCTCGGAGATTTAGTGCATAATTCGCGCGGACCGAGCGAGGGTTTTTAGTCCCGCTCTGCGGGTGACTTAGGGACCTTTTTTGTGGGCGCAATTGGAACTGCAGGAGTGTGCCGCAAGGGTGATTGTGCCTCGGCAATGTTTTATTTAGGCGAGGAAAATTTATTCCGTGGAGAGATTTGTTGGGCGAAAGCTGGGTGGGGTCTTTTTACGCGGAAATGCGTCTATTTGTATATTGCTCGTGGGCCTTCATTGAGGATGATTCAAATTTTGTTGTCACGACACCAATTTCCAGTCATGGATGTGGGTTAGTCAGCTCGTTCTTGTGGTATGAATGGATAGGGTGACTAACTTACGGTGTTATCTTAATGGTTCGCTTTCTAGAGAATTTGTCTCTTCGTAAACTCTTGCTTTCGAAACTTCCGAGGACAATGATAACATTCCTGGTCTCCGGAATGAAAGATGGTCAAAAAAAATGTGCCTCGTTATGTCTGATTGTTCCTGCGTCTTACACGAACATCTTAATTTTGTTTTTGAAATACCATTGGTGCGGGTTTTGTAAATCTTATTGTGAGAGTCCGTAACGTCCTTGCATGGTGCGTCCTTACATGGTTTTAAATAACCTTTTCGCTATTTTGAGTCTTCTCTTTACTGCATCGTAAAATTAATCAAGGGAGGTTTTGATGGCGTACAGCATTGTGTGGACATAGAAAGTAAGAACAAATGAAAATAATGGGAAATATAATTTTATAGTCACTCATGAGGACATCAATTGCATTCCAAAATATTCAGTTGTTATGGTAATAAGATTAATCATAAGAAATTAAATATAATGAATGTATGGCAATCTACAGAAGTTTGAGTACATAAATTGGTTATTCTGGATCATCTTCAAGAATATTTTCACACCTTACAGTGATATGTGCTGACTTCGTCAAAAGATACCTGCGGTAATTCATTATAAAATCCTGAATAAATGTGTAAAGCACCTCCTCTATTTTGACTAAGGCATACAGACATATATGCAGAGATAAGAACGTGTTAGAATGTTAGTGATTAATTGATTAATCGATTTATTAAATGTTATTATGTAATCACATCTTAAAATATGGAAGATATAAGGTAAATAAAAATAAACTTTACTTTATTGGAAAGTGTAAGTGTAAGTTTTTATTGTATTTCTTATGCCGTCTCTTTTGTTTCGCCCAATTTCGTTCTCTACACTAGTTAAGAACATACAGAAAAAAGATTCGTTAAAATAATGGACAGATATTTTAATTTTTAAATTGAACGATTATTTTATAACTTTGCAATAAAGGGTTAAACTTTTAAATTACGCTCACCGTAGTCATCATCACCTTAAAAATTGGTTAATATCACAAGACTTGCTATCTTCTTGCTCAGTGGTACCTCGACCTCGAAGTTATTTATTCCAGTTCGAAGTTCATAAATCAAAAAGTTCTTATCCCGAAACCCCGTTCGGGATACTTTCCCTATTATGTCTTTCCGGTTTTTGTTCGTTTATCGAAATTAAGTTATATCTAGAGGTCAAATGGAGCATGAAAAATGTTCGTACATCGGAAAGTTCGTGTGTAAGCTGCTCGTAAATCTAGTTACCACTGTACTCAGAAAAATTACGACATGAAAACGGTGAGTCACAGGGAATTGTGTGTCTTTAATATTGAGATTCACAGGGCATATTTACTTATTTATTTCTTATTTATTTGTTGTTCATTTTTTATTCATTTCTTATTTATTTATTTGTAAATACGTTGCGATTTTGCCCTTTGGCCAGGTGTCAACGTCGGAGGGGAGTATAGCATAAAAATTAATATTGATAATAATTGCCTGGNTATTATAAAGTTATCCATATATTATATTACCATATCAAAAATTATATAATAAAGGTTATGAATTAAAGTTATATGGAATGACTATTGTTATATAGACTTTTACATAAATTACAAATATTTACACCAAATACATGGTTGGATATCCATATAGTCACATACATAATCACTTTATATCAGTAATAGCTAATAAATAAAAGTTTAAGTGCAGTACCATTTTTCCTAGGTTTACTGTAAAAAGGCTGAAAACTATAAAATGATGCAACATAGATTGTAGAAATCCATGAAGTCACAATTTAGAAACTAAAATGATTATATACTCAAGTATATTTTAGGCTTAAAATACCTACGAAATACTTCGAAAACGAAATATCGTGAGCGATTTCCCCGGTGAAGAGCGATCCACCAAGCGGATCCACCAACCTTCTTTGGGTTCCAGAAAAAGGGAAGTCTAAAAATGTCCGTTACTCTACCAAACGTCCGACATCCACGCCAATCTATGTGACTCAACTGCGGGTGCGAGTCGTCCCAGTGCTCCGAGGGCTCTTTTATTTTCCGATATTTTTACGGGTCGGCAGCCAAAATGGATGGGAAGGAAGACGGGCGAGGATGCGAAGGGCGAGAGCGCTGCATCCGAGTGAAGCGGGTTTAACCCGCCGTTAATTGATATCCGTGGGCCAGAAGTCATTAAGAAGAAAAGCGCACTGAATAACGCGAATATGCTGTTTTCGAGAAGCGACTCCCATAACATCCGCGATCCCTATGCCAAAGCAGCGGCTATTTAACATGTAGATATGGTTTTGCTTCCAGGTCCAAAATAAGACCGGCTTTCTCGGAAAACCCTATTTAACCCTAGAAATGGACACGAAAACTTAGCTACTGATTTCTGAATTTGCGTTAATGTCAAGGTTTGGAATCAAATATTATTTTCGAGGCAGAATTCGAATTTAGAGGCAATAATGAAAGAAAGGGAAGTTGAAGTTTAAAATCAATGTTGGGAAACAAAGCACGATTCGATTCTTTACGTTTTGGTTTACGGTTAAAAAAATCACTATTTTCATTATATTTGTGGTTTCAACCAAAACTGCATTTGTTTATCCGTTACTTTTATTGTTATTACGAAATTATAACTTTTGTAAAATATTTATATGCTTTTTATTTACACCCCTGAGCAGAGATGTCAACTTATTTTTGAAAATGTCGCTGGGTGCACCAGGAAAAGCTGCTAAATAATCACTAAACTCAGAAAAAATGTCCCTAAAAAGAAATTAAAATAGCTTACATTCACTTCTGTATAGTAAATAGGATATCAAAAATTCAGAAGTTGAATAGAATTCAGAGTTCAGAAATTGCACATACTAAATGCATAATATGAATCTTATGCATTTTAGCAACTGAAGCTAATGCTATTTTAACCTTAAAATTAGTCGAACGTGTTAAGAGTTCGTGGAGGAGAGGCTACGTAATAGAACATACATCATAGACTACGATAAATCGCTAAAAAAAGGTCGTTAAAGAAGTAAAAAAGTCACTCGTTTTAGCGACAACATCGCTGAATTGGCAAGTATGTCACTCAGCTTCTTTGTTACTTGAAAGTTATAGTCGATGATTTCCAAAATTCCAATTTCCAGCGTATGTCTCAGATAACGAATTTTATTTTTATTTTCTAGTGATAGAACTAGGACTACGTGACAGATTTTGTGAATATTAAATTAGTGAATAGTAAATCACGAATGCCAATTAAGATGCCTCCGTATCTCAATTATCGAGATTAAATTATTTTTTCTGTATTATATAAAAATAACTAGTAAACGCCCCCGTCAAGCATGACGGAATTTAATTTAGTTTAAAAATATATCTATTATTGTATAAATCTGGTCCTCCTAAGCACAAAAAAATCCGTTGTAAGATCATAATAACTCAATATATTTCTTACCATTATTTATAATATTTATTCTACTGTTTTCAAGTCATGAAAGCCTACTTTACGTAAATTTCTTATAAAAGTTATAAGAACTGATTATCCCCGTGCACTTATATGGGAAATTTAATTAAATCAACATTCAACAATGGCCTTAGTCGTCAAAGGGATGGGTTGTTTATTTCCTAAATATTTTACGAAATTTCCGTGTGTTTTATCAAAATCCTCAAATCCTCGAAAGTTCGGATCTATATCAATATGTCACGACTAAAATAAGAATCTATGACCATTTTCCTTTCTTTTGAGACTTCTCTTGATTTCGTAGGACCACTGAATCCAATTTAATTTTGTAAAAGAAACAACCTCTGCAGGTAACGGAAACCTATTATACTCGTATGATTAAGCGTGATGAAATCTTGCGCTGTAAAGCAGTAAATATAAGCTATTAAATTACATACCTCATCCTTTATTACTGGAGACATGCGTTTAAAAAGACCATAAATTTAATTAAGATTAATCCACTCTAGGTGGCTTAACAGTACTTGATATTTACGGAGCAACATAGGATGGAATAATACTCTTTAGTAGTCAGAATCAAATTTTTTTTCGTACAATTTCGTAGGGTGGACCATTACAGCAAATAGTATGTGATGGGTGGCGGTTGATGCAATATTTGTGTTCGCAATACACGCAATCTTCTACGTTAGAGCAGCAGACTTTCACTGGTTGACGCCCTTCGTCTCTTGGAGAGGATGGGCAGCGTCTCTCTGTTGTCTGTATACGTGAAGAGAGTGGACAGTGGTGCGCCTCCCCCGTTGAGACATATTGCAGTCACGTGCATCGAAGAAAGTGGATCCAGCGTGTAGGAATGCTTCTCAGTCGGGAGTCGCATCACTTGCTCCAGAAACCCGTTCAACCTGCGTCTCAAAGACGACGGGAGAGGCTGTTGGAAGATGTCAAATAAGAGCTTTCATTGATCTAACTCTACTTCACCCGGAGTTGCCCCTTTCTTTCTTGGAGAATTGCTGCTGGTGGTAGTAGCTTCGCGTATCGTAGTGGAAATTCCATTTTATACGAAATGCCTGCGGAAATTTAGGGATAATTGCGGAAGATGTTGTTTGTTGATATTTATTTCTCTAAAGTTTTCATAAATTTCTTTTCTTGTTTTGCGGTCAAACGGAAATTCTGCGGGTTCGGAAATACCGCCGATTTTACAGCTTTGCCACCTGTTTTCGTGTGTTTTTTTCTTTATTTCAACGTGTTCCATGTTCTAAACGTTAATATTTTGTTAAAAATTGTCGTAATATTGTCATTATAGTAATAATTTATTTCGTTACAACTACATTCTGTTGCACAGAAGTAAACTCTGTATTGAATTGGTAACATTTACAAAAACCAAAAGTGAATAATAAGTTTTTGCAATTTAAACAAAATGTAACAAAAAATAAATAGTCACTGTCATTCCTCCCTCCTTTGATTACAATCGGAGTAATAAAATGAATTTTGACGAATTACATTACATTAATTACATTGCATAAATCAGATTATATAAATTACATTTACCTACATTACTTTGTATGAAATTTCTCATCTTGATACCACGGCCTTGTTTACATAGTAGATTGTTACCTGAAATTTACAAAGGGGCTTGACACAAATATATAACAAACAAATTTAGTGCCATTTTGTATAACAATCTCTCTTTAGACCTAGCAAGATATATCTCTATCCGATAGAAACATCCACCGAGTAATTACATTTCTTCAGTAGCATTGCTTTTAAATATTCTTGGAATCTTCATTGTTCATTATTACCATATTTTTGTAGAAAACGTTTTGAGATTTTATTATACAATTTTATACCCATGTAATATGAAGTTCTTTCAAATAAATTTAGACGATGAATCGAATTTATCAACTCGTTATTTTTCCCAGTGTCATAGTGGTGCTGTGATTTTCAGTATACAAATATGTTTTTATTTTTATACATAAATGCAGGGGAGAGGAAGAATTTCGATTTTTTTTTTAATTGGCTTGCATGAGTCTCTGTATGTAGCGAAAGTCATAGAGCGTGTGCCTACGTAATTATTTGGCGCTTTTTTAATCATCGATAAAAGTACGTTTTTCATTACGCGGGTCAAAGTGACCCTAAACCCTCGCTACGTGTTGTTTCGTCATTTGCACCTTTACAATTTTGTGTAGTAAACTTTAAATATCGTTAAAAATCTTATAAATAGTATTATTTTAGTGCCTTAGTATTTATTTGAGCCTTTTAATTGATCATCGATGAAAGTACGTTTTACGATAAACGTTTTTTTTTATTACGCGGGTCAAAGAAAGTGACCCTAAACCTATAGCTATAGCCTGGCCGAGGCCTGTGTATGAAGGACATCCTGGAGCGAAAGCTGCCTAATGACATTGACGACTTCCAGTATAAATCGCGGAAAACTATGGGTAATTAATGTGATTTTACTGCTGTTTGTCTGACTTTCTCATGTTCCTCACAGTAGCAGAGGAAATCCATCATCAATACTCGTCTGCATATTATTATCATGATTTTTAGCGATGTCCACTTGAAGTGAAGAATTCGAGGACGCTCTCAGCGGATTACGAAGGGAGTTGCCGAGAAATGCATCATATTTCATAGTTGCACCTGAGCAAGCTGTAAATAACGCGGTGATTTCACTTTCAGGGGATTTTTTCGCGGGAAATAATCTTCCTCAGAGAGACGATCATAAGCTCCGCCAATTTTCACGGGTAAGACTCGGTGAAGATAGCCATAAGTCAAGCTTGCATTCACCTGTTGCTCATTTGCTCAATAGCTGAAGGAAGCCAACGTGAGTCTCCCTTGAGACGAACGGGTTTTCCTTTCGAAATTTTATAATTGCGTCCGTCCTTGAGACAGTGAAATAACTTTACCTCTTAATTAGTGAGCGAGATAATTCCGTCACTTCGAAACTATTTCGGTCCAGTGAACAAGGGTCATATGACTTTCGGATCTGTAGTGGTTATGAAGGCCTTCTTTTGGACATGGCCCTCAGTGCTCTCCGATAGTGGGCGTAATATGAATAAAGGATTCTTTGAAAAGGATTTCAGGCTTCAAGTCTACTTGTTCCTGAGCATCTCTGAAAAGTGCTGAGAATCAAGGCGAGAAGTTTTGTTCGCGATTAGAATGTCTGACTTTACAAATGTTGCTATGTACTGGATTCCCGAACTAGCCAGAAGCAAAAAAAAAGAGATAACTCGAATAAAAATTTCAAATAAGTTTACTTATTGAGTTAATTAAGAGGGATAGGAATTCCAACTTTGCTCGTAGAGGCTTGTGCATGGATAACGCCAGAATGAACAGAAGTGAAGAAGTCAGACTTGACTAAATGTAAGACAAGGACTCAGATTTTTCTCTTCCGCTCTACCTGGTGTGATAGCATAGTAGACTGGAACAACCTCCAGGAAAATGGAAGCGCTGGGTTTAAGTTCCAGTCTTTTCCCAAGTTTTCTTTCCTTTATCCTTAGAATTAAAATAGTTCACTAATTCACCAAGGACCCGGGATCGATTCCCGGCTAACGGGAATTTTCTGTTTAGGGAATTGATGTGTATAGTCGTCCATTGTTGGGTACCTCAGTGTAATTGTCTTGTGTCTGGGTGATTTTGTGGGCTTTGAAATATAAATTTAAATATTGCTCTTGATCAGTTCATTATAAATTAATGAATAATCAACATTTGCATAGTAATGAAATCTCAAATCACCTGTGAGTTTGAAGTTTCTAATTGTCTTGTGTCTGGGTGATTTTGTGGGCTTTGAAATATAAATTTAAATATTGCTCTTGATCAGTACATTATAAATTAATGAATAATCAACATTTGCATAGTAATGAAATCTCAAATCACCTGTGAGTTTGAAGTTTCTAATTTCTTCTTTTCCTTCATCGTCATTCATCTTTAGACAAGCCTCTCGGAAGCAATTTGTTATTGATGCACGCGCGAATAAAACAAATACACTGAAATTATTTAGTAAGGAAGTCTTTTAGCGAATCTTCGAACACGACAACTACCAACTGCTGGAAAACGTGTCACAGCTCCATCAATTTTAAGAAAAATATGTCAGACCGCCCCAAAGTCGGCCAACCGGAAGCACTTGCTTTATTTGCGTTCGTCTGAAGCAAGACCAGATTTTTATTGCGGTAGTTTTCAAATAAATGTCACCCATAAACCGTCAAACAGGTTAGCAAAGAATCAAACAAAATATGGCGTATAGAGCCCAAATGTACCCTGGAACAAGTCAGATAGCATCTGATTTTATTACGTGCGATCATCGTATGGATTTCCAGCATCAGTGGATTTCATTAGCCGCAAAGGATCAGTCATGTATAATTTAGGCAACTGCCTTTTCGTACACAGTAAGTAGCATTAAGGTCCTCAGCGGTGATAGAACGCGGGGCCACATTCACCGGAAGCGTACATTTTAAGTTATATTAACAAAGAAAAGTGCATCATATTTAAATCAGTCTACTTAATTTATTCAATCCTTAAAAATTCTTAAAAATAAATTCAGAACATGATACGACTGTGAATAAACCAATAAACTATACCCCATTCACGTTAGGAAGGCACTCACTCAGTAGCCTACTGCGCAGATGGGACAAGTCCAAGTCAGAAAATAGGGGAGGCAGCGCTCCCTGAGCAGGGTAAAGGATAACGCGTAGTGGGAATTACCCCTTAAAAGTCCCCCATCTCCTCCACTTTTTTCCCCTCTCTCGGAACGCAGAGTGCCGAGAGCTTAGCCGAGTGTGCACTAATTTATATTTATATATCACGTTTTGATGACGTACGTGGCGTTATAATAGCTCAGAACAATAGTTCCTGGAAGCCACTCTGTTGTCCTCGGACGCCATCTGAAGTTGTCTTTATGAGGGAGATTATTATACAGTTCGAATACCACCTCATTGTTTTGAATGACCGTAAACCCTTCAGAGTAGACAGGGCACCATCCGTGCCACCAAGGTGTTAAGTCCGCTAGGTGCAGATGATTGTCGGACCCACGTGTGAGTGGACATGATCACGTATTTGAGCGCGTGTGCTAAACTAAGAACGATAACGTCTCGTGCGACAACCTCACGCATTCTCAGTGTGTTTTTCAAATCTGATACTCGGGGTGTGTGCGAACGAGGTTTTCCTGTCGCGTCTAACATCGGTCTACCATTACAAGATGTAAACGAGCTTGGTACGAGGTGCTATCAAGTTCTAAGGTCTCCAGATTATTTTATAATTATTGAGAGTAAGCAGAAATATGCGGTTACTTCAAAAAAATTGCGCCGTGAAGATTTAAACCTGAAATGTATCTCTGGATTTTTAACATAGATGGCAGCACAACACTATCCGTAAAATAATTTGGAGACTTTAGAATTTGAACGCACCTCGATTTTTTTTTTCCAGCGATGACTCCAGCGGGCAAAATATACGCCTAAAGAAGTCTCAGCAGTCATAGAATCATGGTGACGACCTAGCGAAAAATGTGTTTCGGAGATTACGTCGAAAATAAACAGAAGTTTCAACGTTTTGGGGGAAGTACTATTTCATAAAAAATTTGAAAGCTCTATGCTAAATCATACAATTTTCTAAGGATATAAGAAAAATTTTCAGCAAATAAGAAAGAAAAATATCTTAATTAAATGAACATTGAAATCTTCACGAGGAAATCGAGGGCTGTAGTTGCAAACTATTAATTAAATCGCTTATCGAAAACATTACTCGGAAAATGTGTACTTTATTATATTAACCGTTGGGACACGTTCGGGATAATTGATTTCATATCTCTTCCATCTAGATATTGAGCAGAATCAGGAAGTTACTTATGCAAAGAAAGGAAAGGAAGTCATTTTTTATTTATTTTTTTATTATTTATATAAATTCACGCTGCAATTTGGCCTTCTGGCCAGGTGGCAGCGCTGGAGGGGAGCAGAACATATTAAACATAGGATTGCCTGGCATTCGCACAATTTCAGCAGTTGTAAAGAAATAAAATCACAGAAAGAGCGAGGTACATCTTTTTTCTTGCATTTATTTGTGTAAAACATCAAAACTTTTGCTAATGATGATACTTACCGGTTAGAACGTTTTGTAAGCGCGTAAGCCTTATTATACGGTGACTATTAAGGCTTTTACATACTTTAATTTCTCATGTATATACACGCTGTATTATATGTTAGAAGCCATCCCGATTCATTCGTCAGTATGACTCTCTGGGAATGTTTGCACAACCCCGATCCTCATACAATTTTCATGTTTATCCGCCACATAATAGGAAACCAACATTTACTCGTGGGATTGCGGTAATCCGTTAGCATTTCCACCTTGTTCCGTGCTAGATGAGGCATTGAAATGATTAAGCACTTCGTCAGATGCAGATCCATACAACATCCATACATATGTCTTTCCTCTACCCTCGCCCTTACCGCTCGCGACCTTGACCTCAGCAGGTCTTCGAAGACAGACCTTGTAATTATTTCCCACCGCCGGGAGAAGCGCCTTTCTCTTCCGTGGATTCCGCACATGGTCGTTATTTCCTATCTTTATGGGAGCAAAAACCATTTAGGAGGTTCCTTTGGATTGAATAGCGCCGTTGTTGGAGAACACTTTCCGCTCGCGAAATAACAAATTCGGAGTAGGCAAAGGGCAGAGGATTAGTGAACCCGGATTCTAAATCATTTGAATCACTCTAAGGCAGTGGTGCCCAAGGTTGTGAGCTGTGGGTCACATGAGCGCCTTTAAAAACTTTTCGTAATACTCGCTATTTATCATTAATCATTGAATTATTGTTATATTTTAATCATTATGTTTATTTAGGCTATATAGCTCGAAGAATGTTTATTTTCATGTCATAATTCTTCATCAAAAGTGCGCAAATTGATGTGTCCACATTAATTATTCTAATGATCCATCTAAACATCATCTGCAACCATAAACAGTGAGAATAGAATAATCTCTAGTTACCTTCAAGCTGCGAACCCTTGGAAGAAAGGACATCAGAAGCTAGGATGCAATTTTTTGATAAATTCATAGAAATAACATTAAAGAAAGACGTAACTGGTACCATCCGACCCACCTGCTACTTCGGCAGATTCGACATTGAGCGTAAAATATGAGAAATACACAAAAGGACAAGTAGTTTTAAGGGCTCGTTCTTTCCGCAAACGTTATGCGATAGCAATGTATAAAGTTGCTCGAACTCTAGGTTTTTACGCTCCCTGCCGCTATCCGAAAGGTAGCTTGCAAGGTATTAACGTAGTTGTAGAATCTCCAGCGAAATTTGCTTTTTCCGCATCATTTTATTGTCATAATTTATGAGAAGAAATTGTAAGATATATTCAGGAAAGAATTTTTAGGGGACACAGTTTGAACTTTCCTAATATGAGGTCGACTTAGTAATTTTTATTCTTAAATCTGGATTTATTCAAAACTGGTTGGATGTCCTAAATAGCTGATATGATTCATTCCTTTCTTTAATGGAATAGCTTTCTCTGAGTTATTTAAAAGGTATTTATGTAGGAAGAGGGATTTAGTAACTCTTAACACCGCGAATGGCCTAACGATAGCCCTTATCTTTTTTTTATTCCTACCATTTTCTGAACAGCTACCCTTCCTACTATATTTAATAATGTTGCAGTAAGTTCCATAGCTTTATAGAGGTTGTTCCTTTTTAATGTTTTGTAATATAAAAATACTGATTTGCGCCTAGGAAAATTTTCAAGCCATGCAGGAAAACACACATTAAGGATGGCGTGAAAAACGTGTGAAACTTGCGGCAGTAGCAACTAAAATTGAAAAATAAAGAGTAAAAGGGAAATAAGAAATAAGACAAGTGTAAGAAACACGTCGGAAAAACTATATATGTGTACAATCGTGCAAAAATTCAGACAAGTACTGATATCGTATTTAAACACAAGAAATGTGCACTATATAAGAAATTGCTGAGAAAAGAAAAACAGAAATTTAAAAAATAAAAACAAGAAAAGAAATGAGGGACAAAGAATATTGAAGAACAAAGAAATAATGAAATAAATACAAAAAACATTTAAAAAAGCAGAAAACTTCACTAAACACTTTAGGAATTGCGCTCCATATATCAATCCTCGTGACTCTGTTAACCCTTCAACATCTAATGTATTTACCCTTTTAGTCTTCCCTTGCAAAGCCGTCAATCTCCCGCAATGTAAGAACCCCAAAACTCTGGAATTTATAAAGATTGGACATTTTTTTTTTAATTTACGACGGATCATTTGATATCTCCTTGAGCGCTGAATCACTGTATCCCGCACTCGTAAACATTACGCTGTTTCGAAATGGTTGACTGTGGGCAGATGCAGCGCGATGACTAAGGAATGGAATGTGTTTTGTGGACGAATTCCATCCGTCGAACGTTCGATACTGTTCTGGCGCATCTGTGGAGACGAAAGAAGAATTTCTAGAGTTAGAAATAGACTGTTCCGTTCTTTTGAACTCAAAAAGTGTATGAATGTAAAAAAGCTGACATTTTTCCTCGTGATATCTTAGTCTAAAATCATTTTTGAAGAAATACTAAAGTTTCTCAATGGCTCCTAGCAATGAAGAAATATCGACTACATTTGACTAAAATGCGTAACTAAAATTTATCTGAAATTAGATGAAGATTTACATTATATATTACATTTTTAATCTGTTATGGGGATTCCGTATAGCCAAGTGGGCAACGCGTTCAAACTCGGTGAGAGCTGTCTGGGGTTCGAATCCCGGTGGGGGCCTTCGTGCTAAATGACATAAGCTGTTGAAGCACTTTTAACAATACTACTTTACTCATTATTATTACTACTATATAATATAATAATGACTGCTATACTTATTATCTATTTTTTATTCCTGGCTTCGTGGAAGTTCGCTTTGGCGGTTAGTGCAGCATATTCGATCTATATATTTGCAAGAGTTGTGCCATCTTTGATGGATATTTGGCAATTAACCATACCTCATCAAGGGCTCCCAGATAGCCAAGTGGGCAACGCGTTCGACTTTGGTGAATTCCCGGTGGGGGCTCACGTGCGAAATGACCTTAGCTGTCGAAGCAATTTTAACAATACTACTAATACATACCTCATCAAATGCTTCAGAATTGATGCTCATTATAAAAAAATAGTAGTATCCCCATTGATTATTGAAATAACCGTGCAAATGGGTGATCCGGGTTCGAGTACTTCGTAAAAGTTTTTCCCTTTTGGATACTTCTCTGATGTGTAATAAACAACCATTATAATTTTAGGCAAATCTAAACTCTTCTTCAAACAAACTTAAATAGCGCAGCAATTTAGGCAATTTTGTTTAATCTTGATTTAAAATTTTCTTCAATCACTTTTCCTAGTAGGAGATAATATTGAAGAAATATTTAAAAAATCTTAAAAAATCAACTCAACTCTCTGGACATCTTCATTCAGATGAAAAAGACTAAAACATTACCGGCTAACGAGAACACTCGTAAAAACTTTCACGCAAATCCAGTGCCAGCTCTCCGTTTTAACCCCGCCCTTAATTTTACCACGTTATTCATAAATCCCCCGATAGCTGTCTGTATTATCGAGTTTTCACCGAGCAAAAAAAAGCCGTTTACGAATTGCTTCGTGGGGTAGAAGTAAAGATTTAATCCTCTTCAATAGTCTTTTCAAGGCTTCCACAGCTATCGTCTCCCGGCATTCCCATACGATTGTTATTTATGGATCGTGCATTTCCTCTGTTGTTCTCATTTGTTTACGCTGAATGGTTTTAGTGTGGGCATGGGAAAGGATCCGTGCATCAGCTGCCGTAGCGATAAATCGAAGAGGGTCCAAGTTTGTAATCCTTTCGGTTTGTCATTCGCGAAGGAGTAGGGCGACAGCGGTGTGGAAGCGAATGACATATTTGGTAAGCATCTGACTATTATCTCAGACGGATGGATTCAGCGTCTGAAGGATCAGATAAGTTAGGTTCATCATTCATTTCTCATCCATTAACGGAATTTCTGCGACCTGAAATCTCCTCATCCTCCTCAATTTAGATATTAAATACAAGATACTAACAACACGCGTTAACGTACCCAGTTCAATTGCCTGTTAAATGCAGTCAGGTGGAGTTGTGTATATACATTTGTTAATAAAGTGGCTTCGTCATAAGTGGATGAGCTTGTTATTGGTAAATACCGATATATCACTTGGCAAAATATTTTCGATAAACATAAGTTTTTGAGTAATATGCGACAAAAGATATCTTTGCCAGAAAATTGGAATTGCTTAAAAAATATGGTAGGATAAAATATAAGGTAATCGTCATTCGATTAGAGGTAGATTCGTATGTATGCGTAGTAATTTTAAATATTGGCATGTAACATTGATTATTCATACGTAAATTATACTCAAAATTATCCAAACTAACGTCAATATTATTCAATAAATTCACGATTTTTAGGAAATTCCTTGATTATTAGAGTATACGATATGTCAAAGTACTTGATCAGTTAACTAATTTGCGTTATGGAAGCTACTAATGTAATGAACGCGTTGAAAATATATCCATTTTATTAACCGATTTCACAGTAATTAACTGTTTGCGAATAATGCCGACTTTCAAATGGTATCGGTAGTCATGCGGTATTTTATTAGATACGCGAAATTATGTGAAAAATTGGTACTTCTTATCAATTTTGGTAACGTTAGAGCTAAGGCTTGTACCAACCGATTTCACAGGCGAGATGGCAGAACTCAGCTTATTATATGAAAAAATATATTGGTTTTTAGGTTTAAATTCTTCAATCTTGGGATTTTGTCCTTAATAACGTAAAGAGCTTAAGAGCTTCTTTCGAGTGTAAAATCTGCAATCAATCGCTAGAAGTCGCAAGGCTCAAACAGTGAGAAATAGCCTCCTGCCTGTTATCTTTTTGCCAATTCATTCTTCCACTAAGTTTCCAGCTAATTTTGTGGTCAGGAAATTATATAGGGTCTTTTCAGATCAACGCTCTAATACCAGCTGTCACATTCGTTACACGGAGGAATAGAGGTACATCGCTACCTAAAAATTCCACAATTTTAAACTGAACTGAGTGTTTCTTAAGAATTGAACCCGTCAACCGGCGACATATTTCCTCCACTCGCATCGTTCGAATAATTAAGACAGAATTTTATAACGTTTAGCAAATACCGGGGTAGGATATCGACGCAATATCTCACATATGCACGTGCTCTCGGTAGCGACACGTTTTCGACCGAAAACGGTTCCAATAAATCACTAGGGATTCGAAGGAATTTCAGACGAAAAAGAGGGATGGCAGGAAAGGGTTATCGCTCACTTTAGGATACACTTAGAAAAAACACCCTCTAGGGGATGTTTTTGTTTTGTCCTGCCTCCATGTTGAATGAGTGAATGGGAAGCCTGAGAGACGGAAACGAGGGGGAGAGAGTCAAATGGGGCGGGAAAAAGGTTGGAGAGGGCGATTTATGGCTCGCGACAGAGGGTTAAAACGCACACCCTCGATAAGAGACACTCATCCGAGGTATTTTCCTCTTTGAAGAGGAAAGAAACGGAGTTAATCATTTGCCCATTGGGGACGATAATCTATCAATGCTTGAGAATCGTTACGTGGTCATAAAACCAAAGGGGGCGTCGCCGTCGCGATCTGCTTATGCATATTGTACTTAATGGCTTGTCAAACGAGAGTAATGAGCATCATAAACGTCAAATTATCCCATATTTACGCTCTCTTTACGCATCAATATCGTGAAAATTTATCGACCGAATTCGATTTATTATTTCAAGCAATCGCCTCGGATTCTAGTTCATAAATTCCTCATTAATTTTGTCCCGTTCGGTTTGTTTCAAAAGCATTTAGATTAAGACTTGAATTCCTTAATTAGAGAAGGACGATGAGACTTCTGTTTTATTTCTGTCGATTGGTCAGAGAAATGAGGTCATAATAGCAGGTCATAGCTTGAGTTGAAATTATGTTCCCTTGAGGAATCCAGGGTATTTCCTTCCGGTATTCTTAGCATGGCGCGATGAATACGCAAGGAAGGGGGGATTATAGTTACACTGGCTCAAACATCTAGAAATGACATTAATTCCCACCACAGGTAGGCGCATACATGAGAAGCATAACGGAATTTGTAAAATGAAATGAAGTGAGGCTAAATTTTTTTTTTATTTTGATATTATATGGATAAGATGAACATGTAACCTGGTGTTTGTGCATCGCTATTGGTGATGGTTCAAAGGCAAAAATTTTGTTTTTCCTTGATTACATTTCTGACTATATATTGATTTTTGTTGTTTCGTACATTTAACTTATTTCTCGCCTAAATTTTTTCTATTTTCTAGAAAATTTAAAAATCTCTCACACTCATCATCTAAATTTTTTTAGCAAATTGCCTCTTTAAATTAAATGACTAAGCAATTGGCAGTCCTATGAATTCGGCAGGTTTTTTATCAACTCTGCATTTTTTAGCCCTTTTCTAGCTTTAAATTTCAACTTATTAAATACCGTATAGCTAGATTCACATTAAATGGTTGATTACACAGTTTGGTGAAACATTTAAGGAAAGAAAATGAACTTGTGAGTTCCATCAGAACTTTACTTAATCATGAAATTGTACACCTAATACTATTGTTTTTATGATGTAATGTCTATTTCGTCTATGTTTGTACCCTGCAAGCCGCCTTTCGGCGTGTGGCAGGGGGTGCATGCAATAAAAAATCCGTTTAAATCTATTTATGTCATGTTCTCGAAATGTTACGGAAAAGGTCTTAATTAATTGCCGCAACTTGTCTGCTCTTGATTGATCTCCATCAAACCTCGCCGTCGTAAGTTTATGGAAAACATGTTTTTATGAATGTTCTAATCACTGAAATCCTCGGAAATTACACCAAGGATAATGGTGAGCATTTTACATCCTCAAACCCTGAAATTCATTCTCTTTCAATCGGTTTAATGGTGAGAGTCAATGCTTTTTGCATTAAGATCCACCCACTCCCCTCTGCAATCCTACTCCGTAGATATTGACTCCAATTTGTCATGTTTACTCCAGTCAATCTACCCCGCTTTCCACCGTCCATGATCCTGGTGCATTGGCCTCAGTGTCTTTCAGGGATTCATTATTGAGACTTTCTTTTTTTAACGAGAGAAGACGTTTATGCTCATAAGGAGCGAACATGAGGCGTTCGTCGGTAGGAGAGATTTGAGGGGAGGAGCGCCCTCACTTAAAAGACCATTTAAGGGCGTCAAAACGCTGACCGCAGACCATAAAATTATCATCCACGGAGCGTGAGATGTTTGAAGGGAAGGGGGCGGGGCTCTTGAACTTTTCAGGAAAGAAGCGTGTGTGGGGGTTGGACGCATTTCTTCCAGGGGAAAAAGGGATTCGAGAGAAAGGTGGGAAGGAGTAGCTTGCGGGTAGAGGCGGTAGACCGAAGGATGCTAGTTGTTTTTTTAACGCCTCTTTACCCCGAGAATTTTTTTCCGTGACCGTGAGGCGTGCTTATTGAAAATACTTCGGTGGTCCTATTTACCAACGACCCCTGCGGAATGAAGCTGTTATCTCAGATGATTTATTGCTTCACACACGCATCAGGACGCGCGCTCGCATACCTTACGTGATTTTTATATTTAACGGTTTTGAAAAGTACGGCATGTGTTATGGTTCCTCTCTCTTATGAAGACTCCTTTCCGGTGTTCGTTGAACAGCTGCGATTAATTAGGGGCGTTGAATTGCTCGTTACCAGGTTCGTGCAAAGGTTTAACACTAGGGGTAGTAAAGCAGTGTGAGAATTTAAGTCCTCGTTTGAATCCAGCATTCCGGCTACTTCATTCATCTGGTTTTGAATATCTATAAAAATTGATTAAGATTTAAAATTTCGCATTTTCAGTATTTTTGTCTCCTGCCATTTCGTTTTGAAACATCTTTTTAAACAAATAATTGAGCTTTATTTGAGGGTAGGGTACTAAACACTTACGCAACGAATAACTTTAAAATTTGGTGCGAATTCGAAACTTTATTGAACATTATTTTATATAAAATTAATGGGAAATTTACTATCTATAGATTCTGGCAAGACTTTGTGGTAGGAAGCCATAACGAACTGAGAAATGAAAATGAAAATAGACGTTTACCCGTACCACATAACGTTTTATTTAGCGACCTAGGTTTCGACGCGTCGCATCATCATCAGGCAAAGTACAAAATATATCGTCTCCATAGATATAGTCAAAGAGGGTTAGAGTAGGTTAGGTGGGGAGGGTATTGGGAGGTTGGGGAATTTGCGATCGCTCCTCATTCCGTCTTTTGGCAAATCTACTCCTTCAGGTACTATATGCACGCAACACTTTCAATGCACTTCCTTTGATGATCTCAGTTAATGGTAATGAATCAATCCAGCTCAATATATATTCATTATTTACATACTGGTGGTTTTGCTGATGCATTTTCGATCTGGGCCCAAATTCCTTTTACGCCCCAATTTGCCAATCCTTTGATTGTTGGATTCATGGATCATTGATTCCACTCACACTGATGTTTGTGTATCAGCACGACTGTTGCTAGGCAGAACGTTGCCCGCCTGCAAAGCCGAAATCGCTGTCCCAGATATAGGGGTAAGAAATATATGTTAAAAGATATAATTTGGCCCCACCAGCGCCTGCACTGGAAGGCTCCTTTGTATCACTAAGGAAATTTAATTTAATCGCCTATTGATTTATCATATCTGATCGGTCTCTCCTATCTTCCCCGTTTCTCCCTCGAAGGGGCTTGTTCAGGAGTGAAATACCTGGACCATGCTTTGTCCACCGTTTAATCCTTTTACCTCCGAGCCACAGAAAAATAACATTATAACACACTATAACATATATATGCTGATATTTTATTTATATCCATGCTTTTATGAGAGAGACTGAGCTAACTTTAAGAAAAATAAATATTTTCCCTCTTGAATTCGACGATTCCGACCAGTTTCTTGAGCAATTTGACGTCATTATCTCAGGAAATTTATCACGCTTCCTTAAATGTTTTTCTGAAAGAGATTTAAACTAATTATCCAATGATCCCGCCCGTCGATTCTAATGATCTGCCTTAAGGAATATTTGCTGCTATCATCAGTGTTATAATCAGCGTGAAATATGGTTGAGATTTATGAGGCGATATATCACTAAGTAGTATTTGACATAATAATGAAATATAGTTTGTGTATTTCATCAGTCATTCTCAATTCAAGCATATAATGTTTCGGCAAACATTGAATCATTTCATGATTGGATTGGAAGGCTTTTGATTTTCTGACGTCCGACGACAAGATGTTTTGAAAGGAAATCTATGATTCGGATGACTATCACTGTTTTCATAACGTTTTCCTATTTCAAATGACGGTTTTGATCGATGATAAAATCTGAAAGATGTGTTTGCTAGGAAATTCCAAATGATTTTTGTTTCCTTGTATCCATTAGGAAAACATCTATCGGTCATTTCAAAATAGTTTCTTTTTTTAGAGGCATGTTCAGACGTTCGCATGGCTGAATACGATTTAGCATGACGACGCATTAATTTTCGATTAAATTCTACAAGTGATGTCTCCCAACAGAACGCGGTGAGCGAGCCTTAACCATAACGTGCGACTCGGTATATACTTCTCCCCTAGAGAATTTGCTATACTAACCCATAATTACTTTTGTAGGGTCAACGCAAACACTGATAGGAATCCATCGTAAAAAGTTAATCACTGTTCTCTCTTTAGATCTAATAAAAAGTTAACCTCTGTATTCACATCATAGACATAGACATTTTACGTAGAAGTAGACATTTCGTTGCAGTAAGCCAATAATTCACCGATTTACGGTGAAACTTCGTTAATTTCTAACCAAGGTGCATACATTATCTGCGGCCCCCTAAGTCCTTATAAGAGGGGATAACAAGTGTGAAAAAATGTCCTTATAAGAGGTAATGAGGCCCGCTGAAGGTAATAGATTGGACATCCCTGCATTATATTTATTATTGGAAGTAAACCTTATAAGAAGAACAGTGTTTTGTTTGTGAGGGTTCAACGCAAACTCCTCAAAATCAACTTGTGAATATCACTTTTACCACAATTTTTGGGAACTCCCATAACCTTTTCCGCTATTAAATGTTAACGTTGAATAACTAAGTTCATCGCAATATCCATCTTACAACTCAGCATAAAAAGAGCTGATCATGCATATGTTCTGTAAACCAGGAGAAGCTATCTACAACACAGTGAAAAAATAAAATACAATACCTTAATTAAAATGCTTTAATTGGACGAAAGCTCATAAGGAGCGAACATGAGGCGTTCGTCGGTAGGAGAGATTTGAGGGGAGGAGCGCCCTCACTTAAAAGACCATTTAAGGGCGTCAAAACGCTGACCGCAGACCATAAAATTATCATCCACGGAGCGTGAGATGTTTGAAGGGAAGGGGGCGGGGCTCTTGAACTTTTCAGGAAAGAAGCGTGTGTGGGGGTTGGACGCATTTCTTCCAGGNAAAGTTTGTCAAAAATTACAAATTTATATAAAATAATTATAAAAGTTTCATTTGATTAATACGAATTTGTGTTGTCTCTCTACCCTTGGTGATGGTGACACGAAGAGAATTCGAAATACATTGGTACCTCAGTTAACCGCAGTCTGGTTTACGAGGCCTTCTGGTGGAGATTGACAATTAAAAATTTCTTTTGTGACCATTCATTTTAAAAATGTTAATTTTTTGTTTAAAATATAATTGAATCAATTATATGTACCATATTTTAATGAAAATCCAAGGAGTTTTATCTGCATATTTGACATGCAGTATGGTGTCGGAAAAACGCGCCTTGGATAACGACGGTTTTGGCTAACGACGACAGTGTTGGAACGGATTACCGTCATTAACCCAGGTACTACGGTATAATGAAATAGTGCAGAAAACATAAAAATAGAAAATAAAACCAAATCCACGAACCTCGCACCATCATTTGGCGACCGCTAATTTAAAGCAAGATATCGTCCCTGTATTTCTTAAAATGAAAGTGCAGACTAAGTAGATAATTGAAGCAGTGCATTTTAACCATTGAAATTGGATTGCCCGTTTAATGAAGATGTGTCACAAGCAGGTTCCGCCCCCACGGTGGATCCCTGTCGGGCCGCGACACCTTTTCTACGAGTGGAAGGCAAACAGTGAAGAAGGGAAAGGAAGTCGTATCTCTTTCTGGCCTCGCGTAGAGTGGGCGTCTTTCAAACAGACTGCGCGGCGGGTTCAGATCTCCTCCGGAAGCTGCTCTTGTTTACATTATCCACTCCAGGAAAGATCTGTGGGAGATATGTTGGGTGGGCGGGTAACCAGAGTTGACTGAAATCTCTGCTTGTATGGCCTTGAGAAATACACACGGCGCTTCTTAATTAGGTAGGTGTGTATGTGTCCCTATTTACATCGCCAAACCGTTGGGCACCGAGCTTCAAAGTGATCTTCTAATTAAGGATGTTCAATGTAACGATTTTCTGCCAACCATTCCGTGTTTGAATTTCGAGGAAGACAGCGGTTGCGTAACAAAATGTTCATGTTTCAATATTTTTCTTTCGATTTTCATTTTATCGTGCTTTTAGGATATCCTCTGCCAATTTTACATTATATTTACTTCCATTATGCTAGTTCAGACCATTCACAACATTTACTCTTCTATACGAAACCTTAACTGACAAAGAATAATTATGTTCTAATGCATGTCGTATATGTTTAAAACTTTTGTAAATCTTTATATTTATGTAATCTATCTCTCTAATCCTTTCTCTCTCTCCTTCGCAGGTTTTTCACTCCCCCCTTCCCTCTGTGGGTGTTTTCCTACAGTGGAAACATTTTTTCTATGATAAAATAATCACTTTTATTTTCTTTACAAAATCATTCGGTTTCTTTCATGTTATATACTTATGCTTGTGTGTTATCTTGACAAGGGTTAAATGGAAGATGCGACTCTTCAGTACCAATTTCGCCCAATAAAAAAGACGCTTGTATTGTATTGTATAGTATTGCCCGTTATTTAGTTAAAAGGATAATAACTTTCCTATTAAATATTAAATGTGACTAATTTTTGTCTTTAAATCCTTTAATAGTGGATTAAAAATATATGCAGTCATTTCGGTCTACACGATTTCTTCTCGTAAAAGTGCAGTATTTTAAGGTTTACGTTCTTAACTAAATAATACGTTATTGTTCAGATATTACCGTTATATTTGTGATTTTATGTATTGCCTTGTTTACTCTTCGTATATAATTCACTAATTGATTTTTTTATCGAGAAAACCCACTTGCGACTTAGAAAACAAGATTTCAGTGTTAGGTATATAGTGTGGCGTGATATACGCAGAAAGATATGTTTACAACGTTAAGATTTGAATTTTAGGGTTATACCTAAGAGTATTTCCTTTGGCGTCATTCGGAAATAATTTGTTTCGTTTACGACATGGCAATACTGGGTATTTCAACCTGTATGACATAAACTAAAGTTAAGGAAAAATAATTCTCTACTTTAGTTTTAAGAATCAAGTATGATTATGAGATACGTTGTTATGCAACGTAATATGTTTAAACAACGACTACGTTATCTATTTTTTGTTACTTCATCGTCCTTATCACAAAACTTATTTCGAGATAGGACTTTCATTAATACGCCTAAGCAAATCGCTAAAATATTTGTTCCGTCCTGGGACAAGAATGTTCCTTATCTATTTAAAAATTATTTCCTCTAATCCGATTTCCAAATGCTAACTGATACCGCTAAAGATGTAAGTAATTGGTATTAAAATTTGCAGAATTTTCGGTTCAGAAATTCGAATAAAGATTTTCAAAGTGTGCGTTATTAGTGTCCTTTCACTCATGAATTATGTATTTATCAAATTATACATATGAATAAATTTATTTCTGTATTCGAAACGTCCCACGGTGTTTTTTTAACCCATTCGCTCCAATATTATCTAAAAATCTGCTTTAATTTCTCATTTCCGTAGTGCAGTGAACTCCAAATCAAATCCACACCAGCACAATTGATTACCATATGTTCTATGAATCTAATTTCCTTCCATTATATTCCGATTATTAAAATCCAAAATCCTGTTGACGTAGAGCAAATTCCATCAATCCCTCCATGTTCCGAACGGGAAATTAATTAGGGCTTCGAGACAGCAATTAATTCCCAATTTCAATTGCGCCTGCGGTTTAACAAGCATTAGGCTTCCCAAATTATCGGATTTCATTTTGTTGCGTGAAATTCGAACGTGGGCCGATCACGTGAAGCACACAAGCTCTAACAACGGATTGGTAAAATTATACAGGAAATTCCATGATCTTGGTTCTAATTAGTTTTCACATTTTCCGCGCTGGAGATTTGTGATGTACCAATTAAAATTTTCCCCGAGGAATTAAATCTGATACTCTCGTGACCAATCTGCTATAGATTAAAAATTATTTAAAAACTGATCGCAATATACAATTTATCAGACATTAAAAAACTGATCGCAATGTACAATTTATCAGACATTGATTATTAATAATAATCTAGTCCATGACAAAGCTTTTATTATACCACAGAAATATTATTATTTCTATTTAACGAATAAAGCGAACCGTTGTATGTTCGGTTAATTAATTACTAGCTACACGTGCCGATAAAAATCGATAACAACATTTCCTGTGGTGCAAAGTGTGTTATATGTTTGTAAACAACAATTTACGATGATAAAAATAGGAATATCTAGATAAAAAGAAGAAAAGAGAATTCCTTCCTTGTGGCACATCTGTCAAATAAGTTAAATCCAAATTAAAAGGTCTGTAAAAACATTAAAACCCATCTTTTCGTGTATTTTTCAATTTACTGATGCGGGATGGATACATTCATAAATGTATTAACGTAGACACGAAGGCGATCATTATGAAAGATTGATACATGAGAAAATGTCATCTATCGCAAACCTGGATACTTATAGGAACAATAATGTGTTAAATTCTCCAATGCATTTACAGTTTACTGAGAACTTAAAACTTGATCGCTTATGCAGTTTCAATTCGATTTGAAAAGTCCTTTATCAAGTTATGCTAATACATGCATATTATATGCATTTATTTCCGCGTTCTCGCATATCTATTGGGAGTCTGCTTTTGATGTTCCGGAATTCGGTAACCTCATATCTATAATCAGTGATTTTATTAAAGTAATTTTTTAAATGAAATCCCTAATATTTGTCTCTAACGCTGTTTGGAATCCTTTTTTCTCTTTTTATTTTGAATTCACTCACTTGATGCTTACATGGGTAAAATGATTGGGTAGACCATTAGTAATAAGAAAGCACTGCTGAGTAAGACTACGAAGAATTTGTTCGATTGTGACAGATTCAGCAGTTGCACCAACAAAACGTGCTATAACAAAGCCATCTGGGCTCCATGATAAACATGACTGGGCAGTTCTTGCCAATAAAGTTGTCTTCCCACAGCCTGTTGGACCATGCACAACCATCGGTAGATTGCATTCATCTCCTGTAACATAGCTAGAAAAATAATTATTAAGTATGTGAAATCAAATCTTCCCCTTCAGATTAAGCCAGNTCTTCAAATTAATTCTAATCTTCTAAATATGACCGCGAATCAATCAAAATGGTATATTTTAATCGAATCGGATGCAGTATCCGTCTTACAATATATACTGTTCTTAGCCCATCAACGAAGGATATTTTCCTTGTCGATGATGGCGTAGCATGAAAATAACATTTTCATGTACTCGTGCATATTCTACAGTTTTTAGCGAAGCAACAAAATTCCTGCAAATAAAGATTTTTGATCGATGGAGTATCTAAAATGATCAGTATGATTTAACAATGATTTTTTATTATAAATGGTTCAAGTAATCATCACATATCACAATATTGCGTACTTAAATATTAAAACATTTAGAAGGAAAAGGGTTTTTAATAACGCAATATTGTGATATGTGACGTCGGACGAACTCACGCGCCCAATACCTACAAAGTCTCCCAAACGGCATGGGGAAATGTTCTGGTGAAATAGCTCAATGGATAGAGCAACCGATCGGTAATTGGTAATTGGTAATTGGTAATTGGGAGACCCGGGTTCGAGTCCCGGTTCCGTCAGACTTTTTTCATGTCCGTACCTCCTTGGGAATAAAACATTTAGAATAATGATAGGTTTTCGCAGGTTTTTCCGCCCCCCTCCTCGTGGGCGTTTTCCTGTAGGGTTTTATTTTTTCCTTAGTTCAGACTTAGGTTATTTTAAACGCACTGATTATTTCCTCTATTTTGTTGATTTTTCTTTTTTTGTTTCTCTGAAAGGAAATCGCTTTCTTTTAATTATTCCATGAAAATNTGACTTAACAGATAGAAACCTAGATTAGGGGTTAAGTTCTGCTCCTTATTTTGAGATCTCGTACGTACGTGACGATATTTTCGTCATTTCTTCCGTTTTAGTGCTGAAAGTCACTGGAATGTCCTTATATTGGAAGATTCCATTCTTAGCTGAGCTCACCTTGGTTAACACATTCGGGATCCTGCAAGAGAGGCACGCTACCACTCGCGTGCTTAACCCTAAACACACGTCTCGAGAGTGTGAACCACGCCCGTGTGCATACACGCGCGCATTCGAAGCACCCGGAACAGCATCTGCTTTCGGAGGCGATCTCGGGAAAAAAGAGACTTCACGGTCCGGTGCTTGCACCGGCCTTATTGTTGATTCTCCAAATGTACTCAAGGTATCGGCCCCGCAGACGCGTGCGGAAAATCGTGATTTACGGACTGCGTGCGATAAATTAAGCTTCTGCGAGGTGTTGCTGGCCAACGTATGAAACTATATCGGAAGACAGTGAAACAGCGAGGCTTCTGATGTTGCAGAAAGGTCTCCAAGTGTCATTTCCCATTAATACAGTAATATATAAATTATGCAATTGTTACATGTAAAATTAATGTAATTTTAGTGTGTAATCGAGCTAGGGGAAAGCAAACCAAATTTGGTCGATTTTATCGAAAGTTTGCTGGCAGCAGAGCCGCGCCGTCTTATGGGTGCAAGGGGTGCATCGCACCCGGGCGGCGGTTTCATAGGGGCGGTAACAGAAGCGTAGCCAACTTAAGCTATCATTACAACAACATTATTTGTTGTTTTTTGTGTGATACACACGACTTATCTTAGAAAAATTACGATGTGAAATAAAATATTGGCAAAGATTTAGAGTAAAGAATTAGGGATAACTCAAGACGAGAAGGGAATATTTGTTCAGTGGATTTCATCGAAGTAATTCATGTTGCAATACAATTTTTATTAGAAACCTTCAAATTTAGTTTCGAGTAATAGATTTCATGCAAATCATATTATTTAAGTTCTGCGCATTGCGATGATAATGTTGCTCGAAAGTAATGTGAACTATTAAAATATGCATAATCACTTGTTACTGATGTTTTGTGACCAATATAAGTAGGGAAATTAAATCATAAAACAATGGTATTTCATAGTCTTTCAAATAATTTTATCAGGAAATATGTGGTTTTGGTAGTTGATTTTATGGGACGGCAAATTATGTTTGCACCCGGGCGGCAGAAAGGTTTGGCGCGGCTCTGGCTGGCAGTAACATTTTTTTAGTTAGTTTGAATTATTTTTGTAGCATTTTCTTCAAGCAAATATTTCACTGATCCAAGGCACCCAGAAATATATATTATTACTTTTTAAAGTATTATTTTACTCTTACCTTGGGTTAGGCCCTTTACGCCTCTTTCAGAGTGAAGTAATCACGTAGCAATTTACATATAGCAAAGAGCAACAGCAACGGAATACAATAAACTTACAATTTTTTAAAATTATATCAAAAAGTAAAAAAAAGTTTAGAAATATTTGATTGTTGGAAACACTCATCAGCTGGATGCTCACAGAGTAAAATCTTAGATGCTGGAATGACGTCCTCAGAAGATCGGGGGTTTAAAAAAGCTGCTAAGACGCCTGCAAGGTAAAAATAAAATGTTATTATAAAAGATTAAAATAATAAGATATAATATATAATATTAATAAANAACCCGGGTCTCCCACTTTCGTATATAATATTAATAAATAATTTCAAATTAAAAGGATTTAGGAAAGGTGTTTGAAGTAGCTTCGAAAATCCATGCGGCTGAATCCCAATGAATAATAGGTGTGGGAAATAGCGACATGAATGGGACTCGAACCCAGGTCTCCTTTTCACACCTGTGACTCCCTAGTTTGAAATTACTTTAGTTGTACAGAAATACAAATCTTTATTTAGTATTTTGTGGCTTTTTGCTAGTTTAATTATGAATTTATTCTTCTATTGAATTCTGAGAATCATCTATTACCTTGAATATTCTACCCATAGAGCTGTACTCTTTTACTACATTAGCCATTCCTTCGGTGTGTCCTTGTGTTTTCCTATCCCTCTTGGATCCTGAATTAATAGTAGATAAGAATGAGTGTATTAATTAACATAGCCATGTAGAACGCAACTTGACAGAATTAGGGAAACCAATCGATCTTTATCACGACGCATGTCGACCAATGACTTGCGGCACTAATTTCCGCATGCCTGAAGTTAGAAGCGTGCTGAATCGACACCGATCAATCGAGAGGTGTCAGCGGATGAAAAGGAAGCAAACAATTTCATCTCCACTCTCCGGAATCTGAGACATCGCGTTCTTCACGCTCGACTGAACTCCTGTTTCTTATTCTTTCCCAAGGATCTGAAGTTCAACTTGGATGCCAACTATCAGAAGCAGCAGGCGGCTGGCGGAGGTGGAGGAAGCCTATCCCTCAGCAGTGGCACCTCGTTCAGCGATAGGAAATGGCAGGTACTGGGAAACAGAGACAACCTAGAGCAGTTCAGGAGGCGCAAGCTCGGACCTAGCAAGACACCGACCTCGGGTGAGTGTGTTGACTTCCACTCGCTGTGGGCTGGCCATATACTGGGCCCGGATGCAATATTTCCACCTCGCCCTCTCCTCTGCTGCCCTTAGGATAAGAAAATCGTTTATGAATAAAGCGTGGTATTTGACCACGGCGAAAAATGTTTTGCAGTGGTATTGTTTTCTGTTTGCAATTAAAGTTAGTTTGTTAGTTAGTTAATTATCTCAACAAAGTTATTTTGCAATCAAAGTTAGGGCTCTCGGATAGCTAAGTGGGCAACGAGTTCGACTTCGATGAAAGCGGTCCCGGGATCTACATCTGATGCGACATAACCTAAGCGCTTTTACCAGTACTACTATCAGCTATTTTCTATGTAGCACAAATAATGTAAATGAGAGTCAGTTTCTCATTGCTAACGAGAACAAAATTAAGGAAAAGGTGTTTCTAAAGCCACTACACCAGATTAAGAGACCATACAATAGGACTATGCAAAATAAAAATACACAAGGAAACGGACATGAAAAACCTCTTACAGGACCGGGACTCAAACCCGGGTCTTCCGCTTTCCGGTTGATTTCTCTAACTATTGAGCTGTCTTTCCGGAACGCTTAGGATACCGTTTAGGACACTTTGTAGGCGAGGGATAGTTGCTCGTCTGAACAGACTTCGTGAGCAAAAGAAATATTATAGAACAGGAATTTTATTAATTCTACAGGCTATTGTATATTTGTAGGGCTCTCGGATAGCTAAGTGGGCAACGCGTTCGAATTCAGTAAAAGGAGTCCCGGGTTCGATTCCCGGTGTGGGTCTACGTGGTTTTTTTTTCTTTGTCAACCTTCAGTTGCAAAGATTTTTCCCACGCCACACTCTTTCTTTTAGTTATAATTATATTTTGTACATATTCATAATGCCATACGAGGTTAGCTGGAAGAGGGGCCCACATGGGTCTAACCTCGCCAATAAAGGGTCTATCTATGTATCTACCATAAATTGAGGACCCGGCTACTTCGTCTTTTCTTGGCCGGTCTGCGCAGGGCCTTGTAGAAAAATACAGACTATTAAACATACATCGAGGTACCCCCAAATAATTCCTGTTAACATCGAAAACAAAATAAGTGTAGATTTTACGGAATTTTTATAAATATCTAGAAGCCTGGATTGTAATTAAACTTTTTTAAATATTTTATGCCCGCTATTTCTTTATCATAAAATACAGTTGCGAAAAGATCTTGTACGGACAACCTAAACAGCCTCGGCCATAGTAGAATATTTTGATACCCGCAAAAGAATCTAGCTCTCAAAATTCCAACATTCTTTGATGGTTCTCTCACGAGTTGAATAATAAAACATCGTGAGATGTATACCACAAAAATGGAAAATTTGTTTTTGTTTGAAGAAAATAAATAAAACTACGGCGCAGCAGATACTCTTCAATCCATAAAAGAATATTTTATTTCTGAAAGTATTTCGCAATAAAAAACAGTTATTGACGTAAAAAGCTGAGTTACTCTAGCGAGAATATATTTTTAATTTTAAACAAATAGGAATAAATTTATGAAAGGTTTTGTAATACTTGCGTTTTAAATTCGATTACATGCAATACTTTGAAATTTCATCCCGGAATTTCACTAATTGTAAGTGAAATCTGGAAGTTATTACAGCATCCCTCATCGTCCCTGGAGTTATATGGAAATCCGTCAATCAATCATTGGACACATGAATTTTATAAGAGGACTAAGTGGATCGCAATCACGCAATATGCGACGCACGTGAACTCACTATATTTTAGAGCATCTGATTCATATTGCAACCTACCAAAGGGTTAAAAACCTTTATTTCTTCCGAATTTCCACCTTCCAGTTCGAGTTGAAGAATCAGCCGTGCTTTGATGAGGCATTTCTATGTTTCCAGTGCACTCGACTAGAGAGCAGTGCGATGTTGAGGCACATCAAATGGGTAAATCGGATAGCTAGATGAAGAATATTACTGAAGAAAGTAATTGAACATAGGTTGCCAGGTGGAAGGCAAAGATAAAAGTATGGCAATCTAAAGGAAGGGGTTGGTCAACAGAAGGTGAGAAGGTGAAGTAAAAGACGTTGAGCAAGGAATGTTCAGTCAGTGCAAAGCAACCGAAAGGTCGAAGACATTGATTATGAAGAGAAGAATGGCATTAATTTAAGAGGTTACACTGCAAGAAAACAAGTCTCAAAGAAGTCTGCATCTAATTTGCAAATACAAAATATCCTACAATTAGCCGCTCCATCCCGATATCAGCTGACCAAAAATACTAAATAATGACAATTCACGCTTAGTTTGAAATCCTGACTAGGTAGATGACGGCACATAAAAGTAAGCATCGAAACAGCGGCACTAATTATTCCGTGCAAACTCTATTGTAAGTATTACATAGGCGATGACAAACGCGTGGTTCACGTGCTTGAATTTAGATGTAGAAAAGAAGGAGAAAAGTCTGACATAACCGGGAATCGAACCCGGGTCTCCCACTTTCGTTCTGTCGTCGTAGCTTGGAGGACAGAGCACCCGCCGGAAAGTGGTAGACCCGGGTTCGATTCCCGGCTACTGCAGACTTTTTTCCTTCATTTCTTTATCTATATTGTATTAGAAATGCTTGGAGGCAGGAATGGCCTTTTATAGGAAAACTCAATGCCAAATTCAGTCATCATTATAATCATAAGCCGACCCCGTAAGTGATTTGGATAGTATGGTTAAAAATTAGTAGCTTCATACATGCCATGGTGAGGCATTTGCGATTTGTCAATATTTGCTCCAGATGTTCACCGGAAAGCAATAGCTTTGTCTTCTTCATTAGTAGTACTGGCAATGAAGAGTTATCGATTTGCTACTGTGTAGAGCAGGAACTTTATGTATTATATTGATTTCCCCTAACCACTCCTTTTAATTCTGATACTAGACCGACCTTCTGCCTCTTCCAAAAAGGGTAAACATACGACTAATGCCTTTTGGGCACCCATTCATTCATTCCTTAACTCATTCCCTCTTTCCGGACATTCCGCACTTTCTTGGCGCCCTTTCCTGTTTTTTTACCCCCTCTTCGTTTTTCCTCTATCTCAGTTCTTTCCTTCCCCTTGCTGTTTTTTTATTTAGCCCGCATTCCTTTCTCCCCTACCCTTTACATCTCCATCTCTCCTCTTTCTAACCCTTCAGCTATACCTCTCTTTTTCGAAATTCCCATTCGCACGATCCTTAACCCCATCTATCCGCTATTCAGCCTCGTTCTCTATATGAAAAAGCCCCCGTGTGTTTTTGTACGAGCACAAAAGAATTCATTAAAGAACTCCTCTCCGTCGGTCCAAGTAGAAGGCCTTTGTGTTGCGGAATATATTTGAATCAAAACTGTTCCGCGATACTTTTTACGGCTGAATGGGTCTAGAAATAACCGGGGCAAAGATCTCTTTAGAAGGTCTCCAAAATCTTTTCTCTTTTTGAAACTCTAAATGGGACCCTGGAAATATTTACGTGGAAGAAATGGCACTAAGGATGGGGTCGTTATATCCAATGCCTTTAGGGCTGTCAATTCTCTCCTGGACTTACAATGAAAGCTCTTTCAGATGATTCTGTTAAGTTGTTGCGAACAATTCTATAGAAGTAATTATCTGCTAATGTAGGGATTCAGTAATTACCACTCTCTCACAGATACTTCATCGTAACTTCGAAATATTTGTATTATACTTATGAGTAGAAACCAATAGATTATTTGAGGATTATTATATATTATATGTTAATTAATTCGTTAAAAAATAATAAATTTCCTTGTGAGATCAATTTGGGGTTCGTAAAAATGATAATGATTATTAGAATAGTAAAACATTAATCACACCCACTAAAAATGGAAGAGAAGAATTAACGATACATTTTTGTGCTTTCATTAGCAACCTTTACTATCCTTAACTAAGTTTTTGTCTAGAAAATATTATTTTTTAATTTTTACGCAGGCAATCCTATTTCAATGATTACAAAGGTTATCCAAAAAGATTACAGTCACTCCTCTGCTTTACTGTCCGTCTTAATCTATCCTTACTAATTAAATTACGAAATTTATGACTTTTGCCAAAAACATTTTCGACGGACGCATAACATGAAATAATTCATAAAAGATCGAAATGCATAGAATAGTACGGGGAAATATTATTTCTTATGTTTTCTTTAAAAAAAAGCAATCTTTAGGAATCCTCCTGGTTATTAACATAGGAAATTGTATTTCATCCACAACTCATTTTGGGAAAAAATCGTAAGATTCAACACAAATTTATTTATTATAATCTAAAAATTATTTGATAGGCAAAGCTTTGTAAGAAAGCAAATCTTTTACATACATAAAACAATAAAAGAAGATTCTCCATCTACATAAATACCCTGCAATCAGCCCTTCGGCGTGGCAGGGGGTGTAAACAGAAACAATTATTCGGATATCAGGGTAGGTTTCAAAGAAAGTACAAGATAAGAAGTTGGGCATACTTTATATTAGCTGTGAATGAGCTTATTAATTTAATTCTGATATCCTTTAGCATAGATGACCGAAGGATGTGTTATGTTCCGCTGAATTCTGATAAATTAAACGAAAATTATATGATTTTCATAAACCACCACTCAACTGACGGATTAAGATACATGTGTTAGCTACTAATTCGCCTTGGAATTTCATTGGTTCTTTTTTGTTTCAGCTTTCGGAATCCCAAATGGAATGTCGTTGACCGGAAGGTATCCGTTTCGAGTTACTCGTAAATTACGAAAGCGATGTTAGAAGTTTCGCGGCTGAGACTGCAGTATTTTTTCACTTCATTGTGTGAAACACAACATTGATAATGAGGGAGATGTGAGTGAGAGGGAAGCTGAAGCGGGAAGTGGGAGGAGTCTATCGATAAATCCTTATCAATCAACCACGGAATCTGATTTCGATGGTATCTTCTAATTTAAACCATTACCTTTAGAGCGCGACCAAATCGTAGCGGACCAAATCTCCGCGGACCAAAATTCCGGGTGCCCCTTTAGAGATAGGTATTGGCTGTAGGTACGAAAAAATAACTTAAAATTATGGGCCTTGTCAAAACAATACTCATTCACAAGCACAAATACGCAGTTTCTTCTATAATACAAGATTGAAAGGATAGGAAAGAAAGCGTTTGTTTTTCAATAAGCATGGTAATCACTAAAGATCTCCTTTATTTATCTTTGGAGATGAGCCTGATAATTCAATGAGAAAAGTGCCTGAGTTACCGAAGAGTTCTGTTTTGTAGCGTTATTAGGTGTTTCCGGAAAGTTTTGGCTTCAAATTTTTATGTCTCACATAGCTGCCGACTCTAGAAACGATGTAATAATTATTCACAGTGACAACGCAGCTCACGAACAGCCATGTTAACAAATCTCTTTGCTTAGGAAATATTTTTCGGCTATAGTTATTTTGGATATATACAAATGACTCAGCTAACGAATATTGATCGGCTTCCAATTGTTTTTGCAGATGTTCACAAATACTCTTGCAAAATTCATTTCAATAATAATAAACAGGGCCTCCGGATAGCCATGGTAGTAATGGGTTCGACTTCGAAAAAGGTACCGGGTTCGATTCTTGGTGGGAACTCACGGGCGAAATGATCTTATCTGTCGAAGCACTTAAAATAATAATAAACACATCCTTATCGAGTGCATTTTAGTCTAGTGAGATCACTCTACCATTTTCAGTTCTTAAAAACAACATGCCCTTTTCTGAATTTGAACCCGGGACCTCAGCGTTGCAAGGCTAACTTCCGCGCCTCCGATGTCATTATGCATTTATAATTAAAACCGTCTAAATTAAAATAATTAATACCCATTATTCCTTATTGTAAGATAGTGGTGGTTTTCGGTTGTTTGCGCGTATTTTAGGACTTTGCGGCAACTCTGAAGTAGCATTTCAGCTGATTGTTTAAGCTGATTCAGCTATGAATCGTCATCGTAAGCCAAGGTATCTCTAAGCTTCCCTCATATTTTTTTATTTTTTTTGTTACATCTGCGAAGTCAAGTCCTTCCTCCCACGCTCCAATCCTTAAAAATTGGCCCAGGACAAAATAAATCATTTATCAGTTCGTTTGTGTTCGTCGGTGAGGTTTTCTCGATTGCTTTCGTGACCTCTTCCTTTCTCAAGAGCGGAATTTTCCTTGTGAATCATCTTCCGCCGAATGTGCGCCTTCTCAATCAAACCCAACCCATAAGTCCATCGCCTGCGGTATTCGCGGGAATCGGAGGCATTCTCGGAGACGCGGTGGCATTTTGCCCTCCTCAAACAGCCAACTGAGCGGAGCATTCGACGCTTTGAGAGCGTGCAATATAAACGGCCACAGTCGTTCCCTTGTTTCTCTCGAATACTCACCATCGCCACCAGATGGGGCGGCAATTCTCCGAGCCCTCGACCCTCTAGTTTAACCCCAGGAATATGGGGCCGCGCAGGAGGAGGTGACGTGTAACCCTTTGAGCAAATACTGGATTCCACTGTATTCGCCATTTGACTAATTGTGCACGCCACTTCCTTATTCGGAGGTTGAAATATGGGCGTGTTTTGATCCGGAGACGTCATGCTGCTCCGCTGGCACACCCACGCTGGGATGTAAGTGGGCAAAATTCTTGGAAAATGGCTGATTTCTTTTACGCTTTTGAAACTGCTCGATTCAAACGATGATTCCATATAATACCTCAAAGTAAGCTTGAAATAATATGTTCGCTTTATTCCCTCTCTCTCACTTGATGGTGTTAGAGCGTATGGTTCCAGCTAATCTTTATGTTCCCTCTTAATTGGGATGATGTAATTGAAACCAATCTGTATTGGCCTAAATTGCATGGTCTTGGAAATCTTTTACGCGTCCAAAATTTTGAAGCTGGGCATCGGACAAAACAAAAAATAAGTGAAATTGATTTTTTGTGCTGCGGCAATTGACAGTAAAGTACAATAAGTAGGAGCCCTTTAGTTGACATAAGAAGAGAAGGACTTTGTTGATTTTCCACAGTATATTTTCAACAAGACCGGTTTCGCTACCGGAGTAGCATGATCAGCAATATGCATGGCTACTCCGGTAGCGAAACCGGTCGTGTTGAAAATATACTGTGGAAAATCAACAAAGTCTTGAAGTTCTTTTGCCAACTACCATGGCTTTCCACAAAGTTACGCCTGACCATTTCGATTTTAAGAGCCCTTTATGTTAAAGAGAATAAAATGTACTGAATAAATGCTTTCATGTATCCCTTATAATCCATTGCAGATGTCTAGTTTTATAATTTTGTTACTCGGAAGAATCAAATTTCGTTCTATACCAGCACTTAATTTTATTTTCATTTTTTTTAAACTAATTTTTAGATTTTCCGAGATAGATCAAGTGAATAATGAAACAAACTTAATAAAAAAGCACTAGTATTTTTCAATACGAGCTGGATCTCTAGTGCAGCAATGGAATATAGGATTGAAAATTTATTTTTTGTATGTAGATTGGAATTCGTATAACAATTGAAAACCTAACTTACATTTGTTTATACGTCATTTAGATTATTGAAAATCGGAAATACGAGAACGATGACAAATATTTTTATGTAGAAAAAGCATAATATTTAACACCTTTGAATCGAGATTATAATTCGTCGTGCAGTAGCTCTCAAATATTTAACCACCACGCCTTCCTCATTAATACGAAAATATTTCTAATTTCGGAGAATCGGTTTAGGCTAAACATTTAAATTTTATTAATGGCATATAATTAGTCACTGATTTATTGAAGGAGCGTAAGGCTGATATCGCAAGCCCGTCTGTTCATCAATCATGGTAACTGGAAAATTTTCCACTTGGAATTTGGAACTTTCTTCACGATCTTCTTCATTTCTTCATGCCAATTTTTTTCGAGAACGACTTGGGACTGTAATGGAATTGGGAAATACACTTATGTCGCTGGTACCCCCTGCCACACGCCGAAAAACGGATCGCTGGACACAAATATGTAGCTGAAGATTTTTGATAGTGAAAGTTATGTCTCGCATCATTCAGGTACTGAACGTGATTGATCGATGTATTTTACGTATCTACCTTCGTTTGCTATTTACTTCCAAATAAATGCACAATTTCACGACTCTTCGTCCCTCTGTGGGAAATCGGTTAACATTTCTCGTTTTCGGTGTATCTTTATTGAGTTCAGTGCCTTAACAAAAAATATGATCCATGTGAAGTCGAGATAGAAATGTAAGTCAGATAAGCATCTTCAATCTTTAGAAGCGATGCATATATGTATAGGAAGGTTTCTATGATCCACGGAAGCGGACGATCTCCTACTGACGTTAGCGCTCTTTTAGTGAACCAAATCATCATTTTTCATCTTACGTCATCGAACTGCCACTCAATTGAATCGGGGGCGGCTTCGGGGGAGAAATATCTCGGCGGGTGGTCTAATAGACAGTGAGAGTGGACTGAGAAATGATTAAGTCTAAAGCTGAAAAGGTTACTGAACCGCTGCTTAGGTTGGGAGGGATCTATTGTTAGGATTTGCTCTGTCATTTGGAGCCTCAAACGAGAGGCGTTTTGAGCGCCCTTACTGTTAAAATTTAATTAACCTAGTCTCTTATTAAAAAATGAATTTTAGTTTCTGTCGAACGTTTTTATCCTTATTTTTTCATCTTGCAGTTTTCATCGTATGCTTAGAACAAACCGATTAGCAGTAGCGTATTATCTGTCAGACACTTCCTAAAGCATTCTATAAGAAGATATACTCGTTTTAATGAGAGCGGAAGTATTTTTATGTCATCTCTACATAGTTTGAATTACAATTTGATTTTATTTTTAAGATGACGCATGTCATCAAGTCTTCTGGTGGTCTTTATGTTTGCTTCTTTATGCTTCTTCTCATAAACGTATTCTCTCCTGAAAACAAGAAAATTTTACATGCATCGCGTCATAATTTTTCCGCAGCGAAGAGTAGGCAGTAAGTGGGATCAACTCTTAAGGTTTGAGCTCCGAAATCAGACACACATAGAACACACTACTGTGTTAATCATTCGTTGTTTCAATTAATAAAAAATCTAGACGAATTATGGTATTTTGCAGACGAAATGAATGAGACTGTTAGATAAGGATGCAAAGTGTACACATAAAGTTCTCTTCCGAAAGTATTTCTTCCGTTTAGTAGCTGAAGAAATCTTTATTTATATAATTTATGCTTATACATTTTCCCAAACATTAGCGATGACTGATCTCTGTAGGCAATCAAAAGAGCATGATATAATATGAACCATTTGTTACGAAACAAAATCTTTCGTTAATACCCTGCTTCGTAATATCTAAAGTCATATATAAATACTTAATCATCCAACACGCACATAGTTATTCTAAATTATATCTTAATTAACCGTATCTTAATTAATCGTGTCTTAATTAATCGTATATTAATTGCCGTCTTAATTACTTCATCAAGTGCAATTATTGCACTTTTTTCACATAATTTATTATTATTGCACACAATTAGATACTTACAAAAATAGTTACAAAAAACATAGAGATATAGTTAGTTACAAAAGTCACAAAGTTAAACAGCAAGGTCCTCCTGAGCCAAAGAAGGCTCATCAGAAGGTGCCTGATTTATATAGTGTTAAAAGTTGTTATTTTTAAAGTGTTGTGGTTGCTAAAGTTAAACAAAATTTATATTACACTATTTAAAATATTACAGATTGTATAATCTATCATATTACAATATTTACAATGTTACAAATTACATGATTTACATAATTACATGTAATTAATAATTACACTATTACATATAATACATTTTTACTGTAATTCCATGGAATTTTCAAGAAGCCAGCTTTTAATTTTTCTTTTTGCTTCTCCTAGCTTTCCTATGCCATGGAGGTTATATGGAAGTTTGTTAAAAATGGCCCCTACAGCTACATTTAAATTTCTTGCTCCATGATTGTTGTAGTATGATGGTGTCTGGTATCTTATTCTTGGCCTCTTTGCCATGGAATGATGCTGAATTATTTTATTTTTGTATTTTTTATTGTAATAATTATCAATAAGTATGACATATTTGTATAGCTGTGTAAAAGGAAGGAGACCAGTTTTTTTATAACAGTCATGTTTGTTTTTATTACTTGATGAAGTAATTAAGTTGGCAATGTAATTATAGGTAATCCTGTTAATGTAGAGGAATAAGTGCAATGCAATTATATCCTCTACATTAACAGGATTACCTGAACTATTCTTTCTTCTGTATTAGATTAATTATTGAGTGTATATGAGATAATTGACGAAAGAGAAATTAAGGCTACTTAATCCTTTCCTTTAATCCTCTTTTTATGTTGGTGCTCAAGAGTAGTTATCAAAATTATTAGCGATAAATTGATCGTCGAGTAAGAATTTGACTCGTAATAATTTCCTGGAATTTTAACCTACACGCACCAGCCACATTTTAAATAAAAATAAACCATGAGAAAGTTGATCTTCCTCGGTGATGCGGTGAAATTCGCTTTGAATGAAACTATCCCATTGAGTAAGCTCGCTAATGATGATTTAATATCTCCACTAATTTCCATTAGACATAGGATTTTACTATCTCCACTAATTTCTATTGTTTCAATAAATTCTATCATGGAAGGTCGTACTTCGTGGAAGGACATTCTAAAGATTATGAAAAATAAAAACTTCGTAAACTTCCACACTATTTGGTTTTATTTTCGACCGGTTTCGGCGCAAAGGCCATCTTCAGGTCCTTTCTATTGTTTCTCCACTAACTTTCTTCCTTGCCCACAAAGTCTCCCGAACGGCGTGTCTGACTGTTCTGGCACGATAGCTCAATTGGCTAGAGCAGTCACCCAGAAAGTGGAAGATCCGTGTTCGAGAAAAGGTCCTATCAGACATTTTTCATTTCCATTTCTCCTTGGGAAATGTCTCTGAAAAATAAGAATATGTACTAAAAATACGGAGATAGAGGAATGAGACGTGAACGGGTTAAGAAAGAAAATATGTAAATGATGATGATTGCTATATTAATAAATTGCGTGCCTCAAAGATGTGATTAAACTGTTGGTACCACATTTGGTAAATAAAAATACGAACATCAAACCAGAATAGAGAGGAAAAACTAAAAATGAAAGTAAAAGAAGGAAATTAGTGATCTAACAGTCCAATAGCTTGGCCTCAACTTTCCGGTAGCTTTCCATCTTGAAGACAAATAGAAATAATACTTCTTCCTTTACTGCAGAATTTTTAATCAACGACCATGGTTTCAACCCGTTGATGGAGGATTCAACATGTGGATGACCCAACGGGTTGAAATCATGGTCGTTGATTAAAAATTCTGTGATAAAGGTAGAAGTATTATTTCTATTTGTCTTCAAGATCTAACAGTCTTTGAGTTCATTTTGTTCATTGAGGCAAAAGTACTTGGCATCGTTAAATCTCTTCGATTTGGGTTTATGTACTTAACGTCTGATTGCAGAAAACGTGGAGTGTTCTGCAACCTTTCTTTACCTAACATCTAAGAGTAAACCTCTAACTATTCCTCTGCCATTCTAACTTTCCTCGCCTGCCTTCCATTCCTCTCTAACTCAGCCTTGTTTCTCCCACTAAATCACTCTTTCGGAAGAAATTCTTTCCGACGTCTCGATTTGGATTGGCAGCGACTCGACAACGGGAGATGGTTTCGCTCGGAAAATTTTTGTTCCCTTCACTCGCCTCCTTTTAGACTGTTAGGAGAAGCATGTGCGACCCAGAAACAAGTGAAGCTATATCTCTTTCCCTTTCCGTATCCAGGGCGTTACTTCAGATCTCAAATGTATCCCGGGCGAAGTTATTTGCAAACGAAGGAATCCCGCTCCTTCGATGTTCCTTAAAACGAAAGGGTATTCGCGGAACTTGCGTAGCTGAAGGCAATGTTGCATGATATCACATACCTCGAGGCTACCAGTTTTTACCAACCTTGTCCTAAAATGTGTTTAATGTGTAACTGACCTCGGTAATTTAGTCTTCTCCAGTGATTAACTAGTACTCCGAGGTGGTACTCCGGTATTCGAAGGACAAGTGGATACGCTATGAGCGTAGAATTGTATGCTCACCCTCGGTGACCTCGAGTTCGATAATCGATTAATCGTTTCAACTTTGTCCTCTTCCATCTCGAGAAGGTTACTTATGCTCTGTAATTAGCTAATCAGGAGAATTAATTTACTGAAGGAATTGTTTCTCAAAAAGNTTACAGAATATGGCGAAGATCGTTGAACTTTTCACCCCTCAGGTGACTCTCGGAAGGCTGAACAATGAGATCGGCTTTGAGAATGCTCGTCGCGGATCCGCCACCTGTGAGATGGAAATTGCATTCCATTCGGATTCGAGGAAGTGCGCCCAAACAATCACTTTCCACTCCGGATTCGCTTGCCAACGGGGATGGCGCTGCGATCGAGCATCGGAGAGAAAGAGAAAAAGCCCGAAAACAAAAGAAATTCTACCGCGCGAAGAACTCGAACCAGAAAGCGTCAGATGGCAAAATGGCAGAAGGCAATTCCAAATGAGGATTATAATGGTAGTTTATCGCGGTTCCCCAAAGGGCCTAACGAGAGGACCTTAAAAGGACTGGCATGGCCGTGCGAAGAATGCAATGGCGTGTGAAAGGGAAGGACGATATGGGGCACGAACAGCAAACAGCTGAAAAACGCATCGTTTGGGTAGATCAAAGCTTTCGTGCCGACCAAAAGGGAAAATAACTTTTGTTTCTTTTGGAAGTCGTAGAGAGATAATTACTACAAATTGGGTTTCTCGGATTTTTGTTTGCATTTATTAGCGGGCTCCGAAAAGGTTGTCCTTTTCCCCTTATTCCCGATTTGAGGACTGTCCAGCTGAATTTTCTTCCCGATTTTCTTTTGTGATTCTGCATACGAGAATTAGTGAGTTTTTTTATATTTGATAAAACTTGCTGCGCTGATTGTTGTCGCGGAGTGTTTAAATTCGGTTATGTATTTGGGTTATATGTCTGGGGGTAGCTTTGCATTTCTTTTCTTTACAATTAGGATTCTCTTCCGAAAGGTCTGTCCGAATTCAGTTCTTTTGTTGATATGAATTTTCATGAAGTACTATCTTACATATTAATGAAGGCTTATCAGATTTTTTTCTTATTTTACGTTTTATCACATCAAGAACAATGAGCAGGTTACAAAAAGTCATAACATGACTCTCATTTCATGTGATGATGGAAAAATGGGAAAAAATGCAGTTTTTTCAACACCATGAAATATTTTATTAAGCAACCATAGTTTCGCATCATCATGCCTGACGCGTATCATCGAAACCATGGTCGCTTAATAAAATATTTCATGGTACGGGTAAAAATTGTATTCCTCGCGTTATGAAGACCTACCAAAAAGTCACGCCAGAACGAATTGATAAAAATTGCATCATGGACGCAAATAAAAGCGTCTATATTATCGATTGCAGATTTTCATATATCGCAAGAAAATATTTTTATGGAATGACATTTTTATAAAAAATAAAATATTTTTATTTATTTGCATAAAATAATTTTAATCTGCTGCACTTGCAATAACCTTTTCCTGATGGAAAATCAAGAATGATATCAGGTTCAGAGAACTTGAAAAAAAATTCTCGAAATATCTTTTTGAATTGACCTCCAAGAAGGGCTAAATGTATAAAGGAATGCCTAAATTAATAAACTACTTTTCAACTCTAAGCTATCTAACCTGCTCATCCCGGAATATTCGCGGATATTTTATGACGGTGCAGCAGTGGTCAAAGGCTGCAGAATAGCAAAGCGAGTGTAAGATTTTTTCCTTTTATTAAGCGCAAATCGCTTTCATTACAAACTCTCTACATATGCATTGCATTACTACAATACGTTAGAAAAGTGAAATCCCGATCATCGTTGTGGGAATGATTCTTTTTGCGGATTATCTGAGGATGATTTTTTTTCTCATAAACGATATTTTCTGTGGTATTTAAAAAGAAACTCATGCACAAAATCACATAAATCTTTTTGCGTTTTAATACTAGCAAACTTACTTTTTCTATAGAGTAGCAGGAATAACAATGACACTACACCTGCTAAAAAGATCCGCGGTCGACGAAAGAAGAATGCAATGAGTCCATGTAACATTCTAAAATAATGGACGAATTAATAATAAATATTATATTTACGTAAATAATGAACATTATAAGAAATAAAATATTTAAATAAAGTTTAGATTATCCGTGCACCATTCTTTTCTATCATTAGCCCGGATAATCGAGAATTCACTGTATCTCGCTTTCTTGAAGCGATACTGTTTCAATACTAATTCAAATGGTAGCGATATTTATAAGGTAGTATTATCAAGTTTGGGTGGCACGCATTCTTATTAGGAATTTCTGCTTGATTGTTTTACTCGAAAAAAGGGTAAATGATTCTATTTTTTCCTTAGAAAGTACAATGGAACATTTCATGCAATTTTTCATTAGTTGTCCGCTTCCGTTTTGTGGTCCGTTTCTTCCATAAAAGCCATGAAGATATAATTTTTTCTCGCAGGAAAAGATTGTAACGAATTCTCCCGAAGCAATTCTCTCTTTTGTGAAAATGGGAGAATTACTCTCAATTGCTCACAGTTTCCCACAAAGTGAGGATTTCGTCTTTTTCAACCTTCAGTTGAGAAGATTTTTCCCCAAAAATCAAATCTTTTTTTGGTTGTATTATATCTTCTTACTCTGAATATTAAGTTATTTATGTACTGGCAATCGAGAGTAGGAAGAGAGGCCAACTTTTCGCCTTAGTAAAGAGTTTATTCATCAATTCATTCTTTTTAGAGAAATTCCTATTTCCTTTGTACGAAAATAAATTCCAAATCAAATCTTTTTTTGGTTGTATTATATCTTCTTACTCTGAATATTAAGTTATTTATGTACTGGCAATCGAGAGTAGGAAGAGAGGCCAACTTTTCGCCTTAGTAAAGAGTTTATCCATCAATTCATTCTTTTTAGAGAAATTCCTATTTCCTTTGTACGAAAATAAATTCCAAATTTATTTTCTTAAAGATGACCCTACATATAAAGGTAAAAGGTGGATAGGAACGATCAAAGCCATGGAAAATGTATTCAAATCTGATATATCAATCCAAAGATAAGATAGATAGATAGATCATTACTTAATTGCATAGCCCCACCTAGGGTAATAAAAACAGCGAATTAAATTCTTTCTTCAAAAAATTAATGCCGCAAGACAAAAACTAGATATATCAAGCATTCAATTCCTTTATACCGATTTTTCTATCACATACACTTATAAAGTTAAAAGTATTTGAAAATGAGTGTGACGTTTATGCGCTGCTTGTATTTAATACCGTTAAGCGTGATTTCAGATGAAGCAGGGCGAAAACACTGACATGACATAACACTAAAAATTACTACTGAATAAGGTCAAGGAAAGCAAAACCGAATCAGTAATTTTTTTGGAAAAGTAAATGCTTAAATCCTTACAGAATATGGCGAAGATCGTTGAACTTTTCACCCCTCAGGTGACTCTCGGAAGGCTGAACAATGAGATCGGCTTTGAGAATGCTCGTCGCGGATCCGCCACCTGTGAGATGGAAATTGCATTCCATTCGGATTCGAGGAAGTGCGCCCAAACAATCACTTTCCACTCCGGATTCGCTTGCCAACGGGGATGGCGCTGCGATCGAGCATCGGAGAGAAAGAGAAAAGGCCCGAAAACAAAAGAAATTCTACCGCGCGAAGAACTCGAACCAGAAAGCGTCAGATGGCAAAATGGCAGAAGGCAATTCCAAATGAGGATTATAATGGTAGTTTATCGCGGTTCCCCAAAGGGCCTAACGAGAGGACCTTAAAAGGACTGGCATGGCCGTGCGAAGAATGCAATGGCGTGTGAAAGGGAAGGACGATATGGGGCACGAACAGCAAACAGCTGAAAAACGCATCGTTTGGGTAGATCAAAGCTTTCGTGCCGACCAAAAGGGAAAATAACTTTTGTTTCTTTTGGAAGTCGTAGAGAGATAATTACTACAAATTGGGTTTCTCGGATTTTTGTTTGCATTTATTAGCGGTCTCCGAAAAGGTTTTACTTTTCCCCTTATTCCCGATTTGAGGACTGTCCAGCTGAATTTTCTTCCCGATTTTCTTTTGTGATTCTGCATACGAGAATTAGTGAGTTTTTTTATATTTGATAAAACTTGCTGCGCTGATTGTTGTCGCGGAGTGTTTAAATTCGGTTATGTATTTGGGTTATATGTCTGGGGGTAGCTTTGCATTTCTTTTCTTTACAATTAGGATTCTCTTCCGAAAGGTCTGTCCGAATTCAGTTCTTTTGTTGATATGAATTTTCATGAAGTACTATCTTACATATTAATGAAGGCTTATCAGATTTTTTTCTTATTTTACGTTTTATCACATCAAGAACAATGAGCAGGTTACAAAAAGTCATAACATGACTCTCATTTCATGTGTTGATGGGAAAATGGAAAAAATGCAGTTTTTTCAACACCATGAAATATTTTATTAAGCAACCATAGTTTCGCATCATCATGCCTGACGCGTATCATCGAAACCATGGTCGCTTAATAAAATATTTCATGGTACGGGTAAAAATTGTATTCCTCGCGTTATGAAGACCTACCAAAAAGTCACGCCAGAACGAATTGATAAAAATTGCATCATGGACGCAAATAAAAGCGTCTATATTATCGATTGCAGATTTTCATATATCTTTTGCAAGCATACATTTGTTATGCTTCTATATATTCTAGCAGGAGAGGTCACTTTGAGTGCGGGATTTTACAACGCTATTTCGTACAAATTAAACTTAATATTAAGTGCAGAGCCTTCCGTTGACTTTCAGAAAGAAAGTCAAAAATGCCTTTGGGAAATAAATTCGAAATAAAGTCAAGTACCTCTGTACATACATGTAGAAAAGAAGTAAACATCCATCATATCAGCTATTATCCTTTAATTAAGTGATATTATCCAATTATTTGCCCCTTGATACGCTGCATTCAGCTATTTTACTAATTTTGTCAAGTTTTAATTATGAGAATTATGCATACAGAAACAAACATTGGAGATGACTGCTATTGGAAGCGTCGGTGAAATTTCGTTCCTCATGTGAATTATCGAGCACCAAGTATCAGCAAATCGAGGCACATGCCGAAATATATTAAAACTAATTCGGAATTATTTTTATTCAAAGCGCGACATAGGTTTAGATTCCGTTTTAGAAGTTTGTTCCAGCTACTTTATCTTGATGGATGGAATTTTTACGTTTGTCATAAAGTACATGATAGAGGAGTACATTCCTTTATCATTTACTTTTGCATCAGTATTTTCATACTTGTAACAATATGAAAGCTAAAGAAGTTTGGGTGAAGCTGAATAACGGCATTCATTTTTTGTTGCCGTACTTTGTATTGATTGTCACGAAAAATATAAATTATGGTTATTGTGGTTCTCTGCATTCCTCACTCATAGCATTCTGGCTCACAATCAGTGAGGAAAGGAAGGGCGAAGTACCTCACTCCTCATCTAATATCCCTTTCCCTCAAGAGCATTTAGCAGCTAATGGTGGAATGGTTATGGCTTCAAACCGGCCTTCGGGTTGAATTCTTGTCGACATTTACAAATATTTATCCCATAATTTCTTCAAGAGTCGGATATTTTTTACTAATTGTGACCCGGTTTTCCATATTTCGAGACTTGGGCGTACACCAAACTGAACGAAGCTCGGATTTATGAATAATGAGCTAAAAATAAAAATATATTTTACATGATTTCTCTCTCGCCAAAATCCTCCTCTTGACTTGTCAAGTGAGGCAGCTACGGTAGAAAAAGATGGAGGACAATTCTAGGGAACTCTTTTCGTTAAAAGCGGCCTCCCTCTTCAGAAAACGGTAAACATATTCTCTGTAGATTTCCAAGGATCGATAAAGGGACCTCTTCTCCGACTTCCTTCTCCACCACGCCGTCTTAAATGAGGCCGCACACTTCTAAAGGTCTGGGGACCGTCTTTCGTCTGAGAGATGACCCGGAGGCTTCGAAGTGTTCTTTTCGCCGAGATAAGTCTCCTTCAATCTCTTGAATCCTCGTTCCATGAAAAGTAGAGGTCCAGAAGCAGGGCTGAAAACTCTGTTGCACTGATGAAATCGATTTGAAAATGAAATTGCTCGCATTGAAAAGCTTCAATGGGCTCTTTGAAAGATAGTTTCAGTTGGCTTTTATATATCATATATATAAGAGGCTCTTATATATCAAATATCCTATTCTAATCTATCTTTTCATCCCTTTCCCTCGAATAAACCAGAAATTAATCATAAGAAGTAATCGCGCAACAATTCCGGTTATGTACAAAAGAATACTGGAGTTGAACTCTGGAAAAGAAAATTCAAAACACAAACGGCTTTTGAGCTCTTTTCTGAAATTTATAATTATTGGCCCTGTAAGCGAAGTGCGTATTCTCCTTCAATCTGTTCGCTACGTTTCTTTGATATTTTTTGCATTAGAATTGATAATTCACAATAATATGGTTTTACATACATCAAGTGTTGCTTGAGAAGTTTCGCTTCTCCAAAATATTTTCGAGTGCATTTCAATCATTTCGAAGACCATACAATCATGGTTTTTCGTTAAATTATTTTGTAGAAAATGGGCGGAATTATAATTAGGCGCAATAGGCGTTGGCTAACTAGCTGAGATCCACGCAAAGCCTCAATAAGACTTTTACGTAATAATATCGAATTTAATATTCCCAATAACAAATTGTTCTGGTTTTTCTCCTCAAGATTGAAGTTTACATTTGTTGAGTTTGTCTACATAATATATTTTTATAATATATTAAACAGTTTGTCACTATTTAATGTAAAAAAGTCTATCAGACATTGTAATTTATATAAATACTACTTAATTTAATTCATTAATTGTTTATTTATTCCTGCCGTACTAAAGCGATTGAGATATCTATGGGATGTTTATTTGTATATTTTATTAAAAATTCGAATTTTTGCTTAATTCATAGTGGGGTCTTCAATCTGATCTTTGCAACTAGGGCCTCTGGTAGCTTAAATCCGCCCCTAGTAGAAAATTATATACGTTACAACGCTTGCTAGTTTTTTTCAGATTTCAGTTTGATAGTTAAGTTAAAATTATTTACTCATATTCCTTTAGGACGATTATGTAATTACATGTATTGAAATGATTTTACAATTTTCATTCTTTTTAATAACTATTGGATTCCGGATACTTATGAAAACCTATCAACAGAATCAACATTTTGCAACGTATCTGCCTTATAAACATTAAGCAACTCGTAATGTTTTCATTTTTTACCCCTGAAACTTCCACAGTGATAATTGGCTCATAATTGGATTATACTCTTTAGAGGGTCCCTTTCAGTGTAAAACTTTCGTTGAGTCTTTTCTCGAAAGGGAATATTATCTGGGTTTTAATTAGACGGCATTCATTAAAACGGCAGTTGTCTTTTTTAAGGGTTGAATTAAGCTCAGCTTCTCTGTTTAAAAGAAGACCTCCAGTTTATTTACAAAGCCAAACACGAGACCATATTAAAAATTAGTCTTTGATCCCGCTGAACTGTACCGAGCTGAGTTCATCCAAAGAGCTCTCCGCTTCCTTACGTATTTCTCCTCGTTTTTATTCCCTCTCTACGCTTGTCTCATTACGGTTTAAGAGTTTTCGAGGATTAGAAAGGACTCTCATCTTATATAGCGACGTTGCTGATTCTAGAGGAAATATCATCATCTCTAAGATTCTTTTTCATGCGAAATGCTTCTCGTCTTCAAGCGACTTCTTTCTAAATTCTATACGGATTCGTAGAGCACTCGTTAATTTAATGATGATTTTTCAACCATTTTATCGTACGCGTTTCCGAAATTGTTAAAAGTCATACCTTATTCGAGAAAATGATTACTTTTGAGTGCTCCCGTCAGAATAGAATTCAAAGACAATAACTCATTTTGTAAAAATATGAATGAGGTTTCTAAGAATCTCAGAGCTTTGCAATGTTTTAAATCGATAATTCACGTGTATCGGTTTTGAGCTAAATAAATAAGGATGTTCTTGAAACTACGGAATGCCTTGATTAATCGACTTTGTAAGAATCACCCGATGAGTATTGATAGCCAAGGTATCATCTTCACGCGTAAAAGAACACTGTTTTCTACTGGTAGGTAGGTAGGACTAAAACTGCTTTATGAGCGTTTTAAACCTCTAATTAATTAATAGCCATGTTCCAATTTCTTTCTTATAAGTATTTGGGTAAAATACCTTATCTTTCATTCATTTGCGTGGCAGAAAAATATACGGCACCTAAATATTTCGTTAAAATTTACATTACATAGAATTCTCGCGTATATCTCGTTCCATTTCTCATATTTTCCGCATTTTGCTCTCTCTTTTTTCTACGGTGTGCCATTCTTTACCTCCTTAGCTACATTGAGCTTTTGCTACATTGCTTCAATTTACTAATTAAAAACGCGCAATTTATGCATATTATTAATTTTCGGCTCTAATTCGGAGCCAAGGACATACATACAAAGAAGGTTTCACGAACGGACACGACCTCCATTACCTTACATTTCATTTCATTTCTGTTCAAACTTGTGCTTACTTTGTCCGAAATCTTTTATACGTCTTCATAAACTTAAATTCTACTCGGTGACACGATAATACACTAAGTTATTGCCATTTCCGATCACTCATACATGTAGTGTAGATGAATTACTGTAAATTAAAGATAAATTACCGTAGTGGTAATAACGGGACGATGATTAGTTTTATCTACATTATTCATTCTAAATAATTAATAATATTCCGGTAAAATTCTGTTATTACTTTTGATCAGAGGGAATTCATTCAGAATAAAAGCTTGATTTTTCAATGGTTCTGTATCTGTGAAAATATTGGTAAATCCAGAGCTCACTCAAATGGTTTATAAATCATGACTTTCTATGAAAGTACATGAATTTATTCGAAGAAAATTTAAAAGTAGTATTAATTTGATCGTGTAAAAATAAAATGCCAATTCTCACAACGGACTGAGCATTCCTGCTGGAAAATTTCCTCCATCAAATTTTATTTATTATTTATTTATTTACAAATTTGCCCCGCAGTTTAACACAAGTCTGGTGGTCGCGTAATCATATCATACACAATTAATTTAATTATTATGATAAGTTTTTCACAATTTTCAATAGATTGGAATAATTACACGATAATTAATTAAACTATATGCAACACAATTGATTAAAAAATACAATAATATTCCCTTCTCCACACACCGAAAGGTGGCTTGCAGGGTATTTATGTTGGTGTAAATAATTAATAATTCTGAAAAATATTACTCTCCATTATCATATCATTATATCATTAAATTGTCATTTAAGGAGTGTATAAATCTACTCAAAACATTTATCAGATCATCGAGGTGGCAATCTCAGATATATTTCCCATGATGATCTTATAAATATGAAAATTTATCGTAAAAAGAAGTTTTTAAACTCTATAATATTAGCTTGGAAAGATAGGGAATTTTTTTACACTTTTATAATTTTCGCCCACGATTCGCATTTTTATGATTTGACTATTACGCGCTTTCTTTTCTTTTCATTTCAACTATATTTATTTTTCCTTTCAACTTCATAGTCTGCTTATTTTCCTTTTACTGCCAAAAAAACATCTCGCCAAGATCATCCCGCAACCTTCTTCCATTTCCCTATCTGCACTTTCTGCTTACTTTATCTTTCCAGAGCATTTTCACTTAAACATTTCCTTATCTCCGCATGGTTTCGAAATTTATCTCCGGTACCGATGTCATTCTATTTCCGAGCATCAGTCGGGGCATTGCTGCGGAGTTTTACCTTATCTCTCCTCTTCGGTAACCGCTTGGGAGAGACTCCATTTCCTCCAGGAGAAGAGGTTCTTGAAAAATCGCTCAGTGTGAAGAGATTCGCGAGAAAGTTGTAGAAATTGCAGGAGAGGACGAAATCTTCAAGTGTTCTCGGAATGGGATAAAAAACTCTTAAGAAACGCGCGTAGTTATTTTTCCTTCAAACCTTCGATATCCGCGGGAGTGCAAAAATATATACTATCGCGCTACTCCTACTTGAATTATGGATCCGTCTTGGTAAAATTGTCGCTCTGGGAATCGATTCCAGGAATTTTGTTTCAAAGAAGCATTAGAATTGTTACCGGTTAAGATTAACAGTCTCGTCATCTAAGAGTTTGACATTTGGCTCTCAAAAATCAGTATTTTTGGGACATTCAGCCATACACTTCTTCTTCCTTATCTTGGTCTTACGTTCTAAAATCATCAGCTGAATTCCTTCTTTTCCAGCCTCCATCTTTTTATCTCCAAACATACTTTACCTTCTCTGATGGTTTTTTGATGTCCTCTTTATCCTCAGTAATCCCCAAGTCCCATCCACATACTTCCTGTATCAATATTTCATTTTTTAAGTATTCAATTCTGATTTAAATTAATGAATCAACTCGCCATTATTTACCAGTTCGATTTCCGATACGTATGAAGACTGCAAATATGTTTACTTCCGTCCCCAAAATTGAAATATAAGGCTCTCTCTCTGGTCGCTTGAATATACTCGATACATACCTAGATATTCATAGCAGATGTTCTCTAATTAGTACTTAAGTGGAATGAGAAAAATACCTCAGTATTAAATGTATAAATGTAAACTTTTGTCATGGTTGTACATCCACGTCTTCAGAAATATGATCAATGCATATCGAACGTAATAACGCTTAGTAGTGTCCGAGAATTGCTGTGAAAAGTAATAATAAGTATTATTTTTTCAACGCGTGTATTGAGTTCCTCTAAGTCACGCTTGGACATACTAAGTTTAATGTGATTAATCTTAATCTTTCTGGAAATTTAAATTAAATTTTATCAGAAATTGTTGAAAGAGAATTACTTCAGCACTATTAATTTTTTACAGTCTCTAGATAATCATTTTATACAGCAAATTAGTTTTAACCTGAAATGTTACATAAATTATAATTAACGTAAATTAGAATTATAACCGCGATTTCATGGTATATTCTGACAGGTATTCAAATACTTGCATTGCATTCTTCGATGTTTATAGATTCGCGCTGAAGTCAAATTCATCAAATTTGATCAATGAATTAATTTTCGCAGGGATCCGCAAAAAAAATAATACCTTCCGAAGGTTCGATGACCTGATCGATTTCCTTTAGCACTGCCCTCTCGGAGAATCTCTTATATAATCTCACCCCTCAATAGAAAGGGCGCCTCTTCAACAAGTGATATAGGTTTCCCTCTCTCACCTCCTCCTGCTCTGTTACTTTTTCCTGACTCGACAGATCCTCACTTTTCTTCCTCACCCTCTTGCGTCCTCATCTTTGCTTTAGCCAGCTACGCCGTGCAATTCCGCAACCGAACAGAAGCACCGCCAATAAATTGCGGAATTATCGGGAAGTATTTTATATTTGTGAGACAAAATTTCCAAATAAGTTTTACGGGACAAAATAAGGGGAAGATATGGTAATCACGTAAGAATATACAGTGGTGCCTCAGTTGACGACGGTAATCCGTTCAAAGCCGTCGTTGTCCAAGGTGCGATTTTCCACAACCATGTCAAATATACAGATAAAAATCATTTAAATGTCATTAAAAATGGCACATATAATTTATTCAAGTATCCAAAAAGTCTGTCATTTAAAGGGAAATATGGGGCGAAATCTTACTTTAAATCAGCAGTCGCCAACTGATGGTGCGAGGATCACTATTGGTCTGTGGATTAATTTGGGTTTATTTTCAATTTTTATGTTTTTTGCACCCTTTCGTGATACTGTGATATCTTGGTTAACGTCGGTAATCCGTTCCAAGATTGTCGTCGTTAACAAAACCGTCGTTATCCAAGGCGCGATTTTCCACAACCATACTGCATGTCAAAAATGCAGATAAAAGTCTTTTAAATGTCATTGAAATACGGCGCATATAATTCAATTATATTTTCAACAAAAAATTACCAATAATAAATTAATAAAAGAAGTTTTTAATCGTCAATCTTCACCAGAAGAGGTCGTAAATCAAAGACTGCGTCGTTACCCGAGACATTTTTTTATCCCACCCATAAACAAGTACGTCGTTAACCTAGTGTATTTAAATTTATTTTAAGTCTAACCAGTGAATTTATATTTGTTTTCCTCACCATTCTTACAAATTTTAAAATTCTTTCCGTTGAAATTTGTTCACAATTTTTATGTTGTTAAGTATTCAATGAGTGAGGATTTCTATTTTGAACGGGAAATCATTTCAGTCTGTAAATTCGCTTCAGGTTGTAAAGCCATCTCGTCTGGCGTTGAAACTGGCTGCCTTTTCCCCAGACACAGGTGCAATGTGGGCTGCCTATTCTCCAAGGCGTTGTCTCGAATGTGCCGTTCCAGACGGCTGACCACCCACGCGCCTTATAAACAGCAATTCACCATCCTTCTTCTGTCTGTTTTTCTTCCCCGGTCTTCCTCTCTCATTGCAGCCCGTGTTCTCTACGGCTACCTTTCTCAACCGCTACTTCATCTCCGATTACAATAGCAATCCTTTCGTTCCCTTCACAAATCTTTTATTTCTCCAGCTTTTCTTCCATTGTCCATTTCGTAACTTACCTTTAACTGCCTTATCATCTTTGATCGCCATAACACAGATGAAATCAAAGATCATGAGGAAGTTTTACACAATTGTGCCACCGTTGTTCATCCCAACGAGGATCAAGAAATTTTTGTTTTATTGTTGGCTTTCTTTAGTATCTTTACATATTGTTTTTATATCACGAATTGCGGATTAAGTTTCCTCTATATCCTTAATTTTAGTTTTATCTCCAGTTATTTATAAAATGTAATTATATAAAAATATTTCTTTTCTTTGAATGTGGTGGTTTTTTCTTCCTACCTGCTGAACGTTTACGAGGGGTTACCCTCCCGACTTTGGGCGAATGCCGGGAAGAGTTACTTATTTTAATCCCGTCTCTAGTAAGGTATAATATTATATATTAGTGTACATGAATGAGTTTCTTTCAATATTTCCTCCTGTATTTAAATAAAAACTTGTTTTAGTTGGTGAATAATAATGACTATTGGTGTGGGGATTAGCGCAGCCGGAACTTTGGTCCGCTACGATTTGGTCCGCTACGAATTGGTCCGCTACGATTTGGTCCCACGACGATTTAGTAACGACACGCGATAAATTGGTTGTTGGGCAAAGCTGAGATTTCTCATAATTAATTGTTATTTTTGTTGCTGGATAGAATGCAATAGTTTTGTTAGTATTTAACCTTTTGTTAAACAATAATTAGAACTATGCCTTACTGGAATCGGAGCGTGCAATAGGGGAGGAAAACAGTTATCCGGACGTAAAAATATAACAAAAGTATTGTTGATGTATAAATTAAAGTCTTTGATACGCAAAGAATACGCATCCCGAGAATAATTAGTGTTGTTTGAGAGATAGATATCGAAGAGAGGAAATCGGCATAGATGATTAATTTGAATTTATCGCGTGTCGTTACTAAATCATCGTATGCCGCCGCGGACCAAATCGTCGTCGGACCAAATTGTCGTGGGACCAAATCTCCGCAGACCAAAATTCCGGGTGCCGGGGATTAGTGTTCTGTGACATGATAGGGGTTGAGAATCCCTTCAAATGGATATTTGCAGAGGTAATTTTCGTGTATGTGACGTTACCACTGGACAGTAGTTCACTTGTGACGTGATTATTGTAATAATAAAAATATTATATCAACATTTCCCAGATTTTTTTCTTTGTCGGCCCAGTTCAGTATAAACTCCAACGTCGTGTAGCTCTCTGATACAATATTATTTAGTTTCAATCTAAATTCACTTTGAAAACGAAGAAAAGATTTATTTAGTAATTAAATGATTTATTATTATTATCGAGAACTTCCATTGGATACCAAAAGATCTCACCAAAGGAATGGAGTAAGAATTATGAAGTTTGAAGGGTATGTTTCCGTCGGGCGTTACAGGGGACATAAAGGGGTTTCTTACAGCAAATAATTGTGCCGCAGAACAATGGGAGTACTTATGGGCCCCGTAACCCCACAGTGCGCGAGGACCTGAGGATTAGCACCCCCAGCAGCATCGATTTAAGGCCACCGTATTATTTGATATAGGAGCGCCCACACATTCTTCTTTGGTATCCGATTGCGCAGTTTGAAAGCAATCAAAACACTGAAGATTTGATTATATATAACAGTAATATTCCCCTTTAAAAGATCGATATAACTTCTGATATGTTTACTCGGGTAAAGTTGTGAGAATTATAACGGGTATTGAATGGGCAAGGAAAAACTTGGTTCGCTCGAATACGAGACCGGACCTAATAATTCTCTTTCCGTTCCTTAAACCTTTCATTCCCGCCCCATTTCTAATTATAATAAATAACTGGGAATCTAGTAATACTAAACTTTCGGTCTATTTATTGGCCGCTTGGGAGTGAAAGGGTTAATGTCGCAAAGATATTAATTCTTATTGGGATTTCATTAAGGCAGTTTGTCGATTTCTAAGGTTAATGTCGTGGTATCAAAGTCCGCATTCTCTATCAAATGCTTCAACTCATCATATTCTATTATCCCTTTTCACCCATATTCCTCTATTCTTTCTTCTCTCTTCCTCTTCAACATTTTCAATCCTTCTTGAACAGTGAATGAACTGGAAGTTCGGCTGCGCGAGGCTATGGTTCCCGAGAGAGTAAACAGTTGGTTGTTAATCAGAGAAGGGAGAACTCTGGCACAGCCGGGGGCATTCGATGAATGGGGAATTCTCGGAATAAAAATTGCATCCAATGCAGTATTCTTCGTCCCAATCTTTTCCTGCATAAATTTCGTCTATATCTTGGAAGATATTCATCTTAGTGTCGCTATGGGTTGGCTAATAGTAGCGATCTCGAAAACCCTGATAGGTACAGTGTATCACTTATACACTGTTGTACAATTTTATTATTCAACTAGATAGATAACGCGCAAAAGTTGGTATTAAGAGAGATTTACTTTTGATTATTTTCTACGGTCGCTCGCTATAAGTCATATCTTATACGTTTGACTAGTTAGCATTTTTTTCGCGTATAGTTTTGTTTGATTTACTTTTATCGTTTTTCTCAACAGAGGTTTCTTTTATATTGTATTGCTTCGTGGAGTCGGCCGAATCTTTCATAGACATTTTTCAACTACATAATTATTACTGTACTTTTATGCCTGCCACCTGTTTTACTTTTCTGTTATAGCCCCAGCATGACGGCTTTTCTTTTGCATTCACATTTGCATAAGCTTACAGAACGATCAACCAAAATTAACTAACCCAACCTTGCCCGAAGATGCATTGTGTGTTCAATTCTTAGAATAATACATTCAAATACAGACCACTTTCGGTAATTTAAGAGGACAACACTCTAAATTTAATCAAAAGGTACACTTTTCTATGGTCTTTGGAATTTTTCTCTTGCATTACTATAGAATAATGTTGTACCGTTTCGAAAGTAACGGTTTTGTTAACGGCTTGCTTCTGTTTGAGAATTTTACATTATATTCGCCGTTCTACAATATCATCGGGTTTGTGATTATATCCGTCTTCTCTTAATTAGATAACTCTTGATTTCGTTGTTGTTATTATTAAATATTCTAATTCTCCTTTAAAGTTAAGGCAATAACCATTTGAAATTGCAGAAAAAGTTAGTGCGAAGCTTACTTGGCCATAGCAGGATGCGCGGTGACTATTACCGAAAAGCCCCTACTTATTGACGCAGGTTTTAGCAAAAACATCCCTACACTATCTATGAATACCCAATCCTTCTAATATGAAGAAAGAAAACGCCAAGAAAATTATAGCTGTTGTTGTTCCCTCAAGCTCTTTACATCCGTGCGCAGTCATTTGTTTCACAAATTTTAATTGAAGGCGCTCAAAAACATGTTTTAGCGTAACGACCGTTTTATCTAGATCTCCGTTTCGTTTTAGATCACCCCAGCGATAGCAATTTTTTTCCAGTGCTTTATTGAATGCCAATTACGAGTCCGATCGGAAAATAATCCGTCCTGGGAATAGCGTTCCGAGGCCATTACACCGCACGGCGCGCGCTCTTTTCGCAGTCTGTTTTCTTTTCCGTTCCCTCCGCTTCCAATCAGACCGGTAGCAGATCCGCATCCATGATAACCATCGCCACGCGATCTTCGGCCACCGTCTGCTCCCCGTGGCAACGCTGAAGATGAATCGCCTCTGAATTGCTGCTCTACCATTGCCGAAAAAAGGGCCTTTGATGTATCGCTATGCGCGCCACTTACGGTACTCCTTAATGGGAATTGAACTTAAAATGGAAGGATCGGGTGTCAGTACGGTAGCCGATGAATAAATTTGATGCTCGCCCAGATAATACTCGTTTCGCGTGCTAGCTTCGTGGATTCGTCGTTGCTATTCAATCGCCCGCGCTATTGTCCGTTTGGTATCTAACGCGAGATATCTCCATTTATCGAGGTAGAAATTTTGATTGAGTCGTAAAATCGTTCCTTTTACATTTGGGTAGAGAAAGAATTAGTTATTTTGCTACTGAAGTGGAATTCTCATTATATCCGCGGCTAGTATTAAAGAAAAGCATGTATAATTTACATATTGGAGTCTGATTTTCCACTTTCTTTTCAACGGAAATGACGAATCTTTCTTGTTGGGAATAGAATAGAATACGTCTTTATTCAGGATTGAGATTGATTGAGACTGAAAAGTTTCTTCTTACATCTAACCCTTTGTCATTTTAAAAGTGGATAAAGATAGAGAAAAAAATAGCATTAAAAAAGAAAAGGAAAAAACTACAGAGTATTAGAGTTCGGGAAAAGGTCCACAAAAAAAGAGAGGAGAGAAGAATAATAGTTATTCTTCTCTCCCGAAGATGGCAACGTAGTTCCCGAACTACGTATTGAGAACAATACTTGCAGAGCGCGACCACTGAGAACCTTAACCCCCGCTGGTTGGAATCCAACTGTTATTTCGCTCGCAAACAACGGCTTTTTGGAGCTTTTCTCGAACTCTGATTTCTTACCACAGCCGTGTTCCTTTTCCTTATAGAAACTACAGATTATATTAGAAACCCAAAAAGTCACGTACTTAGGATAGATGTGCACTGCAGGAAAACACCCGTATAAATAGGGGTGTGTGAAAAACCAGCGAAACCTACTGGTAGTGATAGCTAATTTTAAATTATAAATTCAACAAAAAATTTCTTTCTATAACCTGAAAAGAAAACATTGACAATACCGAATGGAATGGAAGTTACGGAATGAAAAATATGAGAATCGGTGGAATCTGTTAGTGAGGATTTGAAAAGGTGAATGGAGCAAGGAAATAAGCAATTCTACCACTGCAAAAGTGGAAATTATATCAGTCATTTGTTTTCTAGATATATTTAGATGTCTAGTTGTTTTCTATAAGTAAGCTATTTTTATCTAAATTGATGAAACGTCAGTGAATTATCTTGGATACTATTATTCGAAGTTTTTCAAGAATTTGACTACTTTTTTTGGTTTCTTTAAAGTCCGAAATCCGCTACGAACCTCAGTCCCTCCACCATTAGCTATGGAGATATAATGGTGCTTATTACGCCAGATGACGGTGATGTAGTACATTTAGATTCACATTTTCTCTTCACTGACTTACAATGCTAAAGGCTAAAAAAAAAATCCAATAACTCCAGCACCACGACTCTATGGATAACATATGGTCATATTAAATTTCATAGCATTCATTTTCACGGCATTCACGATTACCGAAATGAACGCATTGTTCAACATCATCCATACCTTTGTAGATTTCATTAGATCACAGCCATGAACAAGACTGAGTCAAAAGTAAATGAAAGATACATTTTACTCTATCTTTGGATCCAAAGACAAATGAAAAATACTCCATTCATCGAGATATTTATTTATTTATTTCACCCTTACGGCGAGGTTAGGCCCAATGGGCCTCTCTTACACCTAACCTCTGAGTCATAGATATAAGAAATTACTAAAAATAAATTCAACTTACAACTAACATATATGGTGAATTGATACTAATCTAATATTATGGTTGCGGAAACACCCTTTCGCTACGAATTGAAATTTATATTTATTTTTATTGAGAATTTTCATGTGACGGTTGGGTCATTCACATTTGTAGCCATAACAAATCACCAATATTGCTGCAAAATTTAAGGAAAGAAACCATCGAAAATATCTCTTTGGCAATATTTCTCTCTTAAATTTCTTTTGGCTGCTCTTTAAGCTCACAATATGTCTCACGCAAAACATAACATCTATCGAACTTAAAATCTTTTGAAGAATACTGGAAATATTTTTCCTCCTATCTATTCTTATTTAGAATAAAAACGTGGATTTACGGCTATAAATCTGTCATTATAATATTATTAGATTAAGAAAATGTATTTATACAATATTTTGATCTTTGAATATGATAAATAAAGCCTAAAATAGCATCTCGCTGTAAATCTAACAAGATGTTGTTTTCATTGGGTTAGCTTTTGTAGTAAAAACATGCATAAATATACTGAGGTAGCCATGTTAACGTGGTGTATAGGACAGATTTAAAAAGTTAACGTCTGTCTCTAAAAGCTAATTGGATCCAAATTCTCTCCAGCTTGAGCTATCCATACTTTTGGTGAAGTAGAATTCATATTATGACACGAAGAAAAAATTCACATTCCTTCCTATATCATGAGCCAAAAGGCAAAGGAAAACTATATAACTCATCGGTATGGAAGCAGAAACAAAATTTGCACCATTCAGTAAAAGAACACTTGGACGATTTTGAGACATGTCAACCTGTCTTATTCATTCTAAGTTTCTTTAACTTCTCGATTCACAAGCTATTTTCCAGCCTGCATTCTCGGTGCCTTCTGCCCTCTCTTATAATGATATTGAGGTCTCGTCGAAACTTGATTCATTTATTCAAATATCACATGCAGCGGCGAACGACAATTTAATAATAGCAATATTCGTTAATATGCTCTAGGGAATACCCAAAAGTGAAAAACACTCGCAGAAAGGTAAATGACAGAACAGTAAAATGAGGAAGAAATTAACAGAATTTATTCAATGCCGGTTACAAATAAGAATCACCTTAAAAATATGTAAAGAAACAGAAAAATAATAAAATCTTATAATATATATAAGGAAAAAAAGAAATTATAAAGAAACGGGATAATCAATCGTAACGGAAGAATATGTAATTTATTTATTTATTTGAAGATACTCTGCGATTTGGCCATCAGGCCAGGTGGCAGAGGTGGAGGGAAATATAGCAATTGAAAATTGGATTGCCTGGCATTCGCCCAAGGACGGGAGGGAAAACCCTCCAAAAACCTCCCGTAATTGCATACGTTATGCTTAGAAGATCGTTACAAAGTGATGTTTTTAATCTGAATCGGCAGTGAACTCCAAAATGGCAGGCAGTTATTAAATAAGATCTAATAGGGAGGGTCGGGTGATGTAAAGTGGTGCTGCTACAAAATCAACCATAAAAATTCGCCCAGAGTGGTGTTCGAACCCACGATCCTGAGATTATTAGTTATATTTTAGTTAGTTTAAACCATTGCCACCTGGTCCACCGACCAACTTGCAATGATATATTAAATAAATAAATAAATACATGTGATGACTACGGTATCATGAAGCAGTGCGGAGGAAATAAATAAATATGCTATTGGATGCTCTACCGACTGAGCTCCGTAGCAGAAATGATCCCATTCAAGGTGCCGAAGAAGTCACAGTTGTATTGTAATTTGCATGCAGTTTATAATTACAATACTCGATCACGCTACATTAGTCCGTAAGCCATAATAGTTGATTGGAGAGAATGAAGCCCTGCTTAGCTGTCTTTGAAGAAGAAGAGCGTTTTGGTGGAAGCCCAAATAGCGGAGGAAAAAAAGCAGAGCGGTAACCTGTTGGCCGTAAATCCTTCTCTTTTGATATTCATCGGAGATAAGGCAGAGAAAGGCATTTGCGTTCTTTGGGGAATCTGGCGGTTTCGAGAGGGAATGTGGGAAGAAATAACCTCTCCCTCGGGAATTTGGCCAATCTTCAGATCTTCCCCTCGTTATGGTTTAGCAAGGGAACAGCTTGAGGAAGTCGGGAAGACTCCATAAATCACATCAAAAAGAGCAGATTGAATCGTATTCTCATAAATATTGGGAGATATCTGCGAAATTATACTTAACACCGATGTGTTCTTATCATAAAACGGGGAATTTCGTTTTGTTTATATTGTGCCCGAATGTTGCCTTTGTGATCTTGATTTATGGGGCTTTTATATATTATGTTAAATAAATTATTTTGTTTTAGTGCATAATTTTATGGCTGTTTCTCCTTCCCACAGTTTTCTATCGTATCTGGGACCAAATTCGACCAAGACCGAGCACGTTAGTCGTGTTTTATTACCTGTGTGCTCAATATAAAATTAAATGTATCGGATAACGGAAAGGAAGTACTTTAAAATTATTTTCTTTATCCTTTATTCCTTCAGATTGCCTTTCTGATAATTCCAGTCAATTAAGATAGCATTTATTGGAAGTCCTTTGAGTTTATAATAATAATAACGTCTTTATTAAGGCGAATTTTGGTCTATTGAGACCATTCTTACAATCAACCTTGATGAACACAAACAACCATGCCTTAACCAGGATTCGAACTCGGGACCTCGGCGTTGCTGGACTATCACACTAACCACTATGCCACCGAGGCCGGCAAACCTATTATTGATGATTGATCTTGGAACCAAATCCAAAGTTATTAATTAGTTAATCTAGTTTATTAGTGAATCTAATAAAATAGATTAATTAGTGAATATAATCAAATATTTCAAATATAATAAAATATTTCAAATACACATTACAAAATTCTAGTTCGAAATGTAGAAGATTATAATAACAATTTAAATAATAATAATAACAATAATAAAATTCTAAGATGTTTGATCTATGGACGGATTCGAATACTGGATTTGTAGTTTGTAATTAGATAATAATGTATATACCGTAGTTTTTACAAAGTCTCCCAAACGGCATGGAGAAATGTTCTGGTGGAAGAGCTCAATGGATAGAGCAACCGACCGGCAATTGGGAGACCCGGGTTCGTGTCCAGGTTCCGTCAGACTTTTTTCATGTCCGTTTCTCCTTGGGAATTTTACACTTAGCCTTGTTAGCCTGACTTTTATGGTGAAAGCCTTTGCATGATAATATTGTTTATTTTGCAATTTTTATAACTGTTTTTTAATTGTTTATTTTATATTTTTTCTTATGAACATGCCTTTACGTGAAAAGTCTCCTTTCACCAATTCCCAAGTAAAATTAAGATTTTCGTTCATTGAAATCGCCTACGTTCCAAAGATTACTACTCGTATCTTAAGAATCCGTTTCGGCTTACAATCACTTTGGAACATAAATATAAGAGTCCTACTATTGATTTAGGAATTTGATGTCTAACTGTTTAACTTACTGTTCAGAAGCTCTTCAAACAAATACTGATGTTGGAAATATTTTTGGATTCGTAATCATTGGAAAAATTCGAAATTTTACGAGGAACTTTAAGGCTGAGATCTTCCAAGTGTCTTTGCTATTTTTTCTTCGACATTTTTAGCTTCGAATTATTTCGGTGACAATTTAAGCCATTCTTGCCCTGCAATCGGAAGTTGTTATTGAATTTTCCGCTTTTTATTAAGAGTTTGCAGCAGCGACATCTGGATCAAGTTTCGAGGCGATAGGTTTCGAACTTAGCAATAAGAACGCTATAAAACAGTTCCGCTACGCTCGAGTATCTCGCCATGCGTTCCCAAGTGATGCAGTAAAAGTCAAATTGTCCCTTTTGAATAATTCATACGACTTTCCTCTGATGGAAAAAAGGGAAAGTTCACTGATCCCATTCTTTCGATTTTTTTACAACTCGTCTCGCAGTACTGCTCGTATCTGCGTCAGCGTGCCATGCTTGTGGGTGGACATACGAATTACAAATTGCCGGACCAGTGACTCTAAATCTCCTTTCGATATTATCTCGATAAGTTCGCTTAATTGTGGTTGTTTTCTTGCATACTCTTTTGCTCGTCCTTCGTCCGATGCTCTGGTGCTACGAATATTGGGGTTAGTCCAGTATTTAGGAAAAAATTAAAAATGACTCACGGATAAAAGAGATCAAAGACAACTTCAAGAGTTGTACTAGTTACTAGGGATTATTTCTGGACAATTACAGAAAACTGCTCGCTCGTATCAAAGAAACACTATTTTTGTTTTCAATGAAGATGTATTATAAAGTGATTAATTTGCAAGAAACACGTTATCAATGTTTTTCTTCGTCAAAAATGCCTTATCCCTATGTGTTTGATTACATAATTATCTGATACTTTCAAACATCCTCATATTTTTTAGCCAGTTTCAGCTATAAGAATCGAAGATGCCCTATACTTTTAAGAATTCTGGATATCTTTTACCAAATTTTCAATTTCCGTTTTTGTCCAATTTGAAATACATAACATCGTTATGTCAAAATCCCTGTTCAAACCTTAATTGTATCATAAAATATATTTTCGTATCGTATGCGATAGTTTGCATTTTTAAAATCATTCTTCGATCAAGTTATAAGTCAAAAATCAATAAATCAAGAAGTAACTCTACTGATTTTAGCTCCTTTTTTAATTCTCCGATGGGGTAAACGTTTCACTTTTACATATATTTGATACATTCAAATGACTATACTCTTAGAATGTTGTCGTTATAGAACAGCTTTACTAAACGAAAATACACAAAGAAATGCTTTATCTAAATTTACAAGAATGTAAGAAAAACTTTATGCAAGAATGCAATTTTTTCTTCCTCATGAGCAATTTTGTAATTGCCGCGTTCGAAATACGTCATTTTGTTTCATTCTTCTAATGTTACGTTATCACTATGAAATAGTTTAAAAAATCAGTCGAAGTATGATAGGCATCAAAATTATAACATAAGTTTCCTTTACCTATTAACTGTGACTTGAATCATTAAAAGGTATGAATTTACGGAAGTCACGATTTTACATTGCATTCTAATTCGCGGTACTGAGGAATTAAACTTTAAATGTGAAGATATTCGCGGCCGAGTGCATCTAGTGTACAAGGCAAGTATTGCTGGGCAGTCTAAACGTTAGGCGAACTCTTAAATGAATTGAATATCTTCAAGGCCGATGGCTTTCTCTTCATCTCATGCATTGTTTGCCACATTTACTGCCCAAATGGCCTCTCATTCCTTTATAGATATCATCTCCTTTTGTGGGGTTTACTTGCGCAAGACCCCAATTTCCGTTGCCTTGGGGCAGCAGTAGCTTCGGCAAAAGGGGTCCATAAAAAGTAGCGATTTGCAAATATCATCACATAGCGCGAGTAAATCGATAAAAGATTGCTGCGCATCATAAAAAAATTGTACATTTTAGCCGTAATAACGAAATGGGATGGGATATTGGTGCGAAAGTTTCTTACAAAAAATTTGACGAGATTGAATACATTAAACAAGGACAAGGATGGAGACCCGCCCTGAACTTTCCTCACCTCATCTTCTGTTATAATGAAAATTGAAATTGCTCCTGCCTGATTCGAAATATCCCAGACTAAGTTGCTATAATCAATCAAATTCTTTAATATTAATATGCATCGCTATTCAGTTCATTTGATGATAGGTGTTGGCTACATCTTCTATCCAATGACAGATTACTTCACGGGATCAAAAAAGGGACATTATTTTCGTTTTTACCGCTAAATTTATTCTCCGTCGTTAATTTCATTGGAAGAAAAAGTTCGAATTTGTTTCAGAATTACCTATTTCTGGTTTCGATTATTACTTTTAGAATTACACTATTCTAATTCGGTACGTTCATGCTTTCATATATAACTCAGATACTTTAATATAATTACAAGCTATCCCCATCAACACTTGACTCCTGATGGAAATTGAATGGATAGCTAAATGGATGGATTGAATATGGATAGAGGTTTTATTATGCCATGAAGCTATGGGCTTTGAAACTTTCAAATAGAAAGAGTTATCTGTTGAGCTATTGAATTGTTCCAGGGGGTGCACGCAGGTCGCAAATTGATTTCCTTGATGTTAACATCAGTATGAGAGTAATTTCAGTTATTTTTACAAGTTACATTTCATTTTGTAGGCTTTAGGAGGTTTACTTATAGTTTGAGGAGTATCAAGGATGTCCAACAAAGTTATTTACAGTTTACGGTGTCAAAAGAGAGTAAATACAACTGTTATTGATACGTAAAAAAATCTAGAATAAAACGTGGTCTGTACATTTTTATGTAACATAAAAATTTGTTTCTTTCGTAGCAGAGACGAGCAGTAATGACCATCAGTTTTTTACACATCAAATTTAAGGTCCTCCGGCGGTTACTCAATTTGGGCCATATTTTACCAATCTCAAGGTTACATTATTATTATATTAATATTATTATACTAATAATATTATTATTAAACCCTTTAATGGCGAGGTTAGGCCCTATTTGGCTTCTCTTCCACCTAACCTCGTATACTATTGTACATTGGTATTTACTATTTCCAAAAAGAATTCACAACAAATTTGAAATTCACAAAAAACAAAAGAAAAATTAGTTACATCAAGCTAATACAAAATTTTTCCTACTTTTATACTCAGTGTCCACAAACTCCTCTCCACGATGGAATCGCTTTCCTCAAAATAATCTGCATCGAAAGATGAACATCCATCGGGCGGTGGTTTGACGACCTCCGTATGGAAATGAAATCTGCTTGTATCTGTACGAAAGAGAGGTTATTAAACCTCTCAACCGACCGCAGATTAGTCAAAGGCAGTGTGGTCTCTCGTTCATGTCATCCGCTTTTAAGCGCTGGTTATTGCTACTCTACAGACATGCGCCTGGCACCGCGATCTTAATTTTTTTATGCTTTCGAATAAAAGCGGAGTCGCGATAAAGTGGGATCCGACCGCAGACTTTCCTCCGCCGAAAAACATGGTAAAAGGACCGCCGGTCTCTTTGAAGGAATCTCATTCCTATGCAGGCGGATTTTTCCTTTTTCTTAATCCTTTCGACTCTTACGTATGAGGCTCTATATGAGGCCGTTCTAAAAACTCTTCTCGCCTCCGGCGGTCATACGCTGAAAGAAACCAAACTCACGGTATTCTGAATATCTCTCGGCGCCGTAGTTGCTCATTTTTTCCCAAGCCTCCCCTGCGTTATCTTTTCTTTGCATCCTATTCGCAAGTTTGGTTAATTTTCATCTCCTCGTGTATTTTCTAAAGTAATTCGTTTCTTTTCAAACACAAGGTAAATTAATCTCTTGATAATATTTATTCAACCCAAATTTTCTGCTTTCGTTTCATTTCTTCGATCTAATTACATTTCTGACCTGCAATTTCCAGCTCATCCTCGTGTGTTTCAGTTTGTCGTCATTCCAAAGCTCTATCTTCTACTTTATTTTTCCAATCTACGCCTTACTCATATCTTAAAAGATACTATTTTTATGGCACCTACTTTATGAGAGTTTATAGCCATGCAATACTCGGAGGTAATGATTTTACTAATATTTTCCTCATTCTTTCTTTATTGAGATGCTTTGAAATCAGCTCCCTTCTCTTCATGTGGGGATTATTCGATACCGAAATACTTTAAATCTGATTTGTACACCTTCCATCTCAAGAAATCACCGTACTGTGGGGAATATTACTAAGACCCGGAATTATAATGTATACTTACTCGTAAATGGACTTTAACTAGTGTCCACTTTAAGACCCAGTGTTATAATGGTTTGTTACAGTGTAATTGAAGATTACAGATACTCGTAATTCCCATACTATTCCATCATACATGTAGGAGATTAGTTTAACTTTTTAAGTGTACATTTAACACTGGGCCTTAAAGTACTCACTTAAGCTGAGGAATATGTAATTTTTGCCGTCTACCCTGATTGTTAACTTATTCCTCTTTCGTTCAAACTCATGGCATTGGTTAGATTGACGTTTATTTCCATCCAAAGGTCCCTCTCCGTATCATTATCTGTTTCATAAGTTAAAAAATGTTTAACCATACGTTTTTCATGACTTTTCGGAACGTCATTTTGTGAATTTAAAAAATGAAAGTACTATTTTGCAATTTCCAGTTTGCATTATTTCTGACCAACGTTGATGGCCTGATCTTATGACTGCAGTGTCACTATTTGAAACTGGACAAGAGTAAAACAATGACAATTATAAATTATCAATGTTCTTTTGTTTAAAATTAATGTGATCTAGCGTGACTTCGAGGAATTTCGCGTATATTATATGGAATATACTCAGTGTTCTTTCTTTGGAAATGTACTTTTGTTTACTTGGCTTCGCAAAAATAGAAAGGAAACATTTTAATTTTAGTGGTAAATTCTTTTGGTGTATATTTTGTTCCCACTGACGATAGCTAAAAAAGAAATTTAATGTAATGGAATAGGTATGATAATTTTTATCACACTCTTATAAATTGATAGTTTAATTTAATTTAATAGTCTTATGAATATTGATCATTTTAGAAGTACAAATTATTATAAATACCAACTTCGGTTTACTACCTTCATAAGTTTTCAGTGTTGTTTTTCAAGTATGATCTGATGTTTCAGCAAGATTATTTAATGTGTATTCGCCTATTCCAAAAAGGGTTGTGTCATTTTAAATTAGACTAAGATGTTTGTTTATATTACAGAAATGTATACACACTACCTCACTCCTCATCTCGCCTAGTAAGCCTCATTTCCCTCCCCTAGCGCTTAGTCGCTATATGGTAGAGGGGATTAGGTTTCAGCCAGCCTTCGTACTGAGTACTTTATAGACAGAAATGTATACGCATATAACGGGTTAATAGAAATGCTGTAGCTGTTGGAAATCTCTGAGGAGTAAAACCTTCATAGAGTCTCTATTACACTAATGGATCAATTTTATTTGGTGCTGATCATAACCAATTTTCAATCTTTGTGCCTATAGCTCTTAATATTTGAAATACATAGGCTAAATAATCCGAGGTAAATCTAAACTGGCTAACTTTAGAACATTAGTTGTCTGTGCCTTAAAGTCTCCCTCCTCCAAATCCCATAGCTACAGTTCTATTTACAGTTACAGTTTTATTTATCGTAATTTCCTATTTTCAGAATCAGAGATTCGTGAGGCAGTGCAGCATGCGTTAAGAGTTTCCAGAGAGGGCTCCTGCAAGATTCCGCGCCCTAGAGTGGTCCAAGTGAAGAGCATATATCCCCATCCATCCAAGACATACATCCCTCACTGCACCATCCTGCATCAATGCGGAGATGACACGGGATGCTGTCGCCACGAAAGTCTCTCCTGCGTTCCGATATCCACACACCGAGTTGAGCTCCACTTTTATGTGAGTACAGATGCTGTTTTATAACTTCCGAGTGGACGTGCCCATTAGTTTTCTGCAGTATAAAGTTGCGGATTGGCTCCGATTTCTTGAAATAACCGCAGGATAGAGTTTCGGTTCTGAAATATAGTTTAACTTTGCGGAAGTTTTCTTTTTGAGTGTTGGAGTGAACCCGTTTATAATGGATGTATGTACCCCTGCAAGATGCCGAACGTCATCCGACTGAAATATTTAACGCGATGTTTCATTATATGAATATGTGATCTTCTCTTTCTCCAGCATAAATATTTTTATGCTTTCGTAGTCTGTGGAATATTTTCTAGGAAGTTTCGTGTACACGGCCGCAAATTGCTCAATATCTTAACAGAGTTGTCTCAAATTTTGTACTTTTTTAAATCTATAAAATCGATTTTTCTACTACCGACTACTTTTGAAATGTTTGAGGGCTTCAGCCATGATTTAAACTACACACCCATAATATTGCTTATTATGTAGTAGTAGTATTATTAAAAGTGCTTCGACAGCTTAGGTCATTTCGCACGTAGGCCCCCACCGGGGATCGAACCCGGGACCGCTTTCACCGAAGTCAAACGCGTTGCCCACTTGGCTATCCGGGAGCCCTGCTCCCGGATAGCCAAGCCAACCAACACTTGCTTATTATGAATTCTAATGTTGCATCACTAATTTTTCCACTTTATTGATGAAAATTTTAGTATAGCAATTATTATTTTCCCATACCGATCATGGCGCAGCTCCGAAATCTTGTGCGGTATTCGAAATTTTTTACTGTCTTAAGATGAAATAAAGTTAAATTCTGTTGCTAAAGCTAGTAAAGCATCTTCTGTTGCTTAAGCTAGTATCACTTGTATGGCATATCCTCTATGAAATTTAAACTTACGAAAATATTAACCAACAAGGATTTTTCATATTTCTCTGTAATATTTTTCGAATAGACAATTGTAAATAAGCATCTTGTTCACAAGGATGAAGGAAAGGTGTTTACTTGGCACGAGGAGGCGTTAAAACCCAAGAATGAGCAGAAGCGAAAAATAGCGGCATGACTGGGACTCGAACCCAGGTCTCCCACTTTCCGGGCAAGTATTCTAAACAATAAACTACCAAGCCGCGTTTCTTCCACTCTGTTATCAATGTATCCAGTTTGCAGAGAGGAAGAAACACGGTTTAGTAGCTTTGTAGTTAGAATACCTGCCCGGAGAGTGGGAGACCTGGGTTCGAGTCCCAGTCGTATCGCTGTTTTTCACTTCTGATTATCCTAGGGGATCTTGCTCACGATGGATACCCTATATCCATCATATATACATCAATCCATCATATTTATGCCCGTTGTAAACCATACCTGAAATCTTTAACCCGTCTCTGTAATCCGGCAGCAAAGTTTGCTGCAGTAATGCTGTAAATATCTAGCGGTCGTTCGCACGCAATACGCATGGCATCGCTGGAATGTTCCCTTCCACCGTCACCCAAATAGCCGGCAGGTAAAAATGGTAATGTGGTAATTAGCACAAGTTGAAATGTAGAAGGAGACCGTGAAAGTAAACTTCCTTAGCTGCTGTTTCTCTTAAAAATTTGTGTTTAACTGTTTTAAAACGAATTTTTCACCGTAACATTTTAACATGGCACATGTTACAACAAAATTCAGTATCCGTTTCAAATATTTATCTTTTACGGTTGCGAAAGATCGATTTTTTGCCAACCTCGGTCGGTTATAGGTTCCACGGAAGCTTACGGCACTTGCGCGGTCCACGGATATTCAGTAAGCCACCCTCTACTTCTCAGAGAAGTCTATTTTCAAGTAAAGGCTCTTGGTAAGGCTTTTGATTATTATTACTATGCATTTTTTTCTGGTCCCAACTTTAATTTCCCAATAGTCATCCTCTTCTAAAACCTTTCACCACTGCGCACGTAGTGTCATGAGGTTTCGTTGGAACCATACATTCGCATTGGATTTTTGTGTATCGGTATGCAAGCTATACATTAAGTACCCAAAGTGGGCGTGAGTCATACTCACTTAAAACTTTTTCTTCTATTATGTGTGAAGGCACGCGATGTTCTTTAAGAGTCAGCACGCGAATCGTGCATGGGCGTTTGAAGAGATACTCGAGTGGTCCTAAGAGTCCACCCGTTGTTTGTTATTACCTCTTACCGAAAGATTCGCTAACATTTCAATTGATGCTGTTATCTCATTCCCACAGACAGGGTCGTGAAAGTTAAGATGTTGCGAAATCTCATTCCTTGATTGAATCTTCAAGATAATCCATGCCATTTGACAAGGTGTTAATGTCTAGTTTAGATGTTTTTCGATGAAATCGATTATATTTTTACAGTACTTATACATTGAAAACGTTTGCACGAATACAATGAAAGGTTCGTAGATATTATAGACCTAAATGTGTGAAATAGACACATTATTGATTTTTTTAAAATCACAATTAGTGATCAATTTTCGATATCAGTAAACCGGAGTAGTAAATTTGCATTTATGTTTTTTATATACTCTTTTTTTCAACCATAATTTTTACTCTTAAAAATTTTTAGAGAATACGATTTTTTAAATACACCTATCAAAATCTGTTACTGCTCTTTGTGAATCTTCGATGCAATGTAATGTACTTTATTGTAATTGTAATGTATTGTGATTTTATATATTTAAACCCTTTTTGTTATTTGACCTAAATAGCTATGCCTCCAATAATTTGCGAGTCTATAGGGAACCTTGTTTACCTATAATTTGACCGAATTCTGGATAACCTTGTAAGGTATTAATAACCTACGTAATTTTATGGTGAAATATTCATGTTAAATATATGTTGTTGTTAATTGAATTCCATTAATAACATGCAAGCGAAAAGGTAAAAAGCAATTGGTGAAGTATTAACTGGAGTTATTTCCAATGTAATAAAGGAAAATTTTTCTCTTTAGATAGTGTACTCTATCCTGTAAACATTACTTGAAAATCTTTCTTTATAAGTGTAAACATTACCGTCATGAAATCGGGTCTAGGGTTTCTTTATATAGGCTATTTGTAAACGGAAAGGATTACGCGTTGAATAGTTAAATTTAACGAATACGTTAATATAACGAAAAAGTACCAACGAATCAGTACAGTGTCCGAAAATTTCTTGACGTCAGCCGGAGACAAATATCCGCCGTATAATCCCTCGCTTCGTGACCGTTTTTAACAGGAAAAACGGCCAAATAAAAGCGAAGGTACAATTTTAGTCGTTAAATGCTCGCCATTTTCGATGACATTAATTTTCACGAGGGAAACATCAATCGCTCGACGTCGAAACCATCGATGGCGTCCGAAAATAAATTCGATGGAATTCCCGTCCATCATGCCTTCTATCTGCGGGACGATTTCAATAATTCAGCGGGCCTTTGCTACAACCGCCGGATCACTTTTCACGGCGTGTCCAAATGGGCGAGGCCGAAGTTACGGCCGCTGCATCGATGTGGGAGGCTTCGCGTGATAGGTTTGCATTTTAATGGCCCGGGTCCAAAATTCTTTTTTACTGCGGCGACACCCATTCCGGCTATCGCGGGAGGGAATGAGAATGGAGGCATAGAGAAATGAAGGAGAAGAGAAGAAACGATGTATATATGTTTGTATTAATGGTAGAGATAAGATGAATTTGAAAGTTAATCCACAGAAATAACGATTGTTCCTGAAATTCTCTGCATAAACAAAGAATTATTTCATTTTTTATTTATTTATTGTACATTTCCGCCGAAATGAGATGCTGGGTCACGTGGCGACGTTAACTTACACCACATTCAACGGCTAACAATAAAAGTAATACAAATTTCTTAAATAGCTATGATTTACATATTAATCTGTATAGATTCATAGTTAATGCAAACATAATAAAGAACATTGCCAACCAATTACAATAACTGTCTAATAACAGCGCTGTTAAATGTATAAGTTACAGGCGGATTTACAATTATGCACTTTGAAATAGTGTGTACACTACGGCAATATTACTTATCATGCCATATAAGAAAAATTTTAATATGAAATCAAACCGAAATTTCTAATTGTTCGTTAATATTATATCTTTCAATTAAAAACAACTTTTAATGGAAATTGTGTATTCAGCATATAAATCATTCTCATCGAAAACGTCGACGAAAACCTGTTAAATATTAAACCAATCCTAAATTAATTTTTTGTCAGCTTCGCTCGCAATCTTTGGAAGACATACCATGAAATAATATTTATGTAAATCATTCATTGATAGTCTCTAATACGGTTTTCGATACCTTTTATTTGCAAAAAATCTTATCTTGCCTATTGATATTTTATACCTGACATATGGAATTCTCAATTATCCTACCTTACTAAATCTCTTACTTAAATGACTTACTAAATTTTTCTAATTTAAAAACTGTAATCGACTTCTTCCGTTGTTGCAGATTAATTCACGAGAAAAGAAAGTAAATAATAACTACATTTGAGGTAGTTATCGATCAAAAATGGCCCTTATTAAGAAAGATTTTCAATCAAATTTATGAATAAAAAGCTCATATAATGATGACGTAGAGATTTGTGAAATGCAACCCTTGGAAATGTTCCTTAAAAAGAGAAAATCATACGGTTTACTTTTCTCGGGTGGTGTAAATATCTTGTGAATTTCACTTTCATGAATTTCTTTTACGCAAAGTGTAAAATATCAGAAAATTGGAATGAGAAACCGAAAGGTGCGTTAGGTGCGAAAGGACCCGTTAGGTGCGGACGAAAGATGTACGAAGTTTTCACGAAGAAAGTGAATTCAAATTAAAGTTCACGGATGATAAGACCTGAGAAGGTCTAAAGATTTTGTTTATGATGAGGATAGAAGATATTAAATGTAAAAATCAAGGAGTGATTGGTGAAGAGTGAGAGCGAAATATGAATTCATCTGTGGGCCAAAAGAGCTGGAAGGAAGCGTGTATAAACGAACCGGTTTCCCTTCAACCGAATCGCAACGACTTCAAGGACTACTTCAAAAGGCTTATGCCAGTGATGCTTTTCGAAGGTTAAATATGGATAAATTCGGGTGTTATCGAACACAGAAGAGGAAGCTTCTTACCCTGTCATGGTCTTCGTACTTCTGAGTAGCAGTCACATTATTCGGCGATTCGTCAAGCACCTGTATTAGGATTTCTTATTCTCACAAGGGTTTCCTGTATTGGATTTATCTCCGAGGGTTTTATTTCGAATATCATAGTCGAAATAATAGACATAATTAAAGTTTCACTGGGAATAGGTTTTAGATGTTGGTAGCAGTGATAAATACCTTATAGGTATATTATATAGTAGCATATTTTTAGTTTTTAGTGTAGTTTTTGTGCTTATACTTAAGGGAACGGAGAGAAAGACACGTTTCTCCTTATATAGCCATATAATTTAATATTTAATTTTTTATTTCCTTACATTTTTACTTTATTACTGTATATCCACATATTAGGTAAAACAACAGAAACCTACAAATGGAACGCAAATAAAAAATAGTATGCTAGACAATCTCAGTACCCTCCACAGCTTAACTTAGCTGAGATATCTTTTTGAAAGTAAAAAAGTGGTCAAAAAGCAGAAAATCCTAAATAGGAGATATCTAGCGGGGGGCTGGAGTTAAACCATTATTATCTATGATATATCTAGGGTACGAAATTTTTTCCCGCCTCATTTCAAGAGAAAGGGTAATAGGTTTGCTTTGCACCTTAAGGTGTTCTCCTAGGAATGTTTTTCTGTCCGTGAAACCGTCGCATATCCTCTCCGAATATTTTTAGAGATGATTTCCAAACTTTTGACCACTGTCACGGACGGATCTGCTCACCCGCCTAATCCCATCAGAGGATCGAAAATACATGGGAGTCAGAGATTTTTAAAAATCCCCATCGCTTTCATCACCAGACATGTCTGGCTCTCGTTGGCAGACGTCTCGCATTGATTCCTCTAAAGAAATCTTTTCTAGAGATATAAATAAATTCTGTTGGCATATTTTCCGTATCTACTTATCTCGGATTTTGGCGGAAAGCACCCCATATCAATTTGATTGGTGATCGCGGAGAAGAAACGCAGAAGGGCAATGAAAATAGAGAAGAGTTGTCAAACAAACGGGCCGCGGTGTGACACGCTGAAGGATGAAAATGAATTTGGATCTCAGAAACTTGTAACCTTAGATAACATAAGTGAGGCATATTGAATGCCTTCTACAATCTTGAAAACCTTCTACAATCATTCGTTGAAATTATCAGTGAGTTGACTTACATTTTCATTTGTGTGCTGGAAATTCCGTTTTCTCTTTTCGCAAGCATAGTTTTTTTTTAATTAGGTACTTAGTTACTGGTGTGTGATTTCTGGTGTAAACAATATGTTCAGTGATGGTACTCCGAAAACATGGAATCGCTTGAACGAGAGAATGATAGTCTGATTTAAGGGGCCCTCATTGGCCGTTGTATACTTACTTTCAATCTGGCCCCACGGTCGTAGGGACCGTGGTCCAGAACGTAAATATTTTAGCAAGTGGAGAAATATTGATTGCCATCGTGAGGAGTTGTGAGTAATTCTGGTCAATTTGTATTCGTGAATATTGATTAGAATTTAAAAATCGCAAGTGACTGGAGTAAGTAAAGTAACCTGCATATAGAAAATGCATATCAAAATTTGAATTCACTTTCGCCTACTCAACTTAGCGCGAGTCTCTCTTTATATTTTAAGGGATGATATTTTATTTAGAAAATCCATAACAATAACGGAATAGCCTCTTATAATAAGCAAGAAGTCTGCATGGGTCGGATTCGGTCGGAAGCTTGCAGTCTATTAGGCTCGGGCCGGGCTCGAGGGTAACTTGGAAAGGAAAGAATTATTCGTTCTAAAACAGGTCTTTGGTTCTTGCTTAGAGACGGAGGGCTTTAAAGTTGCTACGCAACGTTTAAACAATATGCCGACTTCTTTGTTTCATAAATGTTGTCCAGGAAAGAGGTGATCAGTAAAATGAAAAATCTTGAAAGTAATTATAATTAATCTGGTTTACATTAGGAGAAAAATTGTCGTTCCGAGCATTTTCTGGAACATTGACTGGATTTTTTTTACTTCTGTCATCTCTACGGCAGCTTCAGCATTTCTAAAGACATTTTGGCATTACTAAAGGAATAATAGAAGTAAAATATATGTATTTATTCCCAAATGAATCGTAACGACTGCTCTCTGAACAATTTACACAAGTTTGGTCTTGGATAGGGCTTGTGAGGGGAAATTTCTTCCTATGCTAAGGAGGGGTTGAGTTCGGGCTCAATTATAAAGGGGCCTGGCCTAGGCTGAATATTTTGACCCAATCAGATCTCTATAATATTTAATTTAATAAAAAAGCAGCTTAAATCGAATCTGAGAGGTAAACAAAAATAATACAGATACGTTATTACATAGGTAAAACAAATTGAAAAAATGCGTAAAAATAAACAGAAAAACAATATTACGAAATATAGACAATTAGATTGCAAGATGGATCAGTATAAAAATAGCAATAAAAATCATTGAGAAATACTCCTTAAGCCGTGTTCGCAGGTTATTAGCAAAACTTTTTCCCCGTGACACTGTGATAGGGAGGTTGAATCACCTCCAAACCTCCCCATGTCAATGTCGCGGGGAAAACAGTTTTACCAATAACCTGCGAATACGACTTCAGGAGTATTTCCCAATTATTAGTAAACAGCCAGGTCTCCGAATTCCTGTAGTAAGCAATAAAAAAAGATGAAGATGTTGGATGTATTAATTACTAAGTGCTCACAGAATCATTCTTGGACGCTTCCCCTATACAAGATAATCATCCTTTTCATACTCCCGATTCTACTTGAAAAAGCTTCTCGAATCTCCTAGTAGTGGACACATCTCCACTACGGGATCCTTCGTCTACACCACTATTTGTTGCCTCCGTATTTAGTGCGATAATTTATTTACCAGTGAAGTTACCGTGAAGCGGAATTGCGAAGGAGAGGGATCTTAGGATAAAGATGTACGTTTAACCGAGAAAATTGCACTGCTGGGAACACTTCTCCGCAACGCTTCCAGGCGCTCTTGAAAACGAAATTCACACATCGGAAAATGAACCGACAGACGGTAATTGGTGCTCATCGATGCGCGATTTACGCTCGGATTGAGGAATCAATCGAATCGGAAAGGGAAGCAAAAACGTGCGAGAACGGCTTGTTCGAAGAAGCCGGCGTCTGGAAGGAAAAAAGAACGGCGAGAAGCGAAGTGAAAAACTGGTTGGGCTCGACTTTGATTATCTCCCAATCATCTCGCGGCTTATTTTCGATGAATTCGATAGGCATTTGTTATTGAATATATTTTTCCTCCCCTCAGGGGCTGGCGAGAAAAATCACTGTGATTTAGACGAAATGCTCCCCCATGGTTTACGGGTTTCTTTTTAAGCAGCACGTATTTTAGCGGTCGATTCCATCTCCATATCTTCTTGCTCTGTCCTTCATTTTATGTCCTCTATCTCTCTCTTTCTATTCTCTAAAAGTTAGAAATGCATAAGCTAAAATGAGTATTATTCTCGTTACATAGTACTGTACATAAATTTATTCAAATTCGATCCTGGAATAGGGATTAATTTATGTCGTCATATCTACTTGTAATACTGAATAAAACCTGCGTAAATGTAACATGGTGTAACAATTATATTTATGTTACATACGTTGATAGCCATATATTACCAGCCGCGGTTGCGGAGTGGTAAGCGTGCTAGCGCTTCACCCCCAAGGTCCCTGGTTCGATTCCCGGCTAGTCGGACTTAGGGAATGATTGTGTGTTCCACCATTGTTATTAAACCCACCACCGTAACTGTCTAGTAAACGTATGTATGTTAAGGTATTGAGAAATAAATAAGTAAACATTAGCCAATTACAACATATGGATGCGATGCGATAAGAACAAACATTTGTAATTTTGTAGGCGTTGCTATGTAAGAAAGTCAGTCTTCCGTCTGAATCATTGCAAAAATTATCTATATGCTTGCATACGTATATATGATATTCGACCATCGTACTAATCCATTGCTAGAAATATTTTTTCCAAATAACTATGGATTTTATTCTTTCTTTTATGGGCTTCCGGATAGCCAAGAGGGTTACGCGTTTGCCTTCGGTGGAAGCGGTGGGAACCCGTGAGTGCGGAATGACCTTAGTTGTCGAAGCACTTTTAAAAATACTGCTACTACTACTCTTTCATTTATCCGCGCATATTTCAATATATTGTGCATAATTTATGCGAACCTGTTATGCACTAACAACACCATATGGTTTCTCTTCTATAGCACCAGTTCCCTCATGTGTCTCAATTTATTTGTCAAGTGGTAGCTGTTTATTCCATTTTTAAGACAGAAGACCTCGTCTGAACACCATTCTGAAGTATTCTTTCTTTTGACGAGGCAGTAAATGTGAAAACTCACGCAGAGCGATGTTTCACTCGAACCAAGTTCTGGTCTCTCTTTCTCCATCGAGGTTTCTCTCTCGCATTTTCTTTCTTCTTCCCATCTCACTCTTTCTTTTCCCTTTCTCTTCTCCGTCACAAATCCCACTCCAGGAGGGTGGTGGGTTCAACCCTTCACTTAATGGAGCCTGACAGATCCTTCTTTTCGGCCCAGAGGGTGATTCCCGTCCGCCTATCAACGCTCCATACCCCTCTCGTGACTTGGGAGGAGCACATATTTCAAGTCGTTCCTTCCAGAAAATGTGAGGCGAGACTGCGAAAAGAGGACCTCCCAGCGAGGGCATCGTCCAAGACTCTCTGTGCTAAAACTAAGTTTGGCCGTAATAAGAAAGTTCATTAGCATATGTTATAGCCGCGAGGAAATCAAGAAATGATTTCATAGATTTTGCCTATAGGAAAGGTTCTCTTCTATTGAATTATGCATGAATACGTCATTAGTAAATTATGTTTAATGATTTTATCATTAGATAGAGATGAAGTTGTAGAACGAGATATATAACGATGCTTTCTGAAGTGCTTTAGGCGCCACACACGTTTCTTGTTAGAATACGTGTCCAATTGTGCTGAAACGAAATTCTCCATGTGTTCCCAAATCCTCTATTGAATATAAAAATGTCATTCCTCGAAAGATACTGCACATGCAGGAATGGGCTAATTTATCATCTGTGATATCTGTGTGGTCATTTGTGTGCTTTCCATTCATTCCTATAACGTGTGCGAGCATCCACGGAATGGAAAATATTTCTTGGTTTACGAATCCCGGAGTGGTGAAGGCTACCTTCCTTCTCATGCTAAATTCTTAAGTAGGTTTAAAATATATCATGTTTCTTTTTGAGCATGGTCGTTCTTGTATTTTCAATTTTCGCTGGCCGATTCCGAAAGAAGGCTCAAGTCATATTTGTTTACCGCAAACTCCGTAGGCAACATTATGGTGCTGGTTTTTTTTAAGTACAACTGTGTTTCGACAGCGGAGGTCATTTCGCACAGACGGGCTACTATCGGTAATCAGACCCAGGACCACTTACACCAAAGGCGAACGCGCTACCCACTTGGTTATCCGGGGTAAACAGTATTACTCATAGTAGCTATCGTTTTTAGCCAGGATTTCCTTATACCTTGATGCAACTTCAACTTATTTATTTTTTTATTTCAAACCAAATCAATTTACAGCGTAAAGACTTCTCAGTGGATGACAAACAATAGTAATGTATAACAACTAAAGGATAAATAATATCAAAATAACAAGCAACTATCGTAATTAATGTCGTATTGATGATTGGTCGTTATTTTAAATAGTGTGGAAGTATTAAAGGAAAGAAAGGTGTCTTAGTAGATTAAAAACCTACGGAAAATCCCGAAGGAATAACAAGTGTGAAAAATAGCGACACGACTGGGACTCGAACCCAGGTCTCCCACTTTCCGGGCAGGTATTCTAACCTGCCCAGAAAGTGGGAAACCTGGGTTCGAGTCCCAGTCATGTCGCTATTTTTCACACTTGTTACTCCTTAGTGTGGAAGTATAACTCTGAATTATAATATTAATGTTTGCATTAAAATTTAGAATACTGTAATATAGTCAAACCTTGGATAACAGGCATAATTCGTTCAGGAAAAACGTGCTTTTAATCCGAAGCTCTCGCATATCAAAGCGATTTCCTTATAAGAAATAATGGAAACTCAGATGATTATGATTCGTTCCGAAACCTAAAATTATACATATACATGTTAATGATTATTAGGGAAGTAGTGATAACGTGACGCTCGGCAGATAAAACAGCATATATTTATATATGTACTCCGTGTATTGCTCGTATTGCAAGACCTCGCTCGTATATGAAGTTAAGATTTATTAAAAACTTTAGCTCGTCTTGCAAAACATCCGCAAACGAAGTTACTCGCAGACCGATGTTTGTACTCTGTAATACCCCCGTCGAAGTTTTGCATGAAAAACCTTTGGAAAGGAGTGTCATTTTTAAAGAATCACTTATTTCTGCCTACCCAGTGGATCAGCTTCAAAACTTACCGTTATCAAACACCACTAACGAAGCAAATCTTAATGGCAAGCCTCCCATTATTTAAATTAAACAAAGTAATTTGACGGTGTATGTGTAATGTTGGTGTTCTCTCCTCAGATTTCACGTTAGCAACTTTAATGAACGTGGTAGGCAGAAACCGTGTTACATCCCATGAGTAAATACTCTTACAAAAGGTCTTCATCTCTCTAAAGGCATAGCCCTATTAAATTGTTATTCAAAGCCCGTTCCAACCATGCAAGCAATTGCTCTCAATTGTGGCGGTGTTGTAAAAGAAACGATAAGTAGATGGCTCCGAATTTCCACCTCGAAATAAGCACGATAGACATCAATTCAGAAGAAGACCCTGGGAAGTGGGAAGAAGCCAGTTAACGTCCGCAAATTACATTTTTCGGTCTATAGTTCGCGGCAATCCCGAGAGATGACTCTATTTTTTATGCAAATGAGCGTTGCAGGGCGTAACGGAAAGGTCTTTAATGAAGGGAAATTTCATCGTGACGGCTGAAGTCAAGAGATGTGAGAAATGTATGCCCATAAGGATGTGGAGGAAATGGAAAGGATTGATATATAGAGAAAGGTTGAGAAGATAGATATGGCGATGCAGTCAAAAAAAGGGTATGAATGGAAGAAATTTCTACAAAGATGGAGTTAGTTATTAATTAAACTTTTCTAATTTTAACACGTATGGTTAATTCTAATTTTTATGCATTCTGATTCATCCGTATTGAGGATTCGTTAATGCTTATTTTTTATATTTTCTTCATCGGAGTTTCAAATTATTGTACATTCACTACGAATTGGGTAGGTTATCCTCTTACGCTCATTTTTAAATTCCTTCCTTTGAAATTTTACTGCTGTATAGGGGCATTACTGTTTGTTTCCAACCTTATAAACAAAACGAGACACTCAAAACGAGATACCTCTGAGTTGATAATATTCAAAGTTTTTAAGTAGATGTAGAGTCATCTGTAGGATAATTTTTCGAGTAATACATACTAATATACTTTGAAAACAGCAATCGGTTTATATAGTACTAGTTATGTCTATTTACGCCCAGAGGCCGACTAAAACGAAGATTGAGAAAATCAGGTAGGAATAACATTGTTTTGGAACGACTGTCTTAAATCACTAAGCAGCTAGCGGGGAGAGTATATGAATAAAGCTTTTCCTTTCAAATTTCCGTCAACTTATTCAAATGTTCTCAATACACATAATCTCAGGATTATTGGAGAATGTAAGGAGTTTTGCCGAAAAAGGACATTCGAAAAGGACCTCTAAAAATTCGGAATTTAATCTTGGATAAGAAAATATTAAAATTTATTTCGTGATATGACATTTCATTTCATAGCAGACAGCTGTATTTTAATATTGTATCGTTGTAGCTAGGGGATATTTTTATAGTAATCATGTATTTGTGTTATTTGAAAATGTATCTATTTTAATATTGTATTGTAGTTAGATGTCCTGCAGATGTTGCATGTATATTTTGCTCTATGATTGTATAGATAATATTGGAATAATTGTAAAAAGTAATAAGGTAGGAATGGAAAGCACTTTGTAAAAATTTCACAATATATTTCACCAACACGACCGGGTTCAACTAGTACATAGACATCATCAGGAATGAGTATGAGACCTGATGATGACTATTTACTAGTTAAAACTTCGTGTTGGTGTGATATACAGTGGAATTTTTACAGTGTTTTTTCCTATCTGATAGAATTCCACATAGTAACGGCTTCTACCATTCATCAAAAAGTAATAAGTTACAACCGGAATATTACTCTATCTATAACGCATGTAATAATAATAATGTAATACCGCTTGAATACAATACTTACCCATTTCATGACCTGCTATTCAGCAGCGCATTCAGAATATCAGAGACCCGAAGCGCTAAGATCAGATCGAGGACACCGTTAGAAAAATTACCGTAATAAACCGTAATAAACTTCTTTAAAATGCCGTAAAAACTTAAAATACTAGCACTCTTATAAATTACATTAAGGTACATTCCATGATACGCTTTATGCCTACATTGTTGCACGATTAACAGAATGTTAAATTTAATTTTAGTCCTGGTTTATATCAGTTGCAATAAGTAATAGAAAGATTTTACAATACATCCGTTTAAAATTATACTGAGTTCCCGAGCACCATCTTGAATGAACCCTCATGAGGAGGAAGATTTACCCAATTACAGTCGTAGATACGGAATCGTTATTATACGTTCCGTACCTCATAAGTGGACCTGAAATCAACGGCGAGGAGCGAAGATTCCGGAAGAAGACACGAGAGAGTGGCTTTTGAGACGGCCGTCGGAAAACAAACGAGCTGCGATTGAGCGTGACAAAAGGAATCGGAAGGGCAGATCTCTCCGCGACGCCGTTTAAGAATCTCAGGACCGAAACAAGCGAGGGATAATTTGTCCGCTTCTTCGGCCTATTTGCGATTCAAATGAATCTACGCCGACGCGGCCATTAGCACGTCCTTAAGAAGCGAATCGACTGACAATCGCCCCTCTTGTCTTCCGTAACCCATTTCTCTAGCTCTCGACTTATCCAGACAGCTTTCTTTATTTATCCCTCCGGACTGAGGTCCTTCGCCTCATAGCCAATAGGATTTATAAATAAGGTTTCTATTTGTTTATTAAAATTAACCTTCGTCTGAGAGGAACGTTTTACGATTGAGCAGATCTCGGAAAAAGTTGCGCTCTGTTAGGAGTCTCGAAGTGGAAAATATTTCTTGGTTTACGAATCCCGGAGTGGTTGAAGGCTACCTTCCTTCTCATGCTAAATTCTTAAGTAGGTTTAAAACATATCATGTTTCTTTTTGAGCATGGTCGTTCTTGTATTTTCAAGTTTCGTTTTTCTTGTTTCCTCTCTCAAGCTGTTTTAGGTGACCCAGTGAGAATTCTTTCCAAGAAAAATATATGAAATATTTCCGTTACCCAAATAGGCATTTGTAAAATTATTCCTGTTTTTCTTCGTCTTCTGTAAAGAGATTTTTTCAGGAAGAGTCTTTGCGGTTCACCTTTCTCGACTTCTTCACCTCTCGACACCTTCGACGTATTCTTCGTTGTTTAATGGCTTGCGGGAGTAGAAAATATCTACCGGGAGCATAAGGCTAGCAGGAGAGGGATATTCAGTATCTCTCAAGATTTGGAATATGGTCCTTAGCAAGAAAATGGATTCAATGACCCAAATTAAAATCAGTGTTTCACGCCTTAAATTTGATTTAGGAATATAATCAATTTGATCAGACCGTACTCGGTAGAACGCCATTTTAATAAATGAGAAACCGTATTTTCCGCGCAATTTTTTTATTTGCGATCGGTTTCGGCATACAGCCATCATCAGCCACACTCAGCGGAAAACAGGGAGAATTTATACTCTTTCAGTTAGTTTTGAGGATAATGTGAGGAGAGAGGGATTGCTAAAGGTGATATCGTTTGTTTAATTTGAGGATGCCGCCAAAATTTCCACGATCTCAAGAGAATCAAGCTTCTTCCCCTTCGATTGTCTGTGCAAAAGCCTAGGCACAAAAGAGCTGCTGTGCTCGCACTCCTGCACCAATTTTATTGATAAATGAAGTTAATGTTAACAGAATTTATTCATGGAGCAGTGCAGAGGTATGTTTAACCTTCATAAGACCGCGGTTTTGGTAGTATTGCCCTAAGGCCGCAGTTGAAACCACCACGCCGCATTTAAGTAACGTATGTTATGGAAAAGGAGGCTTTAAAGTTTCGATTTCACCCAAATAAAGATGTTATTTATTCATTTGTTCATATTAAAAATGCGGTGGACTAGTTCGTACGAAGAAAACGAACCGAATTGCTAATAACTTATTGGAGAATATTTTCCATTTGATTTTCATTTGGCGTGAATAAGATCGAGAAAAAAATATTTCAAACTCGAAAGAAGAGAAGAAAAGGTCCCGCGTGATCTGTAACTCAGTTTCCACACTTATTTACAAGAAGTATGTATCTCTTTCGATTGAAAACACTGTATAGGAGAAATTTTTTTTTTAGAAATAAAGAAAAAGTAGGTATTCATATCTTTGCTCATAGTAAATCCGAATGGCAGCATTAATACTCATCAAAATTAATTAATTTGTTTTTTTATTCATTAATTCACATTCAGCAAATTCGTCAGGTTTCTGTAAACAAAGTAACAACAAAAACAAAGGACAAAGAGAAACACCCGTGTGAAACAACTAGAGACCAACAGAGTACTATGAAAGATACTCATTCTTTACGGCAATTCAAATCCGTCCAAAATATACGCCGTGGAAATTTTAAAATTGCAAGACGGTCTAGTAGCAGATTTGATCTGTGCGTAAATGATGGATTCCAGTGATAGTTTTGTGCTCCAAATCGTACTTTCATAATCGGCTCTTTTATTTGTATTCCCCGAGTATTTTTTCTTTTAACGGAATAAAGAAATCCGTTACTAAATTTCCAGTTTGCTTATCTAGGCATTTTTACCTTTGAAAGAGAGAATTTTTACATCGCGCAAATATTTGGGCACACTCAAACATATGTTCCGCCTTCGTCAGCAAAAAGAATGTGTTAGGAGAAAGAACGGTTTTGAAAAAGAGCTGCTTTTGGGAAATCTTTGCAAGTGGGTCAAACTAAGCTAAAATTGGCTGTTTGTGAATCCCTCAGAGTCTAAAAAAAAAAAGGATTTGGGAATAGATGATTCCCTTATGCACCCATCCCTTAATTTTAAAAATAAGTCCACTGCATTCTCTCTCACTTAACTATTCATCTCATCCTTCCCTCTTCCCCTCTCAAAGTTTTTGTCTCCCCCCTCACATTCGCATAGAACTAAGTATCTTATGAAATAACTCTTTTAATTTCAACTGGTAATTTTTAAACGACATTATACTTTTTACTGTACATTTTTCTTCTTCCTCTACTTCTAATGCCACGGGATGATGTTTTCTATTTTTGACTACGCTTGTCATTATTCTCGAGTTCTGGGTAACTTTCAAAGGAAATATTATTATCACCATCATCACAATAATCATCATCATCGTCCTCATCATTATTATTGTCATCATCGTCATTGAAAAGGCTGCAATACGGAATCTACTCCATGGTGGCAACCGTATACATAATTATACATCATTCATCGATAATAATTGAACAATAATAACCCCAAAATAACACAATACATACTATGCAGTACAGTTATGAAATCATAGTCAGAATCCACTTATGTGGGAGGGAGAACTATTCTGCCTGTTATTCACCTCCAGCCGGGAGGAAAAACCCTCCAAATCCTCCCTAAGGCAGTTCGTCATACACTTTCACAATTACTACTACAAAGATACGTAAATGCATTAATTGCAATCACTAGTATAGGGTTTCTTCACGGCTGCCGCAGTGGTTCCGAGCCCAGGGTATCGAACTACTAACTAAGTAGAACCGAACCAAATTCCAAAACGGAAAAGACCTTACTTTAACCGGTATGAAAACCGAAAAGGAAGCCCAAATATTGAAACTCCAAACCCAAACCGATACCGAAAACTGTTATTCATTCCACTCCGATTTACGGTTCCCAACAGTACAATTTTACTCAATATTAGTTGGAAAACGTTTTTTTTTAAACGCGTGCAACTACGAATTACAAGTTACTATCACTAAGTTTTATTCTCGATTTTGGTATAATGTGATATAAATTTCAGAAGTTAGAAATAACTAAACTCTCAGAATACAATACTGAAATGGTTGTATTAAAAATAACGGTTCGAAGCTCTTCAACGTTAATGATAGGAGCGAAACTGGAACTGAACCGATATTTGATTTTGTCGTTGAACCGGAGCGAAAACCAGAAATAAAATACTACGGCTCGATGGCTCTGCCCAGCCCTCACTGAGTTTGCTATTCTATTTATTTACAGTTATCGCCGCAAGTAGGTGCATGACCTGGTGGCAGCGGGTGCAATTTTGAAAGATGTGACATTAAATACTTAAAAATTTATGAAATAAGTATTTGAGGGGGGACATTTGTAATCTGACTGGCATTTGCTCCAGAAGGGAGGGAAAACCTTAGAAAACATCCCTTAGGCAGTGGTCAAAATACTTAATAATAATAATAATAATAAAACGTCTTTATTGTGGGGCGAGATTGAGACCAGATAGTCTCTTCTTCCATCTAATCCTTAACTTAATCAGGTACATGAAGACAATGTACACATTATTAATTTCACCAAGGTTCGCTAATGCTTAGAAAACACTTGTCCTTCTATAAAAATGTTCATAAAACCATTTCCCCTAAAACATAGGATACTTTAAAATTGCCCTTTGTTAATCACCATATCCCGTCCATAATGCCGATCACATTTTTTCAAGTAAAATCTTTTACACTCATAATAATTCACGGTTATATGATTACTAAATTAAACCAGACAAGATGTCAATGAGAGCACGAACAGCTTAAACGACTTTAATTCATTAATTACCTCACAGAATTTTGCTGTCATTTTTCGCGACAAAGGAAACTAGTTGAAGAAGGTTTTCACTTGTATTCAGAAAATAGATAATTTCATTCATTATGCCTGGCTGACGGGATCTTTTTTTAAACTCAAGCTCTTTCTCTGTCGGTTTGTTGCGCTGTTTTCGTTGTTTCTTTAAGTGACCCCATCTATTTTTCCTTGCTCCCCTTCAATTTCATTCCACTCCTTCCTAATGGCTGTTTGAGGATAGATCATCAGAGTCGGAGATGACTGATGAGGCGGTGAAAATCTCACTTTTGCCAGCGAAACTCCTTTTCGGCGCCACTTCTCATACCCTTTTTAGAAGGAGAACTGTTAACGCTCTCAAATTCTCTGTAGCTGTTACGGATACATGCGGGTTACTCGGATTCCCAGCATCCTCTAAATCCGCAGTCTCTCTTCCCTAATTCCGGGAACCATTCGCACGGCGCCAAGATTTTTTTGTCGCTCCGCCTATTCGCTCGGCCGAGGGACTGGATCCTAAAAAAGGAGAAGGTTGCCCGCCCGTGTAACAGAATCTGTTTTGCAACTTTGTCGTACTCTACCACTCCCATTCGAGGTCCGCTCGTCATAAACTCTTGTTTATTCCTTGTTGCGGAGTTTCGATTTCATCTCTTTGAACGTCAAAATTTTTCTCGTAAAAACTCTTTGGAAATTCAAATCTGTCCGCTGTGTTTTTTCCAGTGTTCATAACTTTTTGCCAGAGCTCCGAATTTTGGAAACGTAATAACGTGGGTTGAGGTTATGTGCAGGATTCTTGGACGATGCCCACGAACTCAAAATCTGGCAATAGAAATTCAGTAAGAAATTAAGTAAAGGGGCCACTCTAGAAAATCGAAATTAGGCTCATGATTTATGGTGTAATTTACAGATAAGGCTGTAACTTTACGGATGGTCAACTTGTCACAAATTCATACCTTTCCGATAAAAAAAGGAAAAACTTTCGAATTTATCAACAATATCAACATCAACGGGGTATAAATTGGCCCAAGCCAGATTATACTCCAGAATATACCCCCATTATAACAGCCATTCAGTCAAGGAGGACTTTTTGAAAAGTTTCACTAAAAAAGCGACATTACTAAATCGTGGTGTAGTTTCTACACATCGTACCATTATTTAATGCGTTATGTAGGGGATAAAACGCATTTACATTTCAAATTTTAAGTTTTAGGAAATATTGCTCTATGAAATTCGAATATCTATTATTCGCGTCCTATGAAATTAATTTCCCACGACTATAATATCCCTTAATTCTATTTTTAAATGCTCGATATTTATGCGAATCTAAGTTTCTGTTAATCGAAATTTCCATCACTTTGTAAAGCATTGACATAACGAAAATTATTATGCAGCGAATCTATCGAAGCGAGTTTATTTAACTTAACATTTTCATAGCAAAATATTTACGCAGTGAAGGGGTGTATTTTGGTCTGGAAGGATATAAGGCCATTTTAAGCCAGATTAAACTACGGGATGGAGGTTAAACTGGCCTACTACACCAGTACGCTGTCATGAAAGCATACGGCATGCCACTGAAGGCAACAATGATTAGGTCATATCATAAAGATTTGAGATTGTTTCATATGAGTGTCATAAGTCTCATGGATAGGTTTCCTTCACTTCGCAGAACCGACCAAAGGACTTCATGTTCTACTTGCCTTGTTGGAATTTCCGCTCATCCATGATACTCGGTTACGGGCGGACGCGATCGTGATGCGAGAATATATCTTAAGGGTTTACTCCATCATTTATCGCCCTCACACCTCTTCAACTAGACTCTTCCGATACAACAGCACGAATTCACTCTCTTCGGCGCTAATTTGAGGGGTTCGTCACAAAGCACGAGTGTGGCAATGGCCGTGGTTTGCTCATTGTCCTACGTTTCGTTGAAAGAAACTCAGGAGTTGTCTGTGAAGATAGGTCAGTGTTTGAATTCGGCCTCACTCGTTTCATCTTCGCTTGTATAAGTAAATACTTTTCGTTCAATTAAATACATTATTAACGGAAGAAGGATGGTAATTGGTAAGAATGAGGAAAGCGATATGACTGAGATTCGAACCCATGTCTCCCACTTTCCGGGCAGGTGGTCTTCCACACTGTTAAGAGAATGCTCACAATGCAATCCCTTTGTGAGCATTATAACAGACGTGGCATGGTAGTTCAGTGGTTAGAATACCTGCCCGGGAAATGGGACAATTGGGTTCGAGTTCCATTCATGTCGCTATTTTTCGCACTTGTTATTCCTTTGCATTCAGCCGCACGGCTTTACCGTGCAAAGTTAATACACCTTTCCTTAATCCTTATTAAGAATAAGTTAATTAGGTTTATAATGTAAGTTTAGAAATTCCAGCTTAATTTGTAGGTTTTGCAGAATAAACTTCACCAATCTCGGGCGTTATTTCCTCTTATTTTCCACAATCTTTATAATCACTAACGTCTCTGTTTGCATAGTCTTCAGACCGAAGGCCATTTTGGGCCTCAAACCCTCGACCATCAGCTACCGATAGCTCTGTATAGGGGCTGTAGCTTACTAGGCAACATGGGGAGCGGGTCTGTTTACCTTAACTTTCTTCACTGATGAAGGATTTTGCGCTTTCCCGGTGTATACTGTGAATGAAGTCCTCTCCACCAGGCTCTGCCTTTGCCTTCAAGATGCTGAGTTTCTTTACTGAGCCAGAATGCTTGTTGTGGAAATAGTCCACCTTTTGCAGGATAATGACGTTTTGAATAACACTAATTACATTCAATAGAGAGCGTTCAGGATGAATCCCATTGTTCAGTGTCATACAGGAATATTCCTATAGAAGTAGCTTGTTGTAGTAGTAGTTGTAATTTTAAAAGTGGTTCGACAGCGAAGGTCATTTCGCATGTGGGCCCACCGAGAATCAAACCCGGAACCGCTTTCACCGCAGTCGAACCCGTTACCCACATGGCTTTCCGGAGGCCCTCCCTCTGTACTGTAGCAAAAGACAAATGAGAGATATTAATTTTTCAAAATGAGGCATTCGATACCACTAATTTCACTCGTTAGGATTTATATAAAAAACGTCCGCAACATAAAAGATTTGTTTATGATCTCATTGGCACTACCTCAGGATAATGATGATGCGAAATTTTAAAAAAATATGCTAACTTGGCAGCAAAACCGGTCGTTGAAATTTAAGTGTGGAAAATTTACAAAATTATTAATCTGTACTTTGACCTTTCAAGAAGTCATGCCTGAGTGTACCAATGTTATTCAAGATGAGTCACGATGATGGTTTGTTGTAGCGGCGTTAAGCAAATATATCTCATATAAATGTATCTTTCAAAATGACAGCTCTTAACTGAAATTATCTAAAATAGTTTGACTTTTTAAAATTTAATCTTCACCAGGTAAATTGACATTTCATGAGACTCAAATTTGTAGGAATGTCGATGGAATAGTAATTTTGAATTGAACCTTTGAAGTAATAATAATTAAAACGATTTAGCCTTTAGAATGTAATTACATTTTCCCCGAAATATTTTCTCTCACTAACCAGGCTGTAGAAGCGGTACAAAGGTTAATTCCTACGTTGATTTTTCACATTCATAATTCTGACCTACTTTCACCAATATTTGAGGAAACCCATTCTGTTGAGAATTATTCGTCGGTTTTCTTTGAAATAACTGGAATAGAAATACCTGTTCACCTATAAAATGCTACGTCATTCCTCTAAATAAAATTCTTCCGTTTCCTTTATTTCAGTATGAATGTCATCGTGAAATTTGTTTCAATAAAGTCTTGAGGTCTGAGGTTTAATAATAAAGTGAATATTACCTCGGAATTGCTATTTAGGCCGAAATCAAGGAAGTTCTCTTTTCTTGGAGAAATATTTCTGGAAATTCGCATTCTAAATTCCTTTTACATCTTTTTATTTCTGAAATATTGCTGAGAAAATTAATTTTTGACCGTCGAATTTTTCTTTTAATCTTTAACTTGTGTTGCTGCCAACTCATTAGAATTTGCCCTCATATCCTCTAGAAATATTTTAATAACAGTTACATGGATCTTTCTTTATAATAAAATCGTGTTTTTTGTGTTTTCTCTATTAATTTCTGTTATCGGGAGCATACATTTTCATTTCTAAAAGGAACTGTGTTCAGAATATATAGATTTATAAGTCATCCATTCCACATCTTCTATTCTAGGTTGCACATTCTGTCTAATGGAAATTTTTAATTGGAAACGATTAACATATCAATTCGTTATGTTTTGTTAATATTGTATACGTTATGTGATATTTGTTATGTGATATAGTGAAGAAGTAGTTTTCTCGTCAGTCAACATTAGCATTATAATGAACTAAAAATATATAACGGTTAGATACTTCTTATGTAGTCATCTAGGCTCGTATACCATTTGGATTTTTCATGATAAGATTTTCCAACGTATGCCTCAGACAACGAATACATATTTTTAAATCATTAGGATTCGTGACAGAATTAGTTACTTTTAGGGTCATACATTTAAAAGCATAAAAGCATAAATGAATACTCAAAATTAATTAATTTTCCACTTTGAATGAAAAACAATGCATTAAGTATTAAATATCTTTCTCCGTGATCATGTAGATTCTAAAATTACATACAACAGCTACACCAGAAAAACGTTTGCAACGAAAAAGAAGAAAATTATCAAAATTTCTATTAATTTCTTTTGAAACTCATTGTTTAGCTTATGAAAATTACTTATGACTTTTTAAAGTAAACGTACAAATTGCATTTTAGTACCACTGTACATAAAAATTGAGGGGTTTTAGAGTTGATTGTAACCAAGAGAAGAAAGTCATTCTGCAAATCATTTTATAAAATCTCAGTTCTTTGTTGGTAACCGTATGCAATACGTGTTCGAAATTTCTTTCGTGAAGAATAACATTTCAAATCCAGATACAAATTACCATTACGAACCAAAATTACGGAATAATATTCTATATTTTGTTTATATTTTTCGTTTCAATCTTTTGAACTTCCCTTTAAGTACTTTGTCATTTGATATTACGAGTATTTAGTTATTTAATTTTAATATGTATTACGTTTTCCAGATATGGCATGAAAAATAGATTTTTTTATCTGGTCACTTTTTACCATCACGGTACCTTCTCCTCTCACCTGTATTTATGGATGCCATTTGGTTGAGTATCAATGGCACCTTTTGTCACTGCCCTCTCTGGAAAACTCCTCCATTCAGCTCCGCGACTTGAGAATTCGGTCCCGTTTCCTTTGCCATCGGCTCCGAATTCGCCCGTATTTGTCTCAATTACCAGTTTCGGCGTTAATTTTATTAGCTCATACTTCGCCCGCGCCAACATATCCAGACCCGCGTCGTCTTGCGCATTAATTGCGAGAAAAAGCGGCGCTAACATATTTAAGGTTACTTCCTTGTTAAAGAAAGACCGTTTTCACGCGAATTTGTTACGCACGGTACGATAAGTAGTGATAATCGCAATCCTAATGAATCGCGTTCCGTTCTTGAGGAGTTTCATTCATTCCTTCCAGACGTGCGGTAGACGTTCGCTCTAGTGGCTGGCGTTGAAGGACCTAAAAGTCAATATTAATACCTCCTCTTCATCTTGGATGCATAGTTGCAATTATTATTCCGAAGGGAATATTATTTACATCCGTCGTTTGCAGGAAAGTATTCCAAAGCTGCCTTGAGGGATGAGGACATCGAGTTTAGGATAAAATATTAAGCATATCAGGGTATGAAATCTAAGGAGGATGCCGATATATTGTAGAAATCCATAGCAAAGAGATAAGAAACGATGTATAATTCTCCACAAGGTTTTTTTCCACACCGTTTCTTTGGAAAAGCTCACACAATTTCTCCTCTCTCTAAATCGAGGTACGTGAAGAATTTTAGGTTCCGAAGTCTTCTGGTTAGAAAAAAGATTTCAGCAGCTGTAATGAAATGTATGTGTACCAATGCATTTTTATCATGAGTTCGTTTGGACGATTATCGTTTTCTGGAGATTGGAAGCTAGGCTGCGATTGCTTGATAAATTCAGAAAAAGTATATTTACGGAAGACGTAATCGGTATTATGCGACCCCCATCTGCTACTTCGGCGTATCCGAAAACCAGCGTAAAATAGGAGAAATAGATCTTAGGAAAAGTTTTGGGGAGTCATTCTTTCCGCGAACGATACGAGCAACGAAAGTATTGTTAAAAGTGCTTCAACAGCTTAGGTCATTTCGCACTAACGCCCCAACCAGCAATCGAACCCGGGACCTCTAACGGGAAGTCTAACGCGTTTCCTACTTGCCTAAACGCCCTACGCGAAAATAATTAGCGAAAGAGGTAACTCGAACGTTTGGTATTTACACCCCCTGCAAATCGCCGGAAAGCGGCTTGCATGATATTTATGTAGATTTATCGTATACATTAATACTTACCAATTTAATTTTAACGATTTTCCCGTTTTTCCTGACATGAGAGAGTACAGAAAGGGATGCTTCGATAAAGTGGCGAAATTCTGCAATCACCCATTACACTTCATTAATTTGTGTACAAATCCAAAGTTCAGTGCTATATTCTAATGTCGCTTTTTAGCTAGAGTAGGGGAATTTAAAATCTGTTTTAATCGAAGATTTCCTGGTAAGAAACTCGGTACGGCATAAGGATAAACAGATGTGGAAAATAGCAACTCCGACAATCTTATTTACTCTTCATATTGTGCTGTTATTTCTCCTAATTGTTTCATTCCATTTCGCACACGAAGCTCCGTTCGCTTCGGCTATGAATCCTTCCTCCGTCTGACTGGGTCGCAGTCGCAGGAGAGAGTTTCAACATCTGAGGATCTAAAGTGAATGGCGAAGGAAAAAGAGTTCTCGGGTTGTTTAAGAGAGGGTTACGGAGAACTTCCTTTCCAGAAGATATATTTTTCAACTCGCCCACGGACTAGTACCAGTTCTTCCGAAACAGGTTTGAGACATCTCCGTACTTCTACTAGTAAGATTTCCAGAAGCATTAAAGAGGCTACCATAAGGTCAGCTCTCCGTTTTCCTCAATGGAAAGACAGACGGAATGTAGAGATGACATTCTTTCTGAGATATTCCACCGATCAAGAATAAAACTGCGAGTATTTATAGCATAATTTCATTTACGAAAGGGTTATCGCTTGCTAAGCTAACATTCCCCGAGAAAATGATGCTTAACAGAGCATTTTTCTACCCTTAAAGCAGCTGTACTGTTTAAAGAAATCAAAATCCTTAAAACAAGTATGTAAAAATGTATAAATCGATGAAAAGGTGCTTTAGCGAGAGGCTGTACCAGAAATAGGTGTTTTCAAACAAATTCATTCTTATATATCTAAATGGCTAAATTGTTATGCGGGTCTTCTGTTTGAGGTTGGAACCCAGTTACTTGGACAAATTATTGCCTGAATTGCTTAATAATAACAGGGTAAATTAAATAATGATACTCATGACGACTTGATTAGGCGAAATTTAGTCTTACGAGACTATCTTTACATATAACGACTTTAAAATCATGCTCACAAATAACCGTACCTAGCCAGGAATCGAACCAGGGATCTCGGTGTTGCTAACTTAGTAGCTACACTAGCAAAGTCAGCAAAAGGTTAATAAATTAAGTTGTTTTGAGTTGCTGAATTCGCAAACTGAACGTGCGCTAACTTCTATTTTTCCGTCATCATCTGTCATCAACCTTCCATATTAGGAAATGTAAAAACTACAGAAATGTTTACATTTGGAGCTTAATTTTAATTCATTGCTATTATCAAATATTTTCATCTGAAGATTTGAAAAATTTAATAGTGTTATAAATTTATGCAGAGACAAAGATTAAAAACGACAAGTTCTTGCATAGTCAGAACGATCTACAAATTTTTGGTATCCATTTCGACAACAGAGCTTCATTACTGAATGATAAATTCTAGCTTTATGAACATACAATAGAAGATGTACTTTTCCTTTTAACTGCGGTTTTATATTCTAATAAAAGAATGAGCAGTTGATACGATGATCGAAATCTAGAGTTTCAGAGACGTAGTCACCCATTTCATAGTCTGTAAAATAATTCACCGCGGAATAAAATAGATAAATACAGATGAAATTAATGAGGTACTGGGAATAATAAATAGAAGCCACGCAAGGGTTGTTTTTTCAGCAAATAGAGCATACCTCATTAAATAGATGTTAATTTGTTACGTACGGATATTAATTTCTGATTGTACTTTTCCCACAAAAACATTTTCTGAAATGAATTTCATCCATTTTCCCTCCAATCCAACTTTAATACATTTCTACATTTCGTCGCTTGGTCCTACACAGTGATTCGTTTTGTTAACATCGTGGTCTGTTTGTAGCTTAGGCGTCAGTTCATGCGAAACCACTTCTCGGCTAAATTTATGGAGCCGAAAGTTTAATAGCAACCGTTGCTACTTATTGAAAGCAAAATAGCCCGTTTCGCATCGTAAATAATACCTCGTCCACTTTTCAAATGTCCTCTTACGGGCTGGAGAAATTTCGTATCGTTCCACGAGATATTTCAATCCCCCACCCGCTTCTTTTCTTATATCTCCTATCGATGCTGAAAGATTCTTATCTCCCGATTAATTCACTTCGTGACGTGGACCGTAGATAGTTGAAGATTGCCTGGATGTTGAATCAACTCCCTTATTTATTTCCTTTTCGGAATATATTTTTTCCCCTCTTGAAAGCCTCGTCCGAACGTAATAGGGCGATTTTGAGGCGTGAATTTTAAGCAGCTGGACAACCGTGAGTTCTCAGCGTTCTCTATTATTCCTTACGGAGCGAAAGATTCTTCCAAAGGAGGATTTCGCCATGGTTCTTACCGCGCCTGGGAGTGGAAGCTTAAAAATTGCCTATCGTGATGGGTTTATTTCTCTCCAGGACCGTGTCACTTGTCGCCTCACCCAACTCACGATCTTTTATTAAAAATAGAATTGAAATATTCTGGGCGTGCGGAGCGGAGTTCTCTGTGATGAATGGTAGTAAATGGATCATTTGAGACGTTCTGAATAATTCTCCGCTTAATTTCTGATTTCGTTTCTATTCTTTCCTTTTACGGTATACAGCTTTCAGTTCATGTCTGAAGATGAAGGAATAAATGTCGTCTGAGAGATTATTCCTTTCGAAATATCAGTTTCGCTCAAGTACGTATGCTAAGCTCGTATGCTATAGGTGGAATCATTCTCAGCAATTGTAAACTACATACTTTAATGTAATTGTAATTCGGTGTGCCGAGCTAACCACTTACAGTGTTAAGCCGCCCCCTTATATACTCCCTGAAGTGACTTCTTCACTTGCATAGCGTCTGAGGCCGGCCCTGGGTACCTGAGGTTGGAAAGCTTCACTCCTGAGTGAAAAAAAATTGCGGATCTCTGGATTAGGTTGAAAATTACGTAATTGGAAATGAATTACTAAAGATAGGATAATGATAGAAGTTAATAGGGAGTATAAGAACACGGCGTACACCGTAGACTCACTTCTTATCAGTGACGTGAAAACACCAAGAAGATACGTGTGCGAGCCAGATCAGGGACACTGTAAGATTTTGCGCATGCAAATTAAGATGTTCTGGATATATCGGTTAACTGCTAAGAGCATGCTGAAACTCTCTAATAACAATAGAGAGTTATAGTAGGCTCTTAGCAGCTCACCGTTATACTCCAAAAATCTCAATTTGCATGCGCGAAACCCAAGTGCCCTGGTATGACTCACTTGCACATATATATTTTGGTGTTTTCACGTCGCCGATAAGATGGGAGTCTACTGTGTACGCCGCGCTTAAAGTAATCTCAATAGAAGGAATGAGGCTTCCAAGGCCAAATGAGGAGTGAGGTAGTTTTCTCTTGCTTTCATCACCGAGTCAAAATGATATAGGTGGAAGAATTCCACGTCAGGGGAGCACAAGTACCCTAATTATAAAACTTTTGATAACATTCCATATGGTTGAATCTTGATTAATACTTTTGATTAATAATTCAGCATTACTCACGCCTAAGCATTTTTCATACCGTCACAGCCGGTGAACAAGACTGACAATGAGACGACAGTAAATGAAGCATAGATTTTTCTCTTTAGTTTACCAAATGGGTGAGAAATATTCCATTCATCAAGATGAGGTAGCCAGACAAATAACAAAACTAAAACATAGATTACTACTTTGTTCAGTTTTGCTTCGTCGAACTCACAATTTTCTAATCCATGACAATGTTTCATATGGAGCGATTTTATTTTTATTCGAATATTATAGATTTATTGCACTTCACGGAATGGAGCGGAACCAGAATGTGGAGTCGCGCATGAATCTGATCGGCACAGCGATTATTAAAACGGGATGGATTCGAAAAAGGAAAACGTCGACTTCAAATGGATTTCGTCTGACTTGTTTCGAGGGTCGGAAAACGGGTCTCAGTTTGCTAAGGAATATTAATTAGCACTCCCTCTCGGGTTTATGCGAGCGGACCTCAATTGGACATCGATGGCTTAATCTACTCTCCACATACCGATTTTCGCAAAAGCCATTCTTTCCCTTTGAATCGCCCGAAGCAAAGGAAATGCCGCCCTCGACGGCGCTTCTGAGATTAAAATCCAATTAGAGGGGCATTCATGATGGAGAGAACACAGGCGGGAGGGGGAGTTTCGGGGTTGGGGATGAGTCGGTAATGGGTGAAGAAGCTTTAGAAATAGAGACTGAGATATTTAGAGGAGCGGCGATGATAATGGAGATCAGGGAAAACAACTGAATACCTCCAAAGAGCCGATATCATTGTGGAGGCGAGCAAAGCCAATTATGGCTTTGTTATGTTTGTGGTTTACCCCTTCCTCTCTTATAGAAGAGGTAAACGGCTATCGTATCTGCTAATAAACTCTTGTAGATTCCATATTTTATTTTAATGCGATCTTGCTGGTTTTTACTCCTATTTTCTGTCGGTGTATTCCCGCAACGTGGGTTTTTACAAAGTCAACCTTAAGTTGCAAAAGATGAAGTAGGGTTAGATGGTTCAACGTAGAGCTGCCCGTTTTGTCAGTGCAGACTTCAGGTTCGACAGCAGCGTTACGACTATGATAAGATTCCTCGGGTGGAATTCGCTCCAGGTGAGAAAATCCTATTACAGACAGAACCTTTTTAAAAAATTCACCGGTCCAGGATATTTAGGCGAAGTAAAAGACATTGTAATTCCTGTAAAACAGCAAGTGCGATCATTGAGAGGCGACGACCAAGCGTTACAAGGAAATAATCGCTAAAGCAGATGGTTACTGGTCGTTCTTTCCACATAGTATCAGAGAATCTAATAGGGTAGATTAGGTAAGTTTTTAGTACACCCCCTGCCATACGCCACTGGCGGCTTGCGGGGTAAAAATCTAAATTTTTCCAACATCGTACTCTTTTACTTTTTTTCCTTTTTTATTATTTATTTTCTTTATTATTATTATACTTATTTTAATTATATATATATATTTCCTTTCCTATATTACTTATTATATTTATATTTCCTTTTATTATTATACTTATTTTCCTTTTACTGTAGATTTTAGAAAGAAATATGCTGTCAGGAGAGGCTCACGTGGGCCTAATTTCCCCAGTAGATGGTCAATCCATCTATCTTATAGTCGTTTCTTTGACTGTTTATTTGTTAAAGCCTACTGGTTTTGAAATACGTGTATGTTACATTGCAATACATAATTTTCATTAACTTGAGGTCAGATTAATATTACATCAGAATCCAAGTGTAGTGAATTTCAAGTGTCAACATTCACGAGAATAGAATACCATCATAATCCCTTAGCACTACTCTTCAAGGAGAAAATTGAATTAAATTTCAATTTAAAAGTTGCTTGCAGGGCATTTATGTTGATGTAAATAAATGAGAAACTATGCATAACTTCCCAGAAATATAACACAAATTTTCACAATTTGGATTTGAATTTTTTTGACAATCGATGTCGGTATTACATGACTATCTTAAGTTCTCAAAAAGCAGTACAGATTTGTTTGTGACCTGATGATGGCAATGTAATGCCGAAACCGGTTGTCCAATAAAAATTTCTCTGGATAGTACAAGATGATATGAAGTATGATATGAAGACATCCAATACAGTTGTACCGCAGACTTTAAGGCTATTCCGAAAGCAGCGTTCCAGACTGCATTCGAACGCTGGAAAAAAAGTTGGGAGTGGTATGTTGGTAGTCAAGGGCTGTATTTTGAAGGAAATAAGCATGATTAAAATATAAGTAACAAAATCGAATGGTTATTCAGACAGTCTTACCTTTGTTTGAACAGACCTTTTATGTATCGTCTCTCAATTCCTTGCTTAGGATTTTCATAACGTCCCGGCCGCTTCCGTAGATTTTATGATTAAATTGTTTCATACATTTATATTTTATTGTAATTTTATAAAATTTGTGTTTCTTTTAATCCGGGATGTCGATTCTTTTGCGTAAAGAGTCCATGTTTGATAAATATAAAGGACTTCCCTCCCAATGTGGCAAGCCAGAGAATCAGATACTGATCTTATCTTTTTTCACATACGACAATATGTGTTAAAATGTAATGATTGAGGTCAATAATAATTATCATTACTGATGGAAAGAATCCACATTCCTTTACTCAGGGCTTCATTTTGTAAGTGATGAGTAGGTACATAACAAGGATAGTCATGTCAGAGTTCCGCATTCCGCAAAAGTTGCCTCGCGTACCAATTTGGGCACGTGTGCGTTAGGTTCCCAGCCCATGCCCTAAATCCTCTGTAAACTTTCCTTTAATTCATATCACAATTTCATAATTTTCCCAATGTAATTTTCAAATGTATGTAGAAAGAACCCTTACTATTATTAATAAAAAAGGAGAAAGGGGTTATTGAGGAACTGTAGAAGCATAATTGTTTCTCATTAAAAATAGGAAAATAGAATTGAATCAATGAATGAAGAAGTTATTCAGGAAATGAAAGAATGTTGGGACGAAAATAAGAAGACCGACACTGATCCCCATGGCGGAATAAATTAATTCCACGATTCGGGAAAAGATTCCTCCCGATATCACAGCGACCCTCTGTCGCTCTCCACGCGTCGCTAGGCACTATTCCTCTTCCTCGGAGGACAAAAAGAGCGAAATGAATTATATTCTGTTTTTTCGAATCGAGTGGAAAAGGGGGAAATGAAATGCGTAATGCAGGCGGCCGCGACAACTCCCCAACTAACCGACGATTTCCCCATGCAGTTCCCCATCAAAGCTTCCCTTCGCCGCACTCCTCTAAAGCTTCCATTTCCATTCATTTTCTCTCCGTTGGAATTATATCCGACGTCAGAAGGCCTACAGTTATGCTCCTCACCTGCAGTAATTGAACATAACGTTTCCATTCCGCATGATGGAATCTCGTCGTAAGTAGTTCCAGCAGGAGTTTTAACGCGTGCAGAAATGTGCTGACGTAATCATCTCCTATTCATCCATTATATTTTACATGAAGTTTGGTCCTCAAGTTATAATATTTCTTGTATGTAAATACGAATTCAATTTCACTCCATTCTAGTAAATCAGCATTCAAATGGCAGTGCAGTGTTTAATAGCAGTCATTTTCCATATATAAACTCGAAACTTCGAATCTATTCCAGCAAACAACTTCCTGTATAATAATAGCAGTAGTAATTTTAAAAGTGCTTCGACAGCTAAGGTCACTTCGCCCGTAAACCCCCACCGAGAATCGAACCCAGAACCGTCTTCAATGAAGTCGAATGCATTTCCCATATGTCTTTCTGGAGGCCCAAATTGCTGTATAATTGATGGTGTATTGTCATCCAATGTATCAGGGTCGTGAATGTATTTAGATCGCAATCAAATCAGGCAAGATTTTGCAAATTCCTGACTATTTGCTTTGATTAACTTCTAAAGAATGAATTTTCAAGAGCAATTTATGAATTCAATGATAACATGTGAACTTCATGTATGTTTGAAGCCAAGAAATATATGTATAGATTACTTCTATGAATGTGCACTTGGCAGTTTGATTTTTGTTATTCCAGTTAACAACGTTCACGAACTCAGAGTTGAAACAAAAAAGCGTTACGAGGAAATGATCGCCAGGACGGATAGCAGCTTCTGGTCGTTTTTACCTTGGTGTGTTAGAGAAGCTAATGGCAATTAGAGTTAGGGATGTCAGTGTTTTTACACCCTATACCACAGGCCACTTGAGGCTTGTGGAGTCAATATTTTAATGTAAATGTAAGTAAGAGCATTCTTTGATAGAATAATCATTTAAAAATAGCTATTTCCTATTTTATTATTATTGTTATTTCAAAAGTTTCACTGCGAGTAGGCGCATGACCTGGTGGCAGTGAATACAATTTTCAAAAGTTTCACATTACAAGTATACATAAAATTGTATAAGATATGAAATTGCATGAATTGAGGCAACAGTCATAATATTTAATCAGATGCATGAAGACAATACATACATTACTTCAGTAACCTATTGAGAATCGTTAAAGTTAAAAACGCTTGTCAATATATAAAAATGCCCATAAAACGACTTTTCCTTGAACATACAATATTTTTAAATCGTCCTAAGTTAATAATTATCCCCAAATTTCTGCTATACCTACCAATCACATTCTTCCTATGAAAAACGTTCACATTAATACTGATTCACAATAGAAAAGTAATATAAATAACATTAAAATTTTTTATAAACCTAGTGTTATTCGAGACACGTTTTCTGCACACTTTATTTTACTGCCAACTTCTTATAATTTCAAATCCAACACCTGTTCTTATCTGAATTATTTGTAAGAATTATGGATTTTTTGTCTATTTTTTCCAGCTCTGTTGCTGACACTTTTCTTTTACTTATTCTCCCATCTTCTTTTAAATTTTAGTTGCTACTGTAAGTAGGTTCCGCAGGTTATCCCCCCCCTTCACGTTGGTGTTTTCCTGCAGGGTTTTAATGTTTTCCCAAGTACAGACTTAGGTTTTCTTAAAAACCCACATAATGGTTCATTCTTTTATTCCTTTTCTTTAGTTCAACTCCCAATACCTCTTTTATTCTATCTGTAATGTCTAAGGATTAGATGTCGGAAGAGACTAATAAGTCTCAAGCTTGCAAGTCGTTTTATTATTATTTACAAAACACTCCTCGAATGGCCTTAGAGGTACACACACGAGGAGGGAATAATTCAAGAATACTTGCAAGTATAATGCGAAAGAAAGAAAAAGTATATCCAGAGTTTACCGCTGGTGGAACCGGAACAAGAACGATTGAAATGAAGTGATCGATGACGTCATCCGAAACAGCAATAATCCTTTCGTGCAGGTCAGAAGGGGAATGGTGTTTTAGATTTCCCATTTAGATGCCGAAATGAAGGTCGCTCTGCTCACCGCGTGCAGTACGAAGGCAATTATCGATTACCTAAACAGGAAATTCCCTTCGACAGTGGAAAACATCCGCTCTCGATTGAGATAAGGAATGGCACGCTCGGTGAAGGGAACGGACGGAATGGATTGGTGGCGGAGATGAAACTTGAATGGATGCTGCGAAAGGTAAGAGATTGGAGTGGAGGAGTTTAAATGAATGGGATGAACTATGGAGATGAAGGAATGAGTAAGGGAATGAAGGATGGATGAAGGTGAGGGATAGATTGCTTGTAGATTTCATGTCGAGGAATTGCAAGTGATGGGAAGGACTTTTACTGTAAGCGTAGAATATGTTTGTGTGTACTGTCCTCAGCCCTAAGATAAGTTTGAACCACAACTCTTCATCTATTTTCTACCCAAGAAAGGGAATGAGGCATAGGCAAGATGAGGAGTGTGGTCATTTCCGATAGTTTATTTGAGCCAGAATGCAATCAGAGGAACTGTTCCACGTAATTGCACTACTGAAACCCTATGAATAACGGTATTCATGGTATTCGATAAGGAAACACCTTGGTGTAAACCATAAAGAAAATAATCATGCCTCAATAGCTATCGTATCGTCACGGGCATGAACAAGATTGGTTAAAATAAATTAAAGATACGTTTTTCTATATTCTGTACCGAAATAAGCAAACAAGAAACATTCCTTACGCCAAGATATGGTTGCATATTCTGCAAATTCTATATTTGAGCAAATTCTGAATTTGGTAACAATTTCTAGTTGTCAGAAACACCCGACCTACATTAATAGAATTAGTGGTTAAAGTTAATATAGATTTTGTATCTGTCTAATCTAGCCAGAAGAAGTACAAGTTCTTTTTGTTCAATAAATACTTTGTGTAAAGCATCATTACTGTAGCGACCGCTGTTTACCCTGCAGTTCTCACTTTCACTGTCTTCAATCCCATCCGGGATACTAGAAGGTGGCCTGGACCATTGGACCTGGATGTCTTTTTTCACAGATTCCATAATTCTTAGTTATTAAAAATAAATGGCGTTACTAAGCATTAATTAAATTATATTTCCATGACGTCGGTTTGTTAGCCTAGTGATTGTCCACGGCGCATCTCGGCCTTCCATGCATATTTGGAATTATCTTTGGGTTGTAATCGCACATCGCCTTAAATATATAGGATGCAGCAGGCTTAAGATTATTATTAAAGTTAATCGCAATTTTGCGCATGAATTTCACAATTGTATCTAATTTGTGAGTTGTAAAGATATCTTTCGAGCTCGTCAGGATTGTTACTTTTAAAATTTTCTTAATTAGTCTCTTGTCAAAGGAGTCAATTCTCTTTAAACTTTTCTTGCTAAAGTATATCCAGGCGGAACATTGGTAATTGAATAGAGTTCTTATCTTTGCTTAGATTTACATTACATTACATTAGTACTTACCCCGCAATCCGCCGTATGGCGCATGGCAGTGGGTGTGAAAACGCCGAAGCTATTAATAAGCTACTTGATTGGTATTCCCTGTGCTATCAGGAGAAAGAGACCGATAATAGCTTACCGTCCTCGCTATAATCTCGCGAAATCTCTTTGTCGACTGGTCTCGAAAATCGCGCTCGCTGAGTACGGGAATCACGATATCGCGTATTTCGTTGTGCAAATCATTACTTAAAATTTCTGGAAGAACTTGCGCCTCGGTTCTTCTATCATTAACTTTTTCGCTGCGTATTTGGATTGGACGCAGATTTAGGTCTATGAACGTCAAACAGACTTTATTCGATTGTCGCAGGTTAATAGATTAAAATATTCGAGGGTTTTGAACTTAGTGTAGTGATTTCCTTTTATCCACTGACGCTGTATACCCTGCTGTTCCAGACAGTTCCCTTCTTTACCAAATAAAAAAGGGCCGTAGCGGAATCTAGAGTTGCGGTGATCTCCCCTCGACTCCATCAAGAAAGGGATGTTTAGATTGAAGTAGGAAATGACACCAAGGACGAAGGAGCAACGCTATATTTCTCCTTCCTCATTAACCCTTCTCGCTTCCTTCCCATAATCTGCACATCTACTGTCAGCCCTGTGCACTACCGTCGCTACTTATTCTTATTTCCGCATTCATGCATCTCATCCATTACCGCTAATTAATGGTTTCGGTGGCTGGCAGAATCAATGTCGCGGGAAAGCTCTCCTTAGATTCTTAGGCGGTGTGTTAATGAAGACATCGCGATACACGACTCTCAGTGTTACGCACATAAATTGTCCCCTGCCGTTAAGAGCTTTTCTTTAATGTATGAGACATTTATTGCGCCGCTTCCAGCCATCGGTTATTCTTAGAAGTTGAGTGTCTTAGCTGTCGTTCAATTCTGTGGAGTTCAGAATTCCAGTGGTCAGTATCTCGAATTCCTTATGCCCATTCTCCTAGCCACCGAAAGTTATTTAGTATGGAAAATCTGGCCATATGAGCAAAAAATTAGCGAAAAATACGTCTCTTGTCCCGTTCCATGTTTCATGCTAGTTATATGTTTCATTATAAAAACGTTTTAATGAACAGAATCGTACGTAAAAGAAATTTTGAGCGTTTCCCTTGAAGTCCTTGACATTTATTCCAAGCATGGCATCGCAAACTGTTGCACAATTAGCACACCACTTGATGTTTGAGAATCAGTATCTTAATTCGTTTTTACTACTTTGAAAGTTATAAGGCTTTTAGTAATATCTGGTTCAGTTCATTCATATTGTCTGATCTTTTTTGAGCACTGATGCATCAGGATTTAATTTCGGAACTTGTTGCTGTCATAGAGTGGCTCTAGAAGAACTAGAGAAATGGACTGAGATAAATAAAACTCCATAATTTTATCGTGTTTTTTATCATGTTACCCATACCAAATTGCATAATGTACATAATGAGATGTATCCCAAATGCATGTACCTCAAATCATGTGATTCTATTTAGAAACCTTTGTCTGTAATCGATATGATTTAGCCTTACTTGCTGGAACGCCGTAAATAAGAAATGAAAAACTTTGCAGTTTAAGGAGAGGGGAAGGGTTGAGATAGGAAATATCGTTGACGAATTCAGAAGTCGAGAGACAATTTCGATGACTTCCAGGCTGTCCAGTTTTCGTCCTTTATATATTTCCGTTCTCAACCCTTCCTCTCTCCTTCGTTTCCTCTCAAAATTTTTATAAAATATGGAAATTTCCGGTGCTATGTACCTGATGACGACTCGGATGAGTCGAAACCGGTCGCAAGTAAAATCTGCATGGAAACTTCAAAGTTTTTCATTTCTTACCTTTGTCTCTATAAATTTCCCACTCCACCTAGCTTAATTTGAACTAACTCTTCTCCCGTTTAAGATATCCAAATGAAGAACTGTCCTTCACATGATAACGAAAGGAGATCTAACGTTAAGAAAAGGCATCTTCGGTCTTTTATGCAACGATTTATCGTATTTACTGGCTCATAAGATGCACTTTCTTCCTGGGAAAATTTAATCTGAAATCGGGCTGCGTCTTAGTGAGCATTTTTTCTAACTTCAGGAATAGCCATACAACAGTAATTGTAAACAATATTGCACTTTCACTAGTATCTACTAATCATCGCGGAAGCCTTTTTAGCTATGTTATGCTTTTGTTTAATTCTCCCGACCAAATTGACGCTCTTTTACGAATATCGTTTCTTTGTTTCACTTATTAGCAGTTCCTGTATGTATAATCTTTGCATCGTTCATCTGAAAAACCACGGTGCATTTTATGGGCCGAGAAGTGCGGTAATTCGTTGATGATATCAAACTGTAACGAAGAATAAGAGAGAAATTTCGGTACATTTTTCGATGCACAGGTATTCTTCCCGATCGGAGATTAAGCGATTACGTTCCAATTCCGTCAGACAAGAAGCGCGTCCTCCAATTCCGATCTTTTCATCACCAAATCTCCTCAGATGTTTTGTAATCTTCATCCGCTTTCTATAAACTACCTCTCGCTAACGTCTCTATGATCGATGCATCTGCATGGATGAACACGAAAAGGTATTCGGGAAAAAGGCAAAAAATCGACTCCTGATATTTCGAAGGATAATCTCTTTCCCTCTTTCCGCTTTCACTGCGGAATTTCGGCCGTCTTCCTTTGCCTCCGGAGTGACTTTTATCGTGTTACCTTTCCAACATCCAGATGGCCCTCCCAACCCACCCGATGGTCAAAGTAGTGAAAGTTCCCCCCGAAGGCATTTTTGTTTCCCCACGGGCTTTTTATGAAGAGGATACCATTAATCTTTGTTCTCTTTTAGCAGTTGTCGGCGTAATTTCTGACCTCCGCTAGAATGGGTTCTGTCATTCGGTAGCACTTCTTTCTACATTCTATCTCAACGGCCTCACCTCTCTAGGATCAAATTAGGAGGATGGGTTGTGTTCATAATGCAGAGGAAGTGTTTCTTCCAATGGGGGGCCCTTTATTCAGAGGTATAAATCAGTGTTGAAGGAGGTTTAAGGAGCTTCTTCCGGAACAAAAACCGTTTCCTAACGTCTTGAATTTTCTGTTTAATTGGTGGGATTGTAAAGCGTAGGACGAAAGTTTCGATTGTTTACACATTTTCTTCGTCTTTCTCGATAAATGAGTCCGATTTTAGTTGAAATTCGGTGGAATGAATACATACAAAATAGAATAAATAAAATGTTGATTGTATTATATCAAATGTTATTAAGATCAGAGAGGCTTTTTTACGGTACTTCCATGGTCAGTTGCTTCTAACGTTGGTTGATTCAACGTAAAGCTGCTCGTTTTGTCAGTGGAGATTTCAGATTCGACAGAAGCGTTACGGCCATGATAAAATCACTCGAGTAGAACTCGATGCGGGAGGGAATATCTGATTACCGACGAATGCTTTCCGAAAATTTCATCGGTCCAGAATTTTTAGGCGAATTAAAAGATATTGTCATTCCGGTAAACAACGAAGGCGATCTTCGAGAGGCGACGACCAAGCGTATGTACAAGGAAATAATCGCTAAAACAAATAGTTACTTCTGGTCGTTCTTTCTGCATAGCGTCAGAGAATCTAACAGGGTAGATGAGGTAAGGTGTTAATACACCCACTGCCTTACGCCACTGGTGGCTTGCGGGATACAAATCTAAACCTAAGTGGTAAATCGTTCGACGTAAGTGTATATTTTGAGGAAAAGACGTGACCACGAATTAGTTTGAGAGAAAAATAAAGAACGGATTCAAATTTTTAAAAAGAAAAACATCCCCACAAACTTTCATTTTCAGTAACTATATTGATCGTTTAAAGATAACTTATCCTTTTTATTAGGAAATTCATAAATCTAAGTTCATCAATGTTGTTTTCGAAATTCGTTTTCGGAGAATTTTCATTATTTTCCCTAGTCTGAAATTACATACATGACTTCAACATATATTATGAAAAATAACACGCAGGGAAGTAATACTACCGATGTACAATGAAAAGTTATTATTTTAGCATTTCGATCGCATGAACCACTTACCTTTCTCTTGGAGGGCATAGATTAGCATATCCCTACCATTGATGCCAATTTATTTTTGAAAATGTCAGTAATGCAGTATCTAAAAAGTCGCTAAAACCAGAACAAATATCGTTAAAAAGTAGTTAACAAACAAATTAGATTTCATTCGGCTTTTTTTCCTTGTTAGTAGTACGCAGAAGATGGTCGTCGTAAAAAGTTCGTGCTCAATAGAGTGCAAGAAGTCACTAAAACAGGAAAAACGTTCAAAATCGCTAGATCTAGCGACGAAATCGCTAAATTGGAAGTTATGATCTCGACCTCTATAAAGTAAGTTATCTGGTATAATTTTGTAGTGTTTTGTCAAGCTTTCAGATCTATTAAACTATTCTTTGTGTACGGTTTGGAACGAATGGTTTACCTCATGTTATCTGAAAGAGTACATATACCTTTATCCATACACAACGCAGGGTTAAAGCAAAGGAAGGTAACCTCTCGTCCGAAAGATGAAGAGATAACCATCTGCAGGCTAATAAAAAGCCATAATCGTTTGGAAGCGACGGAAAAAATGAAGAAAATACGATAAGACTTTTTTCCGACCTGTTGAACAAACATTGCCGGAAGGGATGCGTGAGCGGAGAAAGCTTTCCCTTCCGATTGGTCCTTGAAAATATTTCGGAGATTGATGGCTCGTGCAGTCTTCGCGTTCTCACGAGCTGTAATAAACGGGAGGCTCGAATCTGTTGAAAAGCCCTTCCACACTGTGCATACGAGCTGTTTGATTAATTGTCCCCGAGCGCGTAAACATTCTTGCTAATTCCCTCTGTCATTGCTTCGGAGTGTGATTGGTGGATGAGTTCCGTTACATTTCGAGGACTCTTCAACCGCTGATGGAGAGAGGATGTTGCTTTCGCGAGTGAGCTCGATTTGTAAGTTTGGGATCATTTCTTACCTGGAAAATGGGTAGAGACTAAGTGCGTTTTCGTTTGAAAAAGCTAAAATTAATTGCTCACTTGGACTACCCTTGCACATTGGAATAGAAGATTGGATGGAAGCCTTCCAATTTAAGAATAGGAATTTTCCAATGTAAGAATAGAAAATTAATAGTACTACGAAATAGTGAATGAAAGTAAGGTGTAGGTAATTCAGAAGTAAATATTAAAAAATAAAATTTGCTGAATCAGCACAATAAGTGAACTAATTACAATGAGAAACTATAGGTTACTATTACAAATTAATATTTTAGAAAAGTTTTCAAGAAATTAGCGTCCATCATGAAAATGTCATTTCTTTAATATTATTTTTTCCGAGGCGAAGAAAAAGTTTTAAAAACTCTGTATTTTTAATTCAGCGCAAGATTGCATGACTAAGAGCTTGACGGTTAAATATTCACCATCTTTCAAATCAAACGAACGACAAAAAAAATTTAACCCCAAGATAATCGAAATAAACAATTTTCAAAGACTTGACGAAAATCATACGTAACGGACTACTCTTAATACTAAAGGATGTGGTAATATGTTTACTGTAATAATTTCAGAAGTTACAAAAATACGGGTATGGTAAATAATAAAGCAATAAGCCAGAGTGATTTTCGAGCAGTGGCAGGTATGAATGAGAAAAGGGTTGTAATACATTGCCGTTTTTCTCTTCACCTGATGCGATACATCGATTATCAGACTAAACAGCTCTGAACTGAGTCGTCTTCATTTGCAAGTAGATTTATTTATAAAAAAACACATACATGGGAAAACACATATACTTATTTATATGGGGATACAAAAAGACAAGTTGTTTCTGGTGTAATATATTTTAATTTTTTATAAATACATAGTCCTTAGGACTGTTGTTTTTATTCATTCGTTTAGCTTTGAGTTACTTACGTGACACCTTTACAACCGGAGGAGCAGCATCGTGCATTTATTACCAATCAGTCCTCCAATAAAATAAAAAAGTCATAATTTGCTCTTTTTATGGTAGGGTTACAGTCGTTTGAGCGGCAGAGGATTGTAGATCTACTGCCGATCCAACTGTACTTAAAATGCATCCTTCGCGGACATTAAGGACAATGACTATGGACTATTGGCCATGCTAATTGTCCTAGATTTTCATGAAATGTTTATTGGAATGTGTGTCGTAAATGTCCAGTCAGGTTCATGGCTGATGTATATGACATACATTCTCAACCAAGTGAAATTACCAACTGTTCTTCGACTCTTTCGTTTTTTCGGCCGTATAGGAATTTCCTTCGAGGACATATAAAGGAAAGCGGCGTTGAGAATCGCCGACTCACGGGGAGGAAGGTTGCCGCTCATCCTCACGTCCCATTAGCATAATCGCGAATTAATTTGATTTATCGTTTCCCACTGTCGATGGGTGTGGAATCTCTCGATGGGGCAACAACCTTGTTTTGATTTCCTCCCCAGCTTTAATTACATTTGGATAAGACATCACAGATAGCAGTGGGTCGTTAGATCTCCCCAGGATTTTTGTAATTCAATTTCGAGGCTTAATTAATAAAACGAGATGATTAATATATTTGCCGAGGTTACAGGCGGTGGAGAAATTTTGTCCTTTCGAAATGTAGCCATTCCTTGAATGGGTGATTATCAGCAAGACGTTTTAGAATTCTGATCAAGCGGATCTCACGTCTGCCAATTCATTCTAGGCTAATCAATTGCTGAGCGTCTGCATTGCGGTATGCTGTGTTTCTAGCGCAACCCATTGGCGTGCTAATTACTTTGGAGATCTCACTGGCGGAAGGTTCATGAATTCCGAAGTACTCTTTCAGTAGCGAGTTTACTTTTTGCTCACGTAGACTATTGATTAATCCAAAGTAATCCATTTCCATTGCTAAATTGTTGACAATATTTCACGAGATAGCAATAAGAACAATTCCTTATAATTAGTTTCGACGAGTTTCTCACCCAAACTTCTGATAATATCGCAGTTATAAACGAGCAAAATAGCTTGAGAAGGCACGCGCCGGATTTTCAACTTCCAGGTGCTGCCACATCTTGTAAATGTGACTATCAATTGTAAAAATTACACTCAACCGTTGTGTATTTGGAGTGTTTCAACCAAAGCAGAGTGTTATAGTTGATATGAAGATGCAAAAGATATATCGAGGTCACTTAGTAAATTTCCTGTAGCATGAATCACATACTTGTATCTTCAGAATGAAATATTTTAAAGTAGATAGCGAAAGTAGAAATTAAATTGGAAAACTGTGATAGTAGATGCGAACATTGAATGAAGAATTTACTTATTTTTCTGAATTATGAATATCTGACAGAGCTTTCACAGTTTGATGAAATAAAAAGCAACTTCAGTATTTAACCAACATTTGTGATACTAAACTTTGAAAAGTACTCTAATTTATTCCAATCTGCAATAATCGCTGGCGATTTATGTATTTATGTATATTCCAGTTTTTTTCAGGTAAATGTTTTTAGAGCCTTCTGAACCCAAATGCACAGTCATTCGATAGAAAATAGATTAATTTTGGGAAAAATGAACGAACTTTAATTTTTTAATTACATATACCAAATGTTAATGTAATACATGTTCTACGATTAAAGTTTTACATAAATTTACTTCACACAATTTATGAACATTACAAATTAAAAGCCTACGTTTGATAGATTTATGTGATTGAGTTTATAGAGATGAAGCTGGGGCTGAACGTGGGAATGTAGGTTTATGGAAAATTGGGCTATAGGGAAAATAACAGGTTACGTTGGACCGGCCTGAAACGAAAAATAAACAGCGTCTCAACGAGCATATAGAGGACGAGGAAATAATTGACTATCAAACGCCTCATCTGCATAGTAACGGGAAAATTTACCGCAGCTAAATAGGAATTCCCCACCGAAAAATTCTAGCTCTTATCATAATAGCTATTATCTCCTCCTGAATTAATTCTCTTTCAATTTCTAACCCGTAAAAATCACTTATTGAAAGAAAATCGAGGATTTCATAAGTGTTTTTCCTTAATACTTATATGCCTCTCTTTCTATCAGTTATCAAGGTTTCGTTTTTTCCTAACCAAATGTGGAATAAAGTAGGAAGGTGTTGAACGTTTAGGATATGAATGGAAACGAAATTGAAGATCAATAAAAGGAAATTTTATGGAGATATTAAACGCAGGTTCAGGCCTATTATTTTTCTAGGCCAGCTATTATGTCAAAATCAATCGCGGTTTGTTATGAAATAGACATGTTTATGAAGTGGACCAGCGATCATTACGAAAAAAAGCTTAGACTATTGAGCATTCATTCAATGTGATTTTCAAAAAATACATTGCTTGTACCTTTAAGTTCTTAGTTCAGGTAGTATCTTCTAAATTTCGTAAGCGAAAGCAAATCTAATTTTTTATACGAAGTTAATACAAGTCTTACGTCGCCGTCGGAAAAGATCTTCGTATCACCTTTTAGTACTGCAAACTTTTCTAGGGTTACTGGTATCATAATATCCCTTTCTGGATTGTATTTTTGCTGCTCTCAATATACTACTTGCAGTAAATATTGCATTTCCCTATCATAAAATGCGTTAGTGCTACTTATTTTACGCTCCTGTGGTTTATTACTTCTATTTCTTCTATAAGCATTTTCGAAAGCAGAAACTCAGCTACGAACGGCTTCGATTAAATATTCCTTTTTTAATAATCTGAGCTGAATTTCTTATAGTACAAAAGGATAAAACTCATTTGTACAATTAATTAGCCTCAAAGATAGTCATCCGGATAGATTATATTGATTTTGCCTAGTCATAGGGAATAATATATCTCAAGCAAATAACTTAACGTGCCGTATTTCCCGTTTAGTCCGAGACGGGACTGTCATACTTCCGTATGGTCCCGTTTAATTTTTTAGTTCACACAGTTCACAATTATAACTCCGAGAAAGAATATTATGTAAGAAATGGAGATTCCGTTTGAAAAATCATTTGAACATAAATTGTAGTAAATTCCCGAGGAGAAACGGACATGAAAAAAGTCTGACGGAACCGTCTGACTCGAACCCGGGTCTCCCAATTGCCGACTGGTTGCTCTATCCATTGAGCTGTTCTGGTAGAATAGCTCAAATTTATAGTTCGGGTTCGAGTCCCGGTCCCGTCAGACGTTTTTCATGTCCGTTTCTCCTCGGGAATTTTCTTAGGTGCACTCTTTATCATGCCAAGTCATCTAAACCCTTTTCCTTGTGAACTGTAGTAAAGTTCTGACACTGCACTCACTCAAACTGTTTTGAAAGAGTACGAAACAAGTTCCGACTAAGTTTTAAGGCAACGTCCCTGTTTTGTTGCGGTTTCAATCGCTTCCAAATTTTATAAGTCCCAGTGACTTGCCTTAAGCACACTGCATATAAACATGGATAATTTCTATCCTTCTTTTTCTCAGGAAGCGGTGGCAAAGATCGAGGGGAACGGCCATAAAAATGTAAATCGTTCGTCAAAGAATTAATGATCCATGACTCATGCGTACAGTACGGTGAATGCTATATGAACTCTGTATCTAGAAATGTGAATTCTTCACGATTCATAAAGCAATTCTTATTCCGACTGGAAACTCTAAGTTAACATTCTAGTCGCCCGTTCCAGTATGACTCCTGTGCCTCATTGTTGGCACTTGGAAGCTGTTGTGTGTTGGAATTCCAAAAACTTACTTACAGAGTAAAAAAAAAGGGCATTCAGCATAACTTTGAGAATCTTACAGTAAGAATGGTATGCGGTATGCACAATCGTCAGCTCTCAATATTTTACGGAGATTCGATTTTGGATGGATTTATAACCTGCTTACAGCTTTATTGGAGAGGCTGAGATGAATAAATGCATGGCTGTTCAGAGGTGCTTTCTGAGCCACGCGTACATCCCACTGAATATTTAAATCTTCGTTCACGATAAATGAAGTCAAAAAGCATTTCTTACGTTATACTATTCTATGAGTATTGCTTTTAATTTCGAGAGCAACAGTTAATTTCTGTCATTCGCTGCTGTCCTATTGCTAAATATTCTACCACGCGCAGCGTTAGTATTTTTAAATGTATTATATTCCATTTTCAAAGAATTAGCGGAGACGCGAGAAATACTCCGACAATTCAGTAATATTCCGCCACAATCAGGACCTCTATTAACCATACTTTGAACCAAATTTTATTAGCCCCTAGATCTGACTAGTAAAATTACGAGTCTTGGTTTACATTCAGAGATGTCAACTGAAGTTTGCAGGGACTATGCTGGCTAGAAAATCGCAGTGTAGAAAAGTCACCTAATCATAGACGTTAAGATAGGAAACAGAATTACTTTCAAAATTGTCAGACATACATATCTTATTCATGAGCAAATTATCAGGATTGCGGATTTCTAATATAGCACAGAATAGAATACGTCTTTATTCAGGGCGAGATTGAAACTAAAAAGTCTCCTCTTACATCTAACCTTTTGTCATTTTTAAATGTGGATAGAGAGAAAAATTGCATTAAAAATAGAAAAGGAAGAAACTACTGAGTGGAAATAGGGGTTTAACATGGAAAGTGAGCTTATCTACCTTATCTACTAAGACTCCATTAGTCATACTGGTTTCGATGTGAAAAAAATCATCTTCTGGTGTAAGAATTTTAATATAACCTGTGACAAATTTTGAGCACATCTCGACCACCTCAGTAAATTTCACAGAATGTAAGGTTTCTTATGTGCTTCAAAATGTTGGAGAAAATATTCCGTGGATTGTGACCCGACGACCTATTTTACAAGGTTATCCAACTCGTGATCGGTATTCTAACGATAAGGAAAGCTGTCCTTGAATTTTTAGTTTTCAATGGAGCGGAAAGTTTCTTCTCGTAGAATTGAGTCTATCTGACTAATGATCTCACACAGATTCATGGAGCACTAATTACATCAATGGGATCCATTACGCGACGTGTATGCTGTCAAATGGCGATATCATTTCCTGGAGAGGTTGGCATTGGATTTTATAAACCATAGGAATTTCTTTAACATCGAAAGCGAGAGAGAACTATTATTATTTGAAATAGTCAGATCACACATCTTATTGGAAAAGCAGGATGTTTCCGATGTTCATAAATGCGTATGAATTTATACCTCTACATTGTTGTGCTGAATTAGCCTTTAATGATGAATTAAATATTATCGAAGCATTGTAACTATTGGTTTGTAATGTTTGTGTACCTAAAAAAACTATTGGTTTGTTGTCATCAACGCCATGTTCCTTTTGGAATCACCGGACTACCTGAAGATTACGCTTAAATATTTTATGCCTATATTAAGAGAAAGATTCCAATAAAACTCTTATGTTAACGTGTAACGCAGAAGGAAAAGGGCAAAAGGTGAAATATGAAAAAAGTATATGAAAAACTTCTCATGGGCTTGACTAGGACTCGACCCTGGAATCTTCCAAATTCCGGGCGAATTACTACCTACTACTTACTTTAATTAATATCTTAGCCAATTAAGCTATCGAGACGGGACATCATCTCATGTCATTTTAGGAGAATTTGTAGGCGAGGATAAAGTGGTGTAACAATTGTTTTCTGCATTTGCTCAGCATTTACCCGAAAGTTCGTAGAATTTGTCTACCTTATTTTCTACATTTTAAAATTTTNGACATCATCTCATGTCATTTTAGGAGAATTTGTAGGCGAGGATAAAGTGGTGTAACAATTGTTTTCTGCATTTGCTCAGCATTTACCCGAAAGTTCGTAGAATTTGTCTACCTTATTTTCTACATTTTAAAATTTTATTTGGCCCTTTTCATTTCATAAAGGTATTTGCTTTACTCTCTTTTAGTTAATAAAATCAGTATGTTTGTGCTGGTATTTCACTCCCCTGTTCTCCGTGGATGTTTTCCTGCTGTAAGTATTTTTTCCTAAGTTTCATCTAAGTAGTTTTAATCCCCAAATATATTTTATATTCCTACTAATTTGCCTTTTATTATTCAGATCTGAGTTACATTGATGATCTGCGAGATCTGAGTTACATTGGGTTAAATTGAATAGGAGACTTCATATTCTCAATTTCTGCCAAAATTAAGCTCTATCAGTTATTCTTCTCCCCTGAAGATGGCAACATAGTTGCCGAAATATGAATTGAGAAAGGTACTTGTAAATCGCGACCGCTGAGAACCCTAACCTCTGCTGGTTGGAATTTTTCAACGGTTAATTTGCTTGCAAACATCGGCTATTTGGAGCTTTTCTCGAACTCTAATGTTAAAATTAAGATGTTATTTGTTTATTTTATTTTCTTCCACCTCAAGGATTTGTAATTCTTCCCCTTTAATTTATATTTTTACATCATTCCTATCCATCACTTGGACAAAGTATAATAGATACCCATCATTAATTTCTATCCGCGTGTATTTAAAAAAATCCTATTCATTTTAATTTTTCACGAAAAATTGATAACATACAACAGTACGGTAGAAAGACTTGGTTCTTTCCCGGTGTAAAGTTTGCAGAAAATTCTCACGACCTGGCTGATCACCCGAGAGAATTTTCTGCAATACAACAGTACGATTTTCCAAACTTATTGATTGGATCAGTTTGTATTTAAATACTATTTTCCTTTCGGTATTTTTATACCATTTTGGGTTGGGATGGAGAAAACATCCGAAAGCTGTACATTTAAACATAGCACCTGTAGACTGTAGATAATTAAGACAGTACTCCTCTATCATTCCCATCATCTTTAATGAGGTTGAGTTTAGCGCATTTACCTCATACCTTTACCTGGATTTACTTTATTCATGAATCTGGAAGTGAATTGACAAATTCTCCTGAAGATACAATCGAATATCGAGTTTCGTGATCTGAGCTTCTCGAATCGTGGTTAGTAACGAATTGTGGATCGTAAACCAAGGATCACTGTATAAATGCTGGTTTTCTACTCTCTCTCTCTCTCTTCCTTGCACATATTCCCTCCCATTTCCTCTACCCATCCCTCCACCCCACTCGCCATCTAGGACCTCGCCTCTTCCCATTTTAGAATTCCCACGGCGACGTTTATTAATTCCGTTCTTCTGCGCTGACTAGGCGGATTGAAATACTTCCTATTCTGAGGGACCACTCCTTTCCGCACCGGCACCATTACTAGCATCTCACAGCCTCAATCCGTTCCGTCTCGTATGTTCTCGTAGACTTTTGGGCGAAATCTATTCACGTGGATTAGGTCGATGGATGATCTAGCATCCATGACCATAATCCGTGCCGATTTTCCGACTCCTTTCCGTTTCAAACTAGATGATGCAATAGGCATCAATCTATCCCCGGACAGACTATCTATCATAGATGAAACATAGTTCCGCGCATTGTTCTGTCTCAATGGGTTCTTTTTTCTACGCTTGATGACTTTCTTTCCCAATAGACCATTTCTAGGCTCCCGACGCCCTGCGTGAATTGAGACGTGAGCCGGGATTACATTGGAGAATTATAGACATGTGCAAGTCTTCACGCTTTTTAAGAATCGTATGTTGGATGACTATGTCATTATGGAAATATGCGCACGTGGATCAATACTAGAGGCTTGGTAGGATCGCATAAGAAAAGATGTATTGGCTAAGTTTACTTTAGCGTTGAGGCTATGGTTAATCTCTCCTTAGCTCGAGCTAAGGAGACTCTGAACGGGTATCATTTATTCCGAGGCAACAAAGTTTCAGCAGTTGCATAGTTGCACATGTATTTAGACGTTATACTTGTATCATTACACATTAAGAAACTATAGCATATGTATTATTACATAAATAATGCATCTTTATGTACTATCTAAAAATTCTCTTGAGAGGGAATGAGGCTCACCGTGTAAGATGGGGGAGTGAGGTTGTTTGCCTTTGATTTCCTCGCTGGGCCAGAATACCATGAGTACAAAGACAATCTCTACATTCACATTTCATAGAATTCGATAAAAAGTGACCCAGATGAATGCCATTATTTAGCATAAGTCCCACCTAAGTAGTTTTCATCGCGAAACAGTTATAAACATCTACATGTACATCTACATAAGTACCCTGCAAGCCGCCTTCCGGCGTGTGGCAGGGGGTGTAAACACCAAGAGAGATATATTTGAAGACATTTTTAAATATTCCATTCATCAAGACATCGTTGCGGGAAAATTCCTTATGATAATTATTTTAATAATTTGTAGGAATTTAGGTATTGATACTCGAACCGTTAAATGTCTATCGTGTATCTATGTTTCAACATAGTGAAATATGCTCATCAATTCATGATCCTCGAAACTCATCACCTTTATAACAAGTTTCAGGAAATTAATGACTACATATCAAAATAAAGAAGCATTTTAGACTTGCTAAAGTGAAGTAAGGTGCAACAAAAAGCGGGTGAGTACCGCGAGAGATTATTTCGATGGTAATGACTCTTTTTCTCCGGATTGCAATTCCTTTGCTCTCCCTCCTTTTTACTCCGAATACCTCCGCTTCGCATTCCGTAACGAACTCACTGCAGTAATATAGGTCGAACTCGGCGAGCGGCTGACATAAAGCATTTTGTTATTTCCACTACTGCGCCTCTGGGGATTTCCCTGAGGTTACTCCGTCTGGAACCCACGTGGAGAGCGGTCAAGGAAAAATTGGCGGGAGTGGGAGGCGGCGAAAGAGAAATGAATCAAACGGTGAGGCGAATAAAAGTATTTTTTTATAACGCCCGTCGACTCGAAGGGACCGGCCGCTGAGGCCACCTGGGCGCGGAACCTCCTTCTGAAAGCCACCTGTGAAACGTCTTTTTCGCTACCGCTCCCACCAATACCGCTACAGCCAAAGTGATTCGTAATTTATTCCATTCCCTCGATCTTATTTACCATCTAACCACTGCTAATCACTTACGAAAACACTTGGGATTGAGGGATTGTTATGAAAAAACAGAATTTAAAACTAGGGAAAATTCTGGTTCTGCTACATAGATACTCTTTTACGACTGATCGTTATGAAATGTTTGCGAGGATTCCGAGATGTAGGAAATTCCTTTCCCCCTTTTGCCTCGTTTTAGGCCGTTATCTTTTAGACGCATATCCGGTACCTTATATCCTTAAGTCTTTCTTAAGTTCCCTTCATTTGACATGATTCCTTGTTTATGTGAGTGCAACAGAGAATGGATATTGTCTTGTGACTCAAAATTTTCGCCCTCTAGCCTGGGCAGTACTTTGTTCGCTTGTATTGTCGGGCCGGCCCTGAAGCAGAAACCTTTGCCAAAGCCAGGGTCCAAAGATAATTTTTCGTTAATTTGGATTAATGATGTTAAAAAATTCTTCTATAGAGGTATTACAAGTGTAACGAAAAGATGTGCCTAAATCTACCTTGCGTAGGAAAGACATACTCGGAACTTCATTCTAGAAGTCATAATACTGAAACCTAAGATAGACTGTATCGCAGATAATGGAATGGTTTTATCTCTTAAGTCGGATGGAGACGTTCTGAGTAGTGAGGATTGATTATTATTATTATTATTGTTGTTGTTACTATTATTATTATCACGAGTTTATCACTGCTAGTAGGTGCTTGACCTGGTGACAGTGGGTAAAATTTTGAAAATTTTACATTACACACAAACGCATTGAACACTTTGATTAGAATACTTTGGGCCACAATACCATTATCAGTATAGTAGTATTTTTAAAAGTGCTTCGACAGCTTAGGTCATTTCGCACGTAGGCCCCCACCGGGAATCGAACCCGGGACCTCTGTCACCGAAGTTGAACGAGTTGCCCACTTGGTAGTCCGGCAGCTCCGACATTATTATTCTATGCACGAGTAAAAATTTTTCCACGTTATTTTAATGTATTTCCGTTAAACTCGGATTCAAAATTAATTATTAATTTCTCATTATTCGGTTTTGCATTTCTATATCCAAGTGGCTTTCCACGATCGAAGACAAAATTTGAGTAAAATTTCTTCGAACATATTAGTAGCTCTCCGTGTCATAAACAATTATTCTGCAAATAAATTCTTATGCTAAAATCTATTTTAACAGGCTTCAAGGAATACCTGCTATTTCTCCTTATTATATCTCAGACATTCATTGACATTGTAAGCTTTTTGCGCCTATTCTTTCTCATTTCGATCTTTTTTTTCCCCCTTGCCAATCATTCTTACCTTCCGTTGAGGGATTTTATTGTGGCCTTGCTCTATGCCTCCCCATTCTCTCGCCGTTTTAAACAGAGATATATGTATATATCGCATGCCTCTTTGTCTCCTCTTTTTTGCTCGTTAAATTACCTCAAGGCCGACATCTTTCTCCATAAACGAAGCGTGCATTAGACGGAACCTTAGAATTCCACATTCGGTTTTCTACTTACAGACCTCTCCGATTCCATACAAATAATGAGTGAATGCAGCTGAAAAAATTACGTATTTTGTATGCGTGATTTATTCATGACCAGATTTATAAGAGCAGTAATAGCGGACCAATATGATTGCCCCTGCAGAAGAGGCGGCTCGCTAAATCCTCTTATTGGATGGTACATACAGTTTACTCATGCGGAAATATGTACACAGCACGCTTAATCTCTAAGAAAAAGCCAAGACCATTTGGTCAGTGATATGAATTACCAGATTAATCTTTACATTAACTGTAAAATTCATTAATTGAGATATTTTTGACGAAATAAATGACATTGAAATTCCAATAAACAACGGAATATCTGAGGCGTTGAAAAGCGTCACAAGGAATTGATAGCTAAAACAGGTGGTTCTGATGGTCGTTGTTTTCGGAGAGCATTAAAGAAGCTAACAGGCCAGATAAGTTGGCAAATTGGTGTTGATACATCCCCTGCCATACGCCACTAGCGGCTTGAGAAGTAGAAATGTAAATGTGAGATAGATTGCACGAATGATATAAACTTTAACTTTCTTCTAATAATATCCATAATTTAGAATAATAAATATAAATAAATAAATAAGTTAATATATAATTAATAATAATTAATACAATTAAATAATTTAATATATTTATTTATGATCAGTTGGGAAATTGGTGTTGATACATCCCCTGCCATACGCCACTAGCGGTTTGAGAAGTAGAAATACAAATGTGAGATAGATTGCACGAATGATATAAACTTTAACTTTCTTCTAATAATATCCATAATTTAGTTAAATGAACTAATTATTATTAGCTACGCATATACGTAGTCGTTATTATCGGCAGTCTAATGGACACATTACGAGTTTCCTCGCCCAAACGCGGATCTTTTAGCATCAATAATGTCATTGTAGTTGTATTCTCACTGTTTCCCCCTAGAAAAAGTCTTACAGCCTTAAGTCTGACTCCTACCTGTATTAGAACGCGAAAACACTTGTTTTTTTGTGTTTGATTGTTTTAATTAACTCGTAAAACTAGACGAAGAATATAATATCATCCGCGGAAATTTACCGTAGTTACTTTAAAACTGATTGCGTCAATGTCTCATATTTTAAGCGTTTTTCGCTTATATTACTCCGTCTTTGTTGAGAAGACAAAAGAGATTGCCCAGTATCAGACGCTTATTTTCCTCTCCTGTGCAGCTTCCACTGAAGCTGGAAATTGAGACATTAGGACGCTGCGTGCGCAGAAAAAATGAGTGAGTGATGTTGGACAAGAATCTACCGTTTAAATACTTCACTTGAAGAGGAGCATGAATGTTTCTGAGATGAAAGATCGAGCAGTAAAATCTTTTACGCTCATTTCGTGAGTAATAAGCTGTATGTATTCAGAGAGGATGCGCGAGGAAGTGGAAAAATATGAGAGTATGGCATTTATAATTGCCGTACAGCTATGCACGAATGGGTAATTAGTCGTGATAAACATAATTTTTTGGCAGTAGTTAAATATGGAATCTTGATTGTTATGCTCGATCTCTCATATATTTGAGATGAATTAGGACCCATCAAAATATTTAATACGGAGAACGTTATAAGGAAATAAGAGGAAACTCATAAATTACTGCTTATTTTTTCACTCCTAATACCATTTACAAGTTTCTCTTATGATTTGGTATTGTAAACTGAATTGGTGAAATGAAATTCTGTTTTCGGGCTGTTACAGAGGATAAAGAGTAGCATAGATCGGGTATTAAATAATTTTGATGAGGAACCTATGAAGTTTACAACCATGCAAAAAATAGATGATCTTAAAAACAGGATCATACCTGTATTCTGTATAGTTCAGGCACGTCTGACAGAAAGGGCTCAATATGCGAGAAACGTTTTACATAAAGTTGCATGTGTGTATATGTGAAATTCAATGGCTGTCCTTCATAATATCAAAACTTCAGCCGTATATTCTTGAATAGTTTTCATCATTTTTGTCTTAGAAAATATATTCTATTTAAATAGTATTTTGTTACACTACCTTAACTTTCTGGAGTATCTTAAATTATGGTTCTTGGAAATAGGAATATAACACTGAAATGGAGAAATTTTTTAACCTAAATAATTTTTCACCTTCCAATAATTTTTACCGATGGATTTTAACGATTTGCTATACAAAACTGCAAGTATTCTGGCCTAATACTGTGGTACTATAGATCAGCGAGGTAGATAGTAAAATATGTAATTTTATAGCATTGTTTGCTGAGTAAAATATATAAAACGACCTTTCCAATCCTCACCTTGAAAAGCAGAAGTACGTGTATGAGGATTTGTATTGGATTCAAATCATTTCCTGCAATCGTCGGGATTTTTTAGAAGCTCGGCGTTCGTTCGACGAATTATTTACATTTTTATGTCATTAGCCATTTCTATATATTTGCATGATCTCATCTCAACCTTGTAAAGCCCAAGGATATTAGCATTGTTCAACTTTGGCACTTAAATCGTTATTTCCTGAAATTGTTTTGCCTTTCTCTTCTGTTCTTTAGAGATATATCGGTGATTCTGAATATCATTCAAAGCGCCACATTTTAATTGGCATTATTTATATTTCTCTTATAGGTTATTTGTTTGATGATATCATAGTTTAAGTGAAACAAGCTTCTTATTAGTTTGTAATGCGAGTTCTTAGCCTTAATCAGTGTTTAAAAATACCTATGTTTAGATTTCCCCAGAATTGGTGGATGCGAGATTGGAATTCCTTCAATTCCTGAACTTGTGTATTCTCGGTATGTAAGTCCATTACAAATCGGAATACAAATCCCAAGCGAACTGTTCCAGGTCGTTCTGTTTAAGGCCCGATTTCCGCAGCGATTGGCCGAACAGGCATTAATTAAATAAAACAAACTTTCACACTTTAAATTTGCGTTTCAATTTAATTTTCGAGCGAGAAAAAAGTTAGTGAACTACTTGTATTAGTTATGTGTATAAAGAAGTGTCCTTCGGGGAAACCTTTGCAATACTACTAATTTCGTCTGTATCCGCCAGAACAGATCAAATGTGCTTAGCAGGAACTCCTCTAGTTGAAACTCCTATTTTATAGTAATTACTAATTCACGGTTAATACTAACTTATGAACTTCAAAACTTCCTCACTCCAATAACTCTTCATATTTCCAGGCAAGCTTCTCTGAAATTTCGTATTATCGATTACCATACATCATTTCATACACACTTTTTCCGAAATATACTTTCATATATAATATTATCAACAACAAGGTTGATTCCCCTTTCCTACTCTCTCTTTTCTCTTTCCGTGTTCCTTCAAGAACAACTCGCCTATCTGATATCTTCTCTTTAAATACTCCACGTCTGTCACTAATAAAACGGTAACTATTTTTCCGCATACCCTCAATTTTCAACTCTTTATCTTCCAATAAAAACTTCGATCCATTTCATCTACCACTAAAATCGATTGTAAATATGGTTGCAAGAGACTGATTTGGATATCTGTAACGCTGACCTGCTTAATTTAGTTATTGTTTCATTATTTATATTACTGTTTAATTTGTTGGTCAATTCTTTATTATTATTGTTGATCGTCAACCGTAATTGGCCTAGTGCTGTACATTGATGTATTATTAATAAATAAATAAATGATTATATTAACTCAACCAATATGACAGGATCTTTATCATCACACTACCAACGCCAAGATTCGGGTTCGAGTCTCTGTTAAGAGGGGTTTTCCTGCTTGGAACATGGTTGTATGTGCTCGTCCAATCTTAATATTTAGCCTCTTCTGTAGTTGTACCGTAAATGGATGCAGCGGGAAATAAATTAATAAAAAATTATTGTAATCAGATGCCTTTTAATCTCGTGAGAAAGCTGTCTCAAACACTCCGAGATTATATTCATTCTCCACAAATATGATTGTTATTGATGGAATTAGATTCTATATTTTACTCCCCGGAAGGTCACTTTACATTCTTTGTCAATTTACAATGTGTTTTCTTTAGATAAAAGGAAGGAATTATAAGAAAGATTAAACATAAGACTTCATTTTTGAGAAAGAATTCCCTTAGTTGACGGTGGTGAAGAATGAAACGAACGTCACCAACCAATATCCAGAAAATGAGTGAGAATAAATCGCGAAAATACTAAGACGAAAACATTTTCAATCTCTAGTAAACGTCCCCGTTAAGCATGACGTAACATAATTTATTTTAAAAATATATCTGTTATTGTATCCATCTGGTCTTCCTAAGCCAGATAATGTTGGTCTTTAATAATATAATTATGAGCAGTGGGTGGTTTGACTGATGAGGGATACATTTGCTATACAGTTTCCCATAATTAAATGCATGAAGGACTATTTTGTCAATTGTCATTAAGAAATCAACATTCATAAATCTTTTGTATTCTTCAACTTTAAGCCATGAAATTTGTTAGAAAGATACTCCTCGTTTCATGTCGTAAACCTTAAATTTCCTTTCAATTTCCAAGCATATTCTTGTATTATAACGAATTTAGCTTGGCATCAATAAAAAATAAATGCTTCCGTCGAGCAGGATGGAATTATGATAACCGGATACGTAACCAGATAGCCATACCCAATATTTTTAGTAGATATTAACCAGGTTAGAGTTTAAGCTTTGAATTTTTGCGGAATTCCGAGAAATAACAAACTTAATTTCGTCGAACAATATGCAGCTCGTGGGATTTACGTAATATCACAGTTTTAATATTCCTCTTGCATTCAAATTTAGCTTATCTCCCAATGATCTTCCCATTTTCTCATCATAATATTTCTTCGTCGCGTTAATCGCGACAAGGTTTTGCGTGTTATCAGACCTAATAGTAAAATACGAGAGATAAGGTTGATAATTGTTAATACTTCAATAAATACGTTTTATATACAGTCAATGAAATCCAGAAATATTAAATTTACAATTAATCAATTTTACGTCCATAAAATTTACTAAGGTAGTATGTAATGTTGAATATACTGGGCTAAAAAAACTGTAAATAGAGTATTAATAGCTGCTAAAAGTGAAGAACTCTATCTCCCGAGATTCACTTTCCATACAGCAGTTTCCCGATTCCAAAGGGAAACATCCGAGGCTACCTACATAATTTCTTTTCCGTTTATTGGCCATATACACAATGTAATGTTTTTCGGGATTTTTAAGTTAAGAATCTCTTTCTCCTTTAATTATAACGCTGTAGAGGAACGTGGCAACTGTCGGCTTTTCTTTGATCTCTCTCTTTCATTATTTCCATCTTTCAACTTTTCCAACTTTGATTGTGGAACGATAAGAGTTTTTCTGATGGTTTAAAATTACACACGAACCATCTCTTTCTTTATTTCGTTGGCTCTCGTTTTCTCAAGCAATAAAATTAATACTATCTCCTCAAAGAGAATGGACAGGAAGAATCCATCCGTTTTTAAGTAAAGAATGGAAGAGCGTGGCCTGATTACTTCAAGAATTCAAGGGCGCCCAGTAATTGTTCCGGCTTAATTTTTTCTTACTTAATAGGCATAGTAATTGTCCAAGTTTCCGCGGAGCGTCCATTCCGAAAATTTGATCGAAGAAAGATAATTAATTATTTCAATTTTCTCTCTCTAATCATTGTATTTATTTGGTAGATAACGCGCGCTTTGTGCCTAAAAAAATTTTAAATTCATGAAAATATATATGCGCGGTATTCATTGGAAAGGTATGAGAGATAAACAATAATAATAATAATATAAAATGATTATGCGACTTTATTCGGGCAAAATTGAGGCTATAAAGTCACTTCTTACATCTAACCATTCGTCATATGAAATTTAAAACAGATCGTATGAAAAAAGTGCACAGAAGAAAACTAATTTGTGGGTTTAAGAACCTAAGTTTGCCCTTAGGAAAAATACGATACATCAAAGCAGGAAAATACCCGCATGAAGGGGAGTGTAAAAGCCCTGCAAAACCTACTGAGAGCTACCTAAGTTTAAAGGAGAAGGCAGGTTAAATTACATTTGCAAAGCAAACAAAACGGTACAGACGCATTGGTAATAAAAATACATAACACATTGTTTATTAAATGGAATTCATTAGTATTTAGGAATAACTTCTGTGTCATTCTGTACTTCCATACTGGGGTCTCCAGATAGCCATGTCGGTAACGCCTTCGACTTCAGCGAAAACGGTTCCTAGTTCGATTCCTTCTTGGAGCTCACGAGCAAAATTACCGTAGCTGTCGAAGCACTTTTAAAATTACTACTTATACCTCCATATTTTACCGCTACTAAAGGTCATGAACGTAATCTATAGTAGAAAAGGAATACTGATAAAGACTGACACAGACTTTTTTCATATCCGTTTCTCCTCGGAAAATATTTCTAGCAATACCTTTCTAGTCCCTTTTTTCGTGAATACTGATAAAGTTTAGGCGGCACGTCATGCATTAGGATCACTGTCAGAATGCGGTAACACCTTTTCCATACCACCACATGTAGTCTCATACTGGGGAGAGTTATAAAAATTAATATTAGTATCCAAGGATACCGAAAAGGCGTTTATTTCCTTCTCTTATTTGGAAGGCATTCGAGGTATTCATTACGGATGGGAAAAATTCAGAAGTATTCGCAAAAAATGTCGGCGCGATCCTTCCACGGACGACATTCCAATTGTTTGAGATAGCGAATGGAATCCCACGGTTGTGGAGGAATGAGACATTAATGGAAAGAAGTTCAGAAGCGAGACGGTTTTGGAAGGTAAGGAAAGAATTTGCAGGCTTATGAAGTGAAAAATGGAAAAAAATTTAAATTGCAAAACTGCAAGAAAAATTTACTAGCATTATGTTTTTAGTTGGCTAGCTTTAAGTCATAGTGTCATTTAAAGGCATAGAAGTCATTTATGGTCATTCCCACGGAAGAGTTGTGTATGCCCTACGTTGTGTGTACTCATCGTAAGCAACGCGGTTTCCTCACCATTCATCGGTTAAGGTTTCTTTGAATTACCAAAAGGATAAATAGGCGTGAAAATTTGAACCCGGATCTTATAAGGAGTGGATCGAGCATCGGTCTCGTCGAACTTTTCCCTTTGGGTCTATCCTTGAGAGCAAGCCTTTTCGTGCTAAATTAATCTAAATACATTCTATCTTCAGGTCCTTTAATACTCCAGATTTACTACTCAAAGAGGTCTCTCCTATATGTTAATTAAGTCCAAACTATTGACGAGCTGTTTTGTCGATGAAACAACAAGCCAGTCTCACAAACTGACATTTAGATTTGACAAAGTGAATGGTTTTATAAATTTTTGTTACTGATTATAAATAATTTATATTTATATTTATTGCTAATTTAACATTAATTGATTATAAGATTCCAATTAACGTTTCTGTTCTTTTTATTTAGTGTGAAATGACTACAAAATATTGATTGTGGCGAAATTCTTCATTTTTCGGACCTATAAATCAACGAATTTCATTAAAATGCAAATTTGATGAAATTTTATAATGACACGGCGGTAATTGGCGGATGTAATTTTGTGGTAGTTTTTATCGCGGATTGATAGCAGGGAAAGAGAAAATCTAAAACGCTGATCGAAACAGAATACGTTGCCCAGTAAATAATGCCTTTTTTGATTAGAAATATCTCAGAGATACGTATGTCAATTTCGCTTAAATAGTTGGAAAATAAGGCAGAAAAAAATCGTTCTGCACAATGTGGGGCTGTCGTTACCGAATGTACTATTCCCGTTAAACGGCAGAAGTTTTGAAATTTTTCTCACGAGAGTTTCTACCGTACCTTTTTACCTCGTACTCTCACACCATTCTCTCCGACTCCATTCACTGTGCCTATTAATCTGCATATTCCGTGTCCGTTTTCCGCATCATTGACTAAAGCTATGCCGGATCTGGCGGTTTGGTCGCCTTTGTAAAGCATTTATCATCGTACTAGTCAAAAGGCAGGATTTTTTCTATTTTCGGAAGATAATTGCCAATCTTCCATCATAACTGTAGCTCTTCCTTGGGTTGCGGAAGTTTAAAAGACCAAGTGACTATTTCTAAAGATATTCTTCTATTCTTCCAACTGAGGTCCTTATGACTTTCAAATTTACGAATATTTACTTTTGACTTTTCCAGCTGCAAATATTTCTTTCTGTCTATTTATTAACACGTCTTTTCAATCAGTTTCTGAAACAGATACGACTGAATGAGCGGCAAATTGGGAGGGGGTCATTATGTTTAATGAAGGTACTTATGGCCATTGGCCCAAAGGAGGAGTAGAGTGGAAATGGTGCCAAAATAGTTCTGTGAAGGGCGTTTCAACTTCATTTGTTTTATATGAAAGAATTCGTAAAGCTTGGATTCATAGACACACGGTTACCATGACAAAAACAGATCCGTAAAATGGTATGCGTGAAAAATAAAACTTAACGGAACGGACCAGTAATTATTTCGAGGATACCGAATTCCTCGTAATGAACTGGAGCATCTTAAAATAAATTCACGGGATCAAGTTTTTTCGAGAATTTTGAAATCATTGTCGAGTTTAGTGTATCCGCTCTTCTAATTACCTTGCAATTCAAGGCCGAACCATTATTTCATTACGGCCACCTCCCGAAACTAAGTAAAAACATATTCTCATTTGTATTCAACATTGGTTTTTCAATACTATCATATTCCCATCGAAAGGTACATTTTAGAATGTAAAATCTAACGTCTAGATTTATTAAATAGTACGAAGACGTAGTGCTGATGGTTACTAAATAGTACGAAGTGCATCTTCTCGGAATTTCTTTTTTATTTAAATTTTTTTATGCAATTAATAAAAGGAAGATACTGCGGGAGAATTAATACGCATATCATACGGTGTTTACCTCAAACATTCCATGATGGAACTGATTTATAATGTAAACTATATTCATGTTTGCAATATATATTCTCCCAAACAGTACCCACCTTCTTTTATTTAATCGAAAATTCTTAAAGTTACTCCAAAAATAATCCTCAACCCCTAAGTGTTAGACTGACTCTCTTTAAACCTATACCTCGAATTCTGGAATTTTTGAGTTTCTGGAAAACTCTTAATTTAAGTTTTATTTTATTTATTTGTGTGCTATTCTTTTTTTTAACTCTTTCCCAGCAAGGAAAATTTTTCTCAAGTCTCTTTTCGTTGAGTGTGCTTATGTCTTCTGCAAATCGCAACCTGTAATACCATTCATTTACTTCTGAATGAAACGTGAATACATTATAGGCATAATCCTGAAGATGGGCGTTTTTACCCTCATGTATCCTAGTTTACATAAAAATTGTGTATGTACGATATATGTTTCATTTCTATTAGGTCCCATAACAACTCTTTGTTAGCCTAATTGGTCCGCCGAGGCTCGCATCACATCTCCGCTTTCTTATTACGTTTAAATTCAAGTTTAATTGCACATCTTTGGAAACTTAATAAAATGGCTAAATTTATCTTATGATATTCCCTAATTCTTGCTGTATGTATCGCATATTCCGTTCGGTTTGCTTCCTCCGGCTCACCGAAAAATCACACGATCCATTATCCCATTTAAAAAATCGGAAAAAAAACATTTTTCGAAATTTTGGTCATCCTTTTGAATGAAACATTGATCGTCTCAGGCCTTTGTCCTTATGCTGAACTGCGATTTTGTCACAATGGGCCTTATTTGGGTGCCCACCAACAGTTACACTTTCTTTACTATGAGGAAGATTTAGATACCGTTAGGGTTTTTCGTGCGAATTTCCACAAACACGGTATCTGTTGTTCGTGACAAGCATTTTTAACGGGCGAATCCAAAAGTCTTCCAAATCCAAGAATCTGGTACGGGGAACGCGTCAAGAAGGAAAGGTGTCCCTAGGCCTTTACTTTGTGATTAACAAAATTAACATTCGTCAAGGATTTAACTAGTTAACTAGGTTACCTTTGAACGTGCTAATTATTCTAGACAGTCTGAAGGAAGTTTTCACTAATAAGTATTAACATAAGGGTGACACAGTTCTTGACTTGCTGATTGGAAGTAATGGACTCTGTTAGATAATGCCTCAAATTGACGGCAATTAATGTCTCACATTGTCATGTTTTTCATCCTGGAGAGCAAAGACCGAAGTAGAACTCTAACAAGAGATCATTGTCATTAAAGAAATGATGAAAGAAGTTTTGTAATAAATCCTCTCTCTATTAGCGATAACTTTAACTGCTTTGAAATACTCTGTTACTCTCCAATTATTTCCTCATGGTTTATTATTGCAGTATTAATTTGTAATTTTGTTATATTACTATTGATTTTGTAATGTCCTTCTTATACACAGCTTTCTTAAACATCTTTTAGCTTGTACTATCAGTAGGTTTGCGCAGGTTTTTCACACCCCCCTTCTTTGAGGGTGTTTTCCTGCTGTGGATATTTTTTCATAAGATATCACCTTAGGTTTTTTTTACATCCACTCCTTCTAAAGTTTTCCTCTCTATTTCTTTTCACCTACACACAAGTCTTTATGTACATAAAATCATTGACGAAAGGTTAGATGGAAGAAGAGACTTTTCAGTCTCAATCTTGCCTTTAATAAAAACCTTATTATTATTATTATTATTAAAATATGACGCAATGACTCTCAATAGACGTAGATATAAAAGGACGCTAACTAGTCTCAAAATAAACTCGTTTTATTATCATCATTATTAATGTTATTGTTATTTTTATTCTCATAATAATAATAATTATTGTTGTACTTTCCCTTACTACTTAATTGCTTATTTAAATTATAACCTAATGTAAATGCAACAACTATTTATAGCGTCAAATTTAATTTAGCAACTTTAAATTTTCGTTAACAATTTACAATTAAAATTTATGAATGTTTTCTCAATACCAACGGAGACATTTAAAACTCAATATATTTGTTTTGGCTTAAAATATTTTATCCAATCGTACCATCTTGAACTCTGGGAAAACTGGCTTAATCAATCAGCCCAACTACTTCATTAATGATTAGGAAAACCTTGTCTAAGTTCCGACAGGATTGTTTAGCAAATTATCCTTTATGTATTCATCAATAGACCTCATCATTCTCTTAACTTATGACCCATTTTAAAATAGATTATGGAATTCCGTAGCTTTTCGGAGATTTTACGGCTACGTTACCTACAGTGGCATATCCTGTTCGTAACAGACTACATATGTAAGCCCTGCGTATAATATTTATCCTCCTCCTCGATAATGTTTTGATAGCTGCAACAGTCCCTTTATAGAGTGGTCACTCAGAGAACAAATCTTGCCACTCGATATTTCTTTATTCCTCACGCATCCGGCCGCAGCTGCTTCTTCGGCATTCTCCCCCAACAACTTCAGCTAATCACATTTACTGTAACTCAGTCTCGGGCACCTCGCCGTCTCCTCCCGCGAAGGCATTTCCCTCCCCCGCGGCCAAAAGTCATCCGCCCGACAAAACTAAAAACCCGTTTCGGCAAATAAGAGAAAAAATATCGCCTCAAAGAGAAAGAACGAATCGTGTTATATAGCTATCTCGCAATCCACAGGTGGTCTCCCCCTGGGTGGAGGGGAGGGTTTTCGTTGAGAAAGCCACCCCATCCCTTTATTCCCCTAACCGATTTCCTTCTGTGCGTGCCGAAAGAGGACGATCGGTGGGAATAAAAGGAGCCAATCCTTTGCAAAAAGTCCGGAGATGACGTCAGTCCAAGGACGCCCCAGATGGACCTTGACTCTTCCCTCAGATGGGACGAAAGTGTCGACGGGGTTAATGAGGCAAAAAAGATCGCGAAATGGAATGGCGAAGGGGAAATGAATTAGAGGATGGAACATACGTGAATGAGATGGATAAAAGTTTTATACAAGACAAGGATTCGTGGGGGAAAGGTTCGGCTGAGTCGGCTATTCGTCATATGAATATGGTCCTATGCTCAATATGCGAATGCGTTACCTCGTGGAAGGCCATAATAATGGAAAAGAAATATCTCGTACATTTCCGAGATTTTATTGATGCGACACGTTTCGAAAGCCCAAGCTGATGAGCATTTGATAGTACAGTTAAAATATTCTAAACTTATGTGTATGGAATAACCGAGTCTACAATTGAAGTGAAAACATATGCGACCGATTTAAAGATAAAATCCTCGTCTTTTGCGCCTGTTTTCATTCGTGTAGGTCTATCAATTAGGATTTGCTGGCATTTAATAAATTATAAATTTGTTCCACCTGGTTTATCAGATATCTTTCTCTTCTCCGTGTATATATAGTCACGATGTAAAAGGATTGGCAGAATTCGGTCAGTTAAGGCAATTTAATTCATTTTGGGCCATAAGGAGGTGTCATACCGACCTTTCAGCATCTTCCCGCTAACGCTACTGCCTTGAAATCCTTGACATTTTTATTTATCATTCATGAACAGCAAACATTCTTACGAATACCCTCCACAGTATGAGTAGTCTTTCATTACAGCGTAATTGAAGAGAATTAAAAAAGAAAAAAAGGGAATCAAAGTATCGCCGCATAAGCTTCATCGTAGAGACTAAGCAAGAATATTTTTAACGTATATTTATGATTTCAAGAAGATACTGTATATGTGTATGTTTTCTCCGTCTGTATTTTTTTCTTTATCTTCCTTTTTTTTAAGTTTCACGATCTTTTTTTGTACTTTTTACTGTTTTAGCTGTTATTTTCCCAACCCCTTCACTGTGGGTAGTTTCCCGCATCGTGGTTTTTTCTTTGCCAGCCTTAATTTGCAAACATTTTTCCCTCGCTGTACTCATTCCACCTTTCGTTATCATTAATATTCGTAAAAAATCAAACGACATGTGAGGTTGGGTGTAAGAGAGGCTCACATGGTTCCAACCTTGCAATAATGGGACTTTATCCATGAATATTCTATAATGCAATGAGAATACTATGTACTGAATACTTTATGTAAACGGTTCCATCAAGGAAACACCCAGAAGCTCATCTTATACTGTTTTAATTTAGTTGTTAAGGATTTTTACGACGGTCTTTTCGGTTAATGTTATCATGCATCTTCCTATTTGATTCCAGTTAATTTTTCTCACATGTAATAGTGTGAATTCCGCCCTCCAATTATTTAAAATACCTCCTAATTTCTGCTCAAGCATTTCTTCTAATTTTTCACATTCACCTGAAGATACATATTACGTTAGGTTTCATTTTTTAATATTCACACCCTGTATGCTGCACATCCCTGCTCCAATCGAAGCAATATTTTCCTCGAATAAATCCCTTCTATTCTTCTTTATTTTTTCCTTAACCCGTTCATTTTGCCGATTTTAATCTCTAGATAGTTCATTCAACTAACGAGTTATTCGATCTAAGGCATCCTATTACATCCTTTTAACAACTTCTATACTCTTACAGAAATTTAAAGAAAGGCTTTAAATAATCAATAAAATAATATAATCATAAACGGGCACGTTTCATTTAGGGAAATTAGGTTCCTATTTAATAAAGAGATAATGATTTATCGATTAGTAATCCATCTTCGTGAAAATGGTTGGTTTTATTTTTGTTTGTAATTTTCTGTGGAGACCGTGTTGTAATTAAATGCTTAATCATCAACGATCCCCCCCTAAAATATTATTTTATTTTATCCCCCCCTATTATATAATTTGCAATTTTTATGCTTATACTCGTCTCTTTTGCGGTTTTCGCGAGTCTTTTACTTTTATAATTAATTTTAATCATCTTAACCATCGAGGTTTCTTTCGCACCGCTGTTGGAAACTGCAAACTAGAATAGCCGTGGCTATTTTTCTGAATGAACACCTTTCTAGAACTTTTCATCCCAACTGACCAATTACAACGCACGCAGNAGACTCCCAAATAAAAAACCCGTTTTTCGACCCATGCGAAGTATTAGTTAATAGAATTCTAAGTTCCGATTTTGAAAACCACCCATGTATTTCTCTTAGCGACTCGATTTAAAATGTTTCTGTCAAAATTAAAGGAATAAATCGCAGTTGTCGAGGGAGATGTGGCAAAAGTTTTTTCTAAATAACCGAGCCATTTTTCTTTGAAGCGGACTTCCTAACTTGTAATTACATATTACCGTTCGCGGTATTAGTTCGTAAGTTTCAAGTGTTGAAAATTCTTAAGTGTTGAAATCCGTAAAAAGGAATCCTATGGCAGAAATAAGGAGCAGTGGCAAGCGTGGAGAAATTGTGGTTCGTAAACAGTAGGCTACTTGTTGGTAACGCCAATGTGATTCGTACCATGTATCTCAAAGGGGTGGGGAACCTGGGGCCTTCAGACTACGTGCGGCCTTAGTCAATAAGGCCTTTTAGACACTTCCTGTCTAAAAGGCCTCATTGATACATGCAAATAGAATAGAGAATGTGTTGTGAAAATTAATCGTTGAATTCGTTTTCTATCATTTTTTCCTACACAAAAATTCTTGAATGTAAGCTATTCACCTCTCAAGTGCGGTCTAATGCTAGATACATGCGGTCTTTCGATGAAGAAAGGTTCCTCACCCTTAATCTATTCACATATTGGGTTATATTATTTTTTTACTCCATTCATATGGAAATATAACTTATAGCAAAGGGAATATATGTGAATTTGAGTAAATAAAATAACTATTTTTGAAGCTTCAGGTCATTGCTGATAATTTGTTCAGAATAAACTCAAGCCACCGAGTGTCAGAATACCATGTATGTACCTCGAGATGGTATAAATTTGCTCTTTCCTGAGAAATTGCGTTAAGGTGTGTAGAGTAAAGATAACTTAAATGCGACAGGCATGCTATCCAGAAAGGTGGATAGTTTAAGGTAGGCATAAGGAAGTATTTAACCTAAGATTCGTGTTTGCCTGGCTGTATATTCTGCCCACATGACAGGTTTCGGTGCGTTCTTTGGTTAAGCAGACGCACTAAGCAAAATGAGCACGAGTTATAAATTTGTATATATTTACGAGAAAGTCAAATTCAATTTAACCAGATTCAATTACTTACACTAATCAGACCCGGCTACTGAAATAAAAATACCTAAAGGATTTCTTTCGGGAACTAGGATCAATTCTCGAAGAAAAAGCATCACCACGCCTCGCAATTCGGACAGCAGGACACCCGTTATAACCATCCTTTTTGAGCATACATTTTTACAAATTATATGCCTCAAAAAACAGTTTCTGATGTAAGATACGTGCGATCAGAATTAAACTACCTTCATGTTCCATGACGGTACCTCATTGCTGGTAGCTCAGGAACTTTGGGTGGGCACGGGATTCGGGTAGAATAACCGAAGATATCGTACGATGTAAATTTCCATTGATTTTGAAAATACAAGGGGAATCATTCGGGTCAGTATATTTCTTCTAAAGTCCTACAAAAATGTGCGTGAGCGAAGGCGGAACTTTTTCGAACACGGTCGCCAATGGCCTTCAGATTCACCGCCGTTCCATCCAAAGCGACAGCTGCTCGCCGAACTCGATTTTCCGTAATCGACATCCGACACTACGGCAAAGGAGGGTCAGATCCCTACCGCAGACACAAATTAACATCGGTCCACAAAGGAACATTCCTTACTGAATAAGCCCGAAGCCCAATAACATTCGGACCAAATCTTTAGGAAATATATTGGTCTATTTATCACGCATATGCCTAATGGTTATTGAAGTAGTTTTGGAGGCGCATATAGGGAATCGGTAGAGCTGCTCTTATTTCATGTCAAAGGAGGAGCAGGTCAATTCGAATTTCAGTTTTGCGGGATGCCAGTGCGATGGCTTCAAAATAACTCTGAATCATTTCCTAGTACATATTGATTTGGTCGAACAGCCGCTTTCTCTCTCTGGAGTACTTACCAAGAGTTTTCATAGCAGCATTTCTGTAAATTCGATCCAATGAGGTAAATCATCGTACTAATCAGAAGAGTAAAATAACAATTCCCTTTAAGTAAACCATATCTTATGTACCGTATATACATGGGCGGATTTATAACAAGGTGAATTAGCGCTAACAATTATTTTTTATTCTCTGTTCTGTTTCGCCATCCCCATTATTTCCGTACTAAGATGACTTCCTTTAACACTGTTTCGTTTAGCGCTCAAACTTATCTATCCTATCCCCCGCGTTAAGCGTGGTCTTACCGTATAAATAAAAATATATGGCATTTGTATTGTCGCCATATGGGGTCGATGAACTCAAAATTTTGAGAATCTCTCATCTCGGGAAGAACGGAGTAATTTCAGCTTGCATTCTCTCACGCTTATTGCGTCTTGAGCATAAGACTCTCAGTGATGGCCGGCGAGTACTCATCCGCAGTCACGAAAACGCGCCCATTGGTCACGCGTGCCCCTTGCGCCCTCTCCTTGCAACTCCGCCGTTCGTGACATCGCCTCTATTCAACCCTCCGCAAACATAAAAGCGAAACCCCAAATTTCTGCCTCGTTTTTCTTTCTCCATACACATTCGATGAGGTCTTCATATCGGCCCGTATCGGATTTAAGTGATGCAAATTACCCATTGTTTCCTCATACAGTCTGTGTTGAATTTGACCATCCTTAATTTACCCCCACCTCGCTGTTAAGTTTCATCAGATATTCCGCAAATGCATTTGGGAGAAACACAATTTTCGGGCATAATTCAATACGATGCGTGTGTAAGGATTCCTTGGTGATCACGTAGGCAGGTAAATCGTTGTTTATTTGTACATAATATACACATTAGCAATAATGAGACATTTACGAGGACGTTAAATTAAGAGTGGGGAAGTTCATGACTAGCACAAGGGTGTCCAAGTGTCCATTAGGTGGGAATAGGCGCATCAACTTCCTAAAGGCTTTGGGGGCCATAGATAGAGCACTTTGGAGAAGATGAGAGTGTTAATTACTTCCAGAATATCGTAAGCTTAAGGAGAAACAGATGTGAAAAAACTTTCATTGGGTTTTAAGGCGCTTCTACGAACTAAGTTACCTCCTTCGTATCATCATCGTAAGTATAATTATTTTTGGTAATGATGTTTAAATTTTGTTTAATTGCTCATTATCTGTAAGACACATCCAAAATTTGATTTTTTCTACTTTAGTCATCTTAATTAACGTCATCAAACTTAATGATTGAAAACATGTAGAAAGCTTTAGGATAAAAATAGAAACTGGGTCCCTCAGAATTGGCCAAGGGGCCTTTGGTAGGGCAACCATAATCTAAGAAGTATTTTTGTATTTTTAAAATGGTATAAATAAATGGTAGTGATAAAATGGTAGTGATTTTATTTCCCCAATTTTGTTCAGAACGTTGTTTTTGTATGTGTCAATTTAGATGACGGTCCAGAGACAATTTGTGTAACTGAGGAAAAATGGCAGAAGGAGAAGAGATAAACATGAAGTGACTGAAAGCATCTGAATTTGTGAAGATCGTTAAGAAAGTGAAAGAAATAAGTCTTCAACGTATTGCCGTTGCCAATCAATGCATGTAGTGGCTTCGTATAGTGGTGAAAATATTGGAGCAATCATACGTTATTTGGTTTTAGGATAGTGAGATGGATACTTTTCGAATTCTAAATTAGAAATAAAAATATATGAAGTATTCAAACATAAGCTTGTTCGGTGGAGCAGAAAAGATTGGAAACTTCTACGCCTGTCACATTCGCTTGATCCATCAGCATGTTCAACGCAAGCTGTACACTTTTGCTGCAACCAACGGATTTGCTACAGCATTTCCTTCAGAGATTTCAATCTTCTTAATAGATTAAACAACAATCTCCTCAAACCTCAACAAGTAAAATTAGCCTGCCTCATGCATCTGTTTCCGAAAGGGCACTGACGCTGAGAATAAACTTTAACGAGGGAACCGATGGTAACGACAACTGAAACTGATAGAATCGCCAATGTGATGTAGAACTTCCGACCCCATCCATGGAACGAGTGATAGCGCTGCCGTCGCGTGAAGGAAGTGGACGGCCGCGGAAGAACTGTTAAAGTGGACGTTACGGGCGCGAATCCGTATTACAATTTCAAATGAGATCTCTTGCTCAGTCGTGGGCGGGAAAAGCAAAGAAAACGGGAGTGGCCAGAGCGGTTGATGCGAAGGAGANAAATTTTAATAGTACCTATGTATGAGGACAAAACTTCGGTTGCGCTAAACTAATTCTAACATCACCTTATTCGAGTTCTTACTGCTTGACAATTTAGTTTATTAAATCTGTTCATATAATTGATCATGCTAAATTCTTTTATCGGCCTTGTTTACCATCAACAATTCTGATGTTATTCAAGTTTATTTCAATCGTAAGCTACCCAATAAAGGTCATCCATGTATAATCTAAACTTTACATTTCGATCCTAAGGGCTCTCTGCAGCTAAATGTCATAAGCTCTGGAAAAATTTTTATTTTTTTATTACCAACTCTTATCCTCTTAACTTCAAAGTAATATAATTTCATAGATCTCAAACAAGAGAAATAAGACGGCAAGATACCAGGGAGTTCATACGCTATATTCATGCTGTTAATAAATACAAGCACTTGCGTACTCGATCGTCTCTTCTGCTAATCATGTCATGGTAAAATACGCGTCATAGAAATTAAGAAGTGCATAAGGTCGTAACTATTACATTTTGGAGTGAGTATTCGAGCAACGAAAGTGTTATTATTATTGTTATTTATAGAAAATCTAACACCATCACACGACTCAGAAATATGACCAGTTCTTTCTTATTACATTACTCCTTACAGACATCAATCCTCTAAGATATAAATGGATGATACTGATTACCCCTACGAACTCAAACATTTACTGGAGTTTCACTAGTTTTCATATTCTTGTTCATCAGATTTTCATGCAGCAAACTTTGTTTCTCAGCGGTGTAACCGCCTCCTAGCACAAACCACTAATCTCTCCCATCTCTGAGGTGCGCAATATCTTGAGATCATAGCAATTAAAATTCTCTCCATCTCTAGCGAATCTATTTCATCCTCCACCTCCTCCATTAAAAATAATTTATCTGCCTTTTAAGTAGACGTCGGCAAGTCTCAAGGTCTACAATTACGGCCCATTTTCGCATACAGCATAGACGCCACCGGAATTTTCTCCGCTGCTAATGCCGTTAGAGAGAAACCGCCTACGATTACATAACGTTTGCTTCCAGTAGAGTGAGTGTGTCATTTGTTAATGATGATTGAGATTTACGGGATCTTCGCGGTGCATCCAAATTCCTGCTGTGTATTCGTAGTTAACCTCATGAGGAATTCAATCGGGAATAATCTTTCATATAATGACACGGCTGTTTTCTACGTCGATTTCAGTGCACACAATCCTAAAAATTAATAGTTTCCGTATGTCATGACCATAAATATTTCTGAGATTCCATCCTTTCTCATCCTGGAAGAACGGTAAAATTAAAGTATATTTCAAATGGTATTATTAAGCTTGCACACCAGTGCTTGGAAACGGAAATAAGTGATGCAAATTACCCATTGTTTCCTCATACAGTCTGCGTTGAATTTGACCATCCTTAATTTACTCCCACCTCGCTGTTAAGTTTCATCAGATATTCCGCAAATGCATTTGGGAGAAACACAATTTTCGGACATAATTCAAAACGTGCGTGTGTAAGGATTCCTTGGTGATCACGCAGGCAGGTAAATCGTTGTTTATTTGTACATAATATACACGTCAGCAATAATGAGACATTTACGAGGACGTTAAATTAAGAGTGGGGAAGTTCATGACTAGCACAAGGGTGTCCTAGTGTCCATTAGGTAGGAATAGGCGCATCAACTTCCTAAAGGCTTTGGGGGCCATAGATAGTGCACTTTGGCGAAGATGAGGGTGTTAATTACTTCCAGAATATCGTAAGCTTAAGGAGAAACAGATGTGAAAAAACTTTCATTGGGTTTTAAGGCGCTTCTACGAACTAAGTTACCNAAACCTTACGACGCCAAGAGCGTCTGCTCGTGGATCTGATCGTAATGCTCACCAAATTCACCTTCGACTCCATCACCACCCCTTACGAGTACACGTGTACAAACGGCATTGTACACACGAACTCCCACACGAGGAAATTATCTCTCCGCGAGTATAAAATCGAAGTTTTTGCGCTCTGCGGAGTAACCTTTACGTCGAAGGTAATTTCGGATAAGTGATCTTCTAAGGCCCTCAGCTTCACGGCCTCGCCTCCACTGACTCATTCAACAGCCGCACTCCCCTCGGGCGACGTCTGGAAATCATACATTCGAAGGCAAACCCAGAGACAAAGCAACGGAAAATAAAAACAAAGGGGGAAGGAGAGATGTACCGCAAAGGAAATGGTGCAAGTATCCTTTTTGAAGGCGTGCGATGCATTCGTGCAGTTTTTCTCCGTGGGAGATCGGGCGTACGGCCGTTCCGAAGAAGTGGAAGACGCTCTCCGAGTGCTGTAAGGACTCATTGTTCGAGCGCAGTGCTTTTGCGGATGAAAGGGTGGACGAGACGGCATTTTTCCTTGGTGGACCATTAAGAAGGAGGAATGGGTTACTCCTCCACCCCTTCCCGGTCCCCCTTGTCCATTCTCTCGGTCCGACGTGTGATTACGCTAAAAGCCAAAGACAGTTTCGCGAGGGTTTAGAGAAGGGTGGGAAACCTTGGAGATTCCGCCCGTAATTGCTCTCTTCGGTAAGAACCACCCTCCACAACAGGATGCTTCTTGCATATTGTATACGGATGGCAAATGAGGCTGTCTTTATAAATATTCTCTCTTACCGAGAGAGCTGCATTGTTTGTTACATTGCTTCCTTGTCACTGCTGAATTAAGTACATTTTTCGACTAATTTCCTTTTAGAGCTAAAGTTTCCAATCTTTTACCTCAATTAAGCCCTCTTAGTTCCTTTTGCACTTCGCGGGCCGCAGACAATATCATATGCTGTTTTTTGTTATTAATAATCAATTGAAAACCGACATTATAATGTGCTAGCAGTGATGTTTACTGAATAGTGTTCTACTTTCAAGGGTAAATTTCAACCAGAAATTCGCTTCCTCCGATAAAGATATAAAGTTAAAAAATGGAATATTGTATGATACTTGTAATTAAGAAATAAGTTAGTGAGAACACAGCACAGAATTGTTCAACAGTCTGCTGGACACCCAAAATTAAGAATGTACAAATATGAAGTATATATACATTTATATTCCCTTGATCACATTTCTGTCTCTCATTTACAAAAATTAATCATATCTGGTTCACATACTCCCTAGCCTTATTCTTTTAACTGAATGTCAGAAATTTATATTAGGAATTTTGGATAGAAAACTATGCCAAATCATTCATTTGAAAAAGTAGTGTTTAATTGTGGTTTATGAGGAAGGTGTTGCGCGAAAGAAAAGTGAGGGGATCGAAGAGGAATTGAAGTTTTAGGACATAGTTGTTAATATTGAATATGATATTGCAAAGTAGGGTTGCGAGGTGTCTAAGAATGGAGAAGAAACGTTGGAAGAGAATCCTGCATCGGTTAAAGGAATATGCATCTTTTGGAAGCTATGTAGGAATATTGTGAACAAAAGAGGTGTAGCTCGCGTGTAGACTAAATTTTAATCTTTATACATCATTTATAGTTATCCTATTTACTTAAAGATTAAAAAATAGCTTTGTGATTGGAAAGGGTACCCCAATGAAACTACTCAATTTTTAATGAATTTAATTTGATAAAGCATCCACCGGGAAAAGGAATGTTCCAGGTTCGAGTCCTCGTACTGTGGGACATCTATCATTTCCGTATTTCCTTGGGAATCTAAATAAACAAGTCTTAGAAGAATGTTTGAATTACTCATTCACAAGTTACGAGAACCAAACTTACTTTAGGAGAATATTTTTATGCATTCGAAATGAAAGCTCTTAAATGTGCAACTAAGTTAAGAAAGGGACAGGGAGTGGTTGAAAAAATGCAAGATTTCTTCAATGTAATTTATTCAATATGTTAAAGATAAATGGGAAAATGTACTTCGAAAGGAAGGAAGGTAATCTTTCTCTAGCCGCGAACGTATGCGGTAGGAAGTTTAGATACCGGATGAAACAGAAGAATGTAGCGATTACTTTTAAGTCCAACAGAAGTGCTGCCGAGATAGCTTTGGGCGGAAAACCAATCAATTTATCACTTGCAGATCTATATGTCATCGATCATTCATTTTCGACCCTTTATAACTCACCGAGGAATGCATCCGCATCAGCATTTTATAATCAATTACGTCATTTCGATACACAAGCGCAAGCAAATATTTATGAAGACCTTTCAGGTTTATGTCTTCATATTTCTGTTTTATGGTAAAATTATTAATAATTCATGTGCGGGATGTTTACCTTTGATCACCGTAGATAAATGTTCTTTACATCAGAATGCTTTTAGCTTTGTTATGTGCTTACGAAATATGTAGCTGAATGTAATAAAAGAAAAGTAATAAAGTAAATGTTAAGATTAATTGATATATTTCATGATAACTTTAAAAATTTCGCTGAAAATAGTTTGTTGAAACTTATCTTAGTTAAGATAGCTTGTACGTGAATTGTGTACACATATTAATAAAAGTAAATTCATGCGTTTATCAACTACTTTCTGTCTATTTCTTTGCTTTCTCAGCTCCTGGAAATTAAATTTACCAGAAGTCGATATAGATAACGCGGTAGAAAAGGTTCTGGTTTTATAATGGTTTCATAACTGTATTAGTATTGCATATAATGTGTTATTTTGAGGTGTATGTTGTAGTTATTTTGGGGTATATATTGTGCCCTATGTAGTATGTTTGTATTTGGGGTATTATCATTATGATGTAGGAACGACGTTAAATATGTATACGGTTGCCACCGTGGAATAGGTTCCACGGTGGCAGCAGCCTTTGATTAATAATAATAATGGTTTGTGCCGTATCTATGTGAGTCTTAGATCTCTCGGTAGGTACATGCGCCATTTAATTTCCTATTCAACTCCATTACCATTACATCATGATAAATTTCATCCCCTTTATGGCATCCAACGACTTACGTATGTCTTTGTCTCCTCCTCTCTGTTTTTCTCTGTATCCTATTTCAATCACTTCCTTTGACAATTCTTCCCCGCTTGATACTTGACCAACCAGATTCTTCTGCACACGTTTACCTACTTCATTGAGAACCCTTTCTTTTCGTCCCTTCCTATATTGTTTTTCTTTCGACCTAGATTCATCTTTCCATAGTAAAGTTAACCAGGCAGGGAAAAGGGTATAAGCTGACTTTGCATGCAAATAAGTGCATCTAGAAATATTACCAAAAAGATCAGGGTACGAGTCCTGGCGTCGTCAGACTTTCATTTCTGTTTTTTTTCTGACAAATTCTAGGTGCTGGCTTTACATGCAATTTACACACGTTTTCCAATTTTATCCTTAAGGAGAGATTCTCATTTCCATTACACTCTTAGGCTGGTGCTTCATAGAGGACAATGACTGTGAACGATTCCACTCAGTCGGAAGAACCAATCGCCTTTAAAGTCTCCAAACGGCAGCCATCCGGCAAGAGGAAGATCAGGCCTTAGACTTTATCCATATCCCTTTCCCCTTGGGAAAAAAACGAACAGTGTGCAAAATAAGGTGAGCTTTGAATAAAGAACGGTATCCTACCGAATAGAATCCTTTCGTCAATGCTAACGTCAAGGAACCTCGAAGGAGGACAGCGAGAACAAGAGGAATACATGAAATCGGTGTGAGAAGGCGTAATTTTGTGGAAAGCCATGGTATGAAAGAAGAACACTTTGTAATATCCACAGTAATTTATTCGGGCGATCAGTTTCGCTTCATCGAGTAACATCTAAAATTATTCCCATTGTAATTATAGGGAAGGGATAGAAAGGGTGGAGTGGAGGAGGAGTAAGGGAAACGTTAGGGAAAAAGTTGACTAGGAAGGACTATAAGGGGTGAAGGGTTGGGAAGGGTATGCTCGTTAGTGAGTATATTGCACAGAAAAGAAATACTGTTAGCTTCAAAGAAAATCACTCCGGCGCTGAGGGAGAATAAGCAGCCTGGAAGAAATGAGCCTTTCTAGGGAAAATGTTGTACAGGCTAGCTAACTGACTTCCCAAAGACATTAGAATGGCTTGAAAGAAAATAAAAATTTCACAAAGCTGTTAAAACCTCTAATTAGAATGGCCTTTTCTTCGCTCTTTAAAGTATGCAAATTTCTTGGGAATCCCAAAGATCGGGAGGAGGAGATCGACACTAGTCTGGTCTACGAACAGGCATGTGACGAATGCCCTGCAAAATACGTGGGAAGGACATTAAATATCAGAGCCACTGAACATCTGCCGGACTTCCACCTCGAGAGAGGAAAACTCCGGCCGGTGACGTAATGTTTAGTGTGTTTGCCTAGTAATGCAGGGGGTCCCGGGTTCGACTCTGGTTAGGGCTTTGTTGTTTTGATCGTGAATTGAAAATGGTAAGAGTGGTGACTCAAACTCAGGTTTCCCACTTTCCGGGCAGGTATTCCAACCACTGAACTATCATGCCGCGTATCTTCCACACTGTTTGGAAATGCTTTTGTGAGGGAAGCAGGAGACCTGGGTTCGAGTCCCAGTCATGTCGCTATTTTTCACACCTGTTATATCTTGGGATTCAGCCGCGCGGCTTTCCCGTGCACAGAAAAGTACGCCTTTCCTCAATCTTTTTAAGAGTGGTCTCTTAGGAGTAAAATTCGAGTAATAAAGTCGTCATTATTATTATTAATAATCATATGATATAATTCCCACATAATTACCCAACTCTAGCTTCGCCGTATACGTACTGGAGAACAAGAGAAAGAGTGACTTCCGATCGAAACGCTTCGATTATAAAGAACACAGCTACCTGCTAGACCTGTAGGAAGAGAAAATCCTTTGCTATTCACGAAATGTTCACTAACGAGCATATCTCTCCCAATCCTTCACTTCTCATAGCCCTTCTAAGTAAACTCTATCTTGAACCTTCCCCTCACTCTGAAGAGGGTACACATCACGTTTAAGCGTATGGAGATTACAAAATTGTGTACTTTCTTCGATTTCATGGCTTTCCACGAACTCATGTCTTGTCATACTGATTTTCCCTCACTCCTCCTTCCTATCCCTATTACCCCCGTTAACCTTTCCTATATATACCATGAGAATAATTTTGGTTATTACCTGATGATGCTTCCGCAGAAGCGAAATCGGTCACCCGAATAAATCACTGTGGAAATTACAAAGTTTGTTTCCTTTCCTAAAGAGGAATACGTATTAAGAGTAAAGATTGACGCTAACAACCATGTGCTAACGCGCGTTGCTATGATTTGGAAATGAGTTCGAACATGTTGCTGCGAAACCGTTAATTACCTATGCTGCAGCAAGTAATTTGAAAGAGTGAATTCTGTCGTTGACAACCATTACCGGAATCCAATTCGATACTAAAAAAGAGGATGATAGTTTGTTGCGCTACAAGATGGTGTATTTTCATCTCGTTAATGCTCAGTTCGTATCAATCCACGGAAGAAAAAAAGTAGGCGAAATTACCAGTTCCGAAGAGATCAGATTCGGAAGTGGAAACAAAGTGAGAGAGTTCGTCTTAATGAGGCACTTTTGGATAACAAGCGAAAACAAAGGAGACCGCACAACATACGAAGTGGTTTCTCCTTCAACCTTGTTGCACTTAACATTTTTTGTCTCATTCACTGCCGATTAGTAACAGACGTATTTACCCGATGATCTCATCCTAAAACTGATCTTACGATTTTTTTTTTACTTTCTCGGCCCCGAAATTAGCCCCTTCTTCCACTTGCGACTAATAAGAAAACCTTCGCCGAAATTCAGTCGCATTAAATGCGAATTTTTAACCCGTTTAATGGATATTCTTCAAAATTTTAACGGTCAACACACTTTGTTGCTACGTTTGGAAGTGGAAAAGAGTGTAAATAAAATGATTAACTTATTAATGGGCGGAATTAAAAAATGATTATGTTGAAAGGTATCGGATAATCTCATCTTTTTGTATCATTAAAATGGTGAAGTGTGAATTTAAGATTAATCGTAAAAATTTTTTTTCGTGATTTAATAATAATAATTAGTGAATGTCTTAATGTTAAATAATAATAATGGCACATTTGACTTTCTCTTAAACAACAGATGATTTGTTCAGATTATTCACGAACATTCACCCATATTCTGTTCCAGATTGATTAAAGGCGATCACGAGAGTCACTCTCTGCTCTGCGTCATTACGTACATTTGACACCTTCTATTATCAAAATTGTCGTCAATGCTTTCATCTACATTCATATCATAGTTACGATATGGTATTCAATAGACAATCGCTGAATAATAGAATTATTATTTACAGTTGTTATAGTTTTAAACCCATATAAATACGCGTCCCCAGAAAGGGACCTTGGCCTTCAATGGGTTAGGCCAGCTAGAGCTCGATCTTCTGTTGGTAATAGAATTCCATGAGATTCTACATTTAAAAATCAATTTTATTTGTGATATGCTCTATAAATTTAACCATAAAAATAGAATGGAAGATGCCACTGACGGTTGAGTTAACATCTATAAGGAGTGCTCCATGAACCATCAAACCAAATTTGGTTTGGTTCATGGAGTAATAATAATAATAAACGTCTTTATTGGGCGAAATNACAGAAAACTTTCGAGAGGGAATGAGACTCTCTGGGCCAGATTTGGAGTTACTAGTAGTTAGTAGATTTTCCTTTCTATCTTCCCGTGCCAGAGTAATGTAAGTGGAGTAAAACCCACCTTGATGCAGTAAAATGATCCTGTGGGTAACTCAAGTCTTAGCATTCCAAAAGGAATGACCAAGATGAATCCCATTATTCGGTATCACTCATACCTTCTCAGATGCCTTACTATCACAGCCATGAGCAAGACATGGATAAAAGTATATGATTTTTTTCCCCTATATTTACCTGAAGACTAAGAAAAACATAAATTCTTATCAATAAAATATATATCACCACGTCTAATCTATGGGGTAAATACTCTTCAAATTTTAGTCATAAATTTCAAATTAAGTTCAAAACTACCATTATGTCTCGGAGTACGACAGGTTTCATATTCATAAAAGAAAGGGTTTGGCTCCACAAATTTTTCCCTGGTATGATTTTATAATGATATGCTTTATTATACGTTTGTGATTTTATGTCCCGTTTTGGTCTACCGCCGCTGTCGGAATCTCAAACTATTAAATAAAAGTCTTCGCTCCTGCTCTATTAAACACCTTGATAACCTTTTCGTGGAAGCAATTACACGTTTCACTCATCTTTGAAAATTTCTTTTTTCAATTTCGAGCCGGAAATTCCTTCAAAACGACGTGATATTCTTAGATATTAAAACTGTGGGTGACCTATAACCCCCGGAAAATAGCCTTTTCGGGCAGACGCAATAAAAATTTAGACTCCCAAATAAAAAACCCGTTTTTCGACCCATGCGAAGTATTAGTTAATAGAATTAAAGTTCCGATTTTGAAAACCACCCATGTATTTCTCTTAGCGACTCGATTTAAAATGTTTCTGTCAAAATTAAAGGAATAAATCGCAGTTGTCGAGGGAGATGTGGCAAAAGTTTTTTCTAAATAACCGAGCCATTTTTCTTTGAAGCGGACTTCCTAACTTGTAATTACATATTACCGTTCGCGGTATTAGTTCGTAAGTTTCAAGTGTTGAAAATTCTTAAGTGTTGAAATCCGTAAAAAGGAATCCTATGGCAGAAATAAGGAGCAGTGGCAAGCGTGGAGAAATTGTGGTTCGTAAACAGTAGGCTACTTGTTGGTAACGCCAATGTGATTCGTACCATGTATCTCAAAGGGGTGGGGAACCTGGGGCCTTCAGACTACGTGCGGCCTTAGTCAATAAGGCCTTTTAGACACTTCCTGTCTAAAAGGCCTCATTGATACATGCAAATAGAATAGAGAATGTGTTGTGAAAATTAATCGTTGAATTCGTTTTCTATCATTTTTTCCTACACAAAAATTCTTGAATGTAAGCTATTCACCTCTCAAGTGCGGTCTAATGCTAGATACATGCGGTCTTTCGATGAAGAAAGGTTCCTCACCCTTAATCTATTCACATATTGGGTTATATTATTTTTTTACTCCATTCATATGGAAATATAACTTATAGCAAAGGGAATATATGTGAATTTGAGTAAATAAAATAACTATTTTTGAAGCTTCAGGTCATTGCTGATAATTTGTTCAGAATAAACTCAAGCCACCGAGTGTCAGAATACCATGTATGTACCTCGAGATGGTATAAATTTGCTCTTTCCTGAGAAATTGCGTTAAGGTGTGTAGAGTAAAGATAACTTAAATGCGACAGGCATGCTATCCAGAAAGGTGGATAGTTTAAGGTAGGCATAAGGAAGTATTTAACCTAAGATTCGTGTTTGCCTGGCTGTATATTCTGCCCACATGACAGGTTTCGGTGCGTTCTTTGGTTAAGCAGACGCACTAAGCAAAATGAGCACGAGTTATAAATTTGTATATATTTACGAGAAAGTCAAATTCAATTTAACCAGATTCAATTACTTACACTAATCAGACCCGGCTACTGAAATAAAAATACCTAAAGGATTTCTTTCGGGAACTAGGATCAATTCTCGAAGAAAAGGCATCACCACGCCTCGCGATTCGGACAGCAGGACATCCGTTATAAGCATCCTTTTTGAGCATACATTTTTACAAATTGTATGCCTCAAGGAACAGTTTCTGATGTAAGATACGTGCGATCAGAATTAAACTACCTTCATGTTCCATGACGGTACCTCATTGCTGGTAGCTCAGGAACTTTGGGTGGGCACGGGATTCGGGTAGAATAACCGAAGATATCGTACGATGTAAATTTCCATTGATTTTGAAAATACAAGGGGAATCATGCCCTACTTTTTAACGACAATGAACATTTTTAATTCGATGACCGTTCTGATTAATTAAAAAAATAGTTTATCTTACTACAAAACAGATGGAATAAAATTTGGTTTAATTTTACGATAAATAAATTTCATTTTGGTTTAATTTTAAGATTTTGAGAACTTAATTAAGATTGATTCCTAATTTGCTCCCTTAAACAGTTACTTTCAAGCTAAATTACCCCTTTAATCAAAGTTTTGTTATTAGGAAAATTACCTTCGCTTTTCCTTTGCTATCCGATCCAACATATAATGAAGCGACTTACAAGACAGGATTATGCAACGCGAACGCGACAACAGATTTATCTGTAAAGCATATCTTTGACGTTTCACTTTTTCCAGCAATTAACCTTGCTTGTGAAAATTCTCCGTAACTCCGACCGATGTGTCTATTATAATCATAATAGATAGATCAGAATAGATCATAACATTTTCATTGGAAATATCATTAAATCATTAATGTCTACAAAATGATTGGTGGATCAAGTGGTAAATCTAAGAGTTCTTGGATGGATCAGGATTGATATATAAGATTAAGAACGTATAAAAATTTGTTATCGCTTGGCATTTGTTTACTTTATATTTCTCTGAACCGACTCTAATTATTATTGATTTATTCAAATTAATCTTTTACGTACACCGTGTGTTTAGTCTTCTGGGAAACCACAGAGTATGTAATGAATGTGTTTCTAAGAAAATTCAACTTGCAGCGTCCAACCTATCTGATATAATAACTCCTCGTTTGTATTCCTTGAATTGCATGGAATAATTATTTTTATGTATTTTTACGGTGTTGATTTTTGTTGGGGGAAATAACTCTGCTATTATTCTGGCATAAGAACTAACGAGGGAAGTGGAGAAGAGAAAATTTATTACTGCAAACGATGACGTCAGCTTTGAAATAAAATCCTGATGTGGTATGACTTATGAATTGTCGTTATATCTTATGAAAGACATTAATTCTGCGATAAAATTCAAATAAAAGAGAGGAAGCAGGTACTCTTTGACTTATTGTTACAGAACCGCCTCCTTTCTTCTGCAATTAAATGGAGGTGAAAAGCCACCGATACAACTTTAATCGATGGAATTGAACGTAAATATTTTACTGAGAAGCATTTCCTTGAAATCATGGTCAACTGCTCATAGTTTTAGGTATAACTTTTGAGTAACTCAGAGGAGAATTTCAATGACGTTCAATTGAGTCGGAGTCGTGAAAAGGCCTCATCCGTTGGTCACGTCCCTGTTCGTTCCCTGTCCGTAATAAAATCTCTTTCGTTCAATTGAAACCTGCTACCATATATTGGTGAGTTAATATTTTTTCATTCAACGTTTCGCACGGAATAGAGGAAAATGTGTCTCTCTTTACTTTCGCCTCAGCTTCTTTAATAGCAGTAGTGATATGAAAGTTACTGAGATATGGATGGTGCTTAATGATGGAGCTCGTGTACGACTCGTATGTGACTCCTAATTGAATGGTATGGAAGGTTTTTGGTCTTAAGGTCATAAATTTCAATCTCTACATTTTAAGCCGTGAAAATAAGTTGGAGTAACATATAACGACATCAAAGCTCAGCGACATGTGTGCCTTCACAGACGTTTTCTAAGGATAAATGATAATTTGTTAGCCTACATATGCTAGTTACAAAACCTTTACCCCACAAGATCAACAACCTTTAGTTTACCTCTAGAACAATCAGGTAGCTTTGTTTAGCTTAAAAATTATAATANAGAAGTATTTTTGTATGTTTAAAATGGTATATACGATTTTATTTCCCCAATTTTATTCAGAACGTTGTTTTTGTATGTGTCAATTTAAATGACGGCCCAGAAACAATTTGTGTAACCGAGGAAAATGAAATTATGATATAAGTAAAGAGGTGTCTTCGAAGTGAGGCTGTCTCCAATGAGTTTCATCAAATCCATGGCAGAAGGAGAAGAGATAAACATGAAGTGACTGAAAGCATCTGAATTTGTGAAGATCGGTAAGAAAGTGAAAGTATTAAGTCTTCGACGTATTGCCGTTGCCAATCAATGCATGTAGTGGCTTCATATAGTGGTGAAAACATTTGAGCAATCATACGTTATTTGATTTTAGGATAGTGAGATGGATACTATTCAAATTCTAAGTTATAAATAAAAAATATAAAGTATTCAAACATAAGCTTGTTCGGCGGAGCAGAAAAGATTGGAAACTTCTACGCCTGTCACATTCACTTGATCCATCAGCATGTTCAACGCAAGCTGTACACTTTTGCTACAACCAACGGATTTGCTACAGCATTTCCTTCAGAGATTTCAATCTTCTCAATAGATTAAACAACAATCTCCTCAAACCTCAACAAGTAAAATTAGCCTGCCTCATGCATCTGTTTCCGATTGGGCACTGACGCTGAGAATAAACTTTAACGAGGGAACCGATGGTAACGACAACTGAAACTGATAGAATCGCCGAGGTGATGTAGAACTTCCGACCCCATCCATGGAACGAGTGATGGCGCTGCCGTCGTGTGAAGGAAGTGGACGGCCGCGGAAGAACTGTTAAAGTGGACGTTACGGGCGCGAATCCGTATTACAATTTCAAATGAGATCTCTTGCTCAGTCGTGGGCGGGAAAAGCAAAGAAAACGGGAGTGGCCAGAGCGGTTGATGCGAAGGAGAAAACGATCAGAGGAAATGGCTTCCGTAATATATCATGCATCTTTAGTGGAGACCTTCAAGGAGAGAGGAAGATGGTATTATCCTCCACGGTCGATGTTTACTCTCGGGTTATGGTATTATTAATTGCGTTGTCAAGTAATTGAGAGAACTTCAAAGGGGAAAGCTCACGAAACGTTGAGAATGCGAGGAAAATTACATGTTCCTGTAACTTCAAAGAGACGGGTTTCCGTATTCCAGAGTAATGTTTTCTGTTAAAGGGTCAAACTCTTAGGCCCATTGATGGGATCTTGTTTCCCCTTTTTAGGATGCTGTCTGGTTCAAGTTTAGTACGAAATTAAGCAACGAAAGCGTTAGTCGTAAAGTGGAGAAAATACTATCGGACCAGCTACTGAAATCGAGTCTTTAGATACATTCGGACATTTTGATATACTTACAGCTGCTTCACAAAAACTTGCTTATAAAATCAAAATTTGATCTGTACTTTAAAATATAACAGCAAGATTACTCCCATTAAACAGAAAATGTTCGCTGATATATTGGATATTTATTTTTTTAATAAAAATTTTAATAGTACCTATGTATGAGGACAAAACTTCGGTTGCGCTAAACTAATTCTAACATCACCTTATTCGAGTTCTTACTGCTTGACAATTTAGTTTATTAAATCAGTTCATATAATTGATCATGCTAAATTCTTTTATCGGCCTTGTTTACCATCAACAATTCTGATGTTATTCAAGTTTATTTCAATCGTAAGCTACCCAATAAAGGTCATCCATGTATAATCTAAACTTTACATTTCGATCCTAAGGGCTCTCTGCAGCTAAATGTCATAAGCTCTGGAAAAATTTTTATTTTTTTATTACCAACTCTTATCCTCTTAACTTCAAAGTAATATAATTTCATAGATCTCAAACAAGAGAAATAAGACGGCAAGATACCAGGGAGTTCATACGCTATATTCATGCTGTTAATAAATACAAGCACTTGCGTACTCGATCGTCTCTTCTGCTAATCATGTCATGGTAAAATACGCGTCATAGAAATTAAGAAGTGCATAAGGTCGTAACTATTACATTTTGGAGTGAGTATTCAAGCAACGAAAGTGTTATTATTATTGTTATTTATAGAAAATCTAACACCATCACACAACTCAGAAATATGACCAGTTCTTTCTTATTACATTACTCCTTACTGACATCAATCCTCTAAGATATAAATGGCTGATACTGATTACCCCTACGAACTCAAACATTTACTGGAGTTTCACTAGTTTTCATATTCTTGTTCATCAGATTTTCATGCAGCAAACTTTGTTTCTCAGCGGTGTAACCGCCTCCTAGCACAAACCACTAATCTCTCCCATCTCTGAGGTGCGCAATATCTTGAGATCATAGCAATTAAAATTCTCTCCATCTCTAGCGAATCTATTTCATCCTCCACCTCCTCCATTAAAAATAATTTATCTGCCTTTTAAGTAGACGTCGGCAAGTCTCAAGGTCTACAATTACGGCCCATTTTCGCATACAGCATAGACGCCACCGGAATTTTCTCCGCTGCTAATGCCGTTAGAGAGAAACCGCCTACGATTACATAACGTTTGCTTCCAGTAGAGTGAGTGTGTCATTTGTTAATGATGATTGAGATTTACGGGATCTTCGCGGTGCATCCAAATTCCTGCTGTGTATTCGTAGTTAACCTCATGAGGAATTCAATCGGGAATAATCTTTCATATAATGACACGGCGGTTTTCTACGTCGATTTCAGTGCACACAATCCTAAAAATTAATAGTTTCCGTATGTCATGACCATAAATATTTCTGAGAATTCCATCCTTTCTCATACTGAAAGAACGGTAAAATTAAAGTATATTTCAAATGGTATTATTAAGCTTGCACACCAGTGCTTGGAAACGGAAATAGTCAATTCGTCATGTTTCCGATGTTTGGGAGCGGCCGAAACCGAATTTCGTTATTCTTAACATTTTCTGTTAAGATAAAATCTACTTTTCTCATACATTTAAGACGAAATAATGAATCAAATAACACTTTATCGTTTATAAACTTAGCTTCATTATTATTTAGAATTCATAGTTAATAACACTCTCCGAACTTGCGCCCCTGAAAACAAATATATATAAAAATTTGTGAAGGAATTATTTACTTTTCGGATCATGCGTGTGGATTAAAAACATTCAATATTTAGATGTAGTGACTACGAGAACTTCCCATAAAATTATCACGTAATTAAGTATAATAAAATACTGCTCTAGTCATATCGAAGAGCCTCTACTATTAATCTAATATAACGCACATATATCAAGTATAACTTGAAACTGTAATTAATAAAGTATCAAAATGTTTTTCCTGGTATGAGTGCTTTGAAATTTTCCCATATTTTTACGGTATTACCCATTTTAAATGATTTTTATCAACTCCTTTTACCTTCAGCAACTAGGTATTACTAATGATCCAAATCGGCTGGAGGAAGTGGTGGTAAATTAACGCTAAACGAAGCAACGAAAATTACTTTTGGGCATTCGTTATGGTTTTCGTTTCCGAATTTCAGAAATTTTCCTTGATTTTTTTCCTTTGCGTTAACTCTTAATTTATGATTCAGACAGATCATTGCGTTCTCTTCTTTAGCTTAAGGAAAATACTTCCTCTGATGAACCTTCGCCAAATATATGATCTCGGAAAAACAAGCATTTATTCGCTTATATTACGATTTATCATATCTTATTTTATAGCGACTTTTTTTATCTCTATTAAGGTGAGAAAGTAATGAAGTTTCTAAGAAATTTAAGATGCACACGCCGACTCTTTAACCTCTTTCATCACAGAATTCAAGAACTTTGGCATCTTCAGCCATAGATATTAAATGTCTCTTTCGTTATTTTTAAACGCGTCACCCTTTTATACACAGAAAGCAAGTAAATTAAAAGTACAGCTCAACGCGGTTTAGTGGCTGAGTGCAAATATCGAGAAAATGGAATATTTAAATCCCATCTTGTTAAAGTGTTTTGCACCTCGTAATCTAAATGCAAATCTTAACAAAATTTATGATTTGAGAGTAAACTTTTATGTCGTAAATGAGATGTGGAAAACTTCAAGGTAAAACAGCAGCTGCAAAACATTAACGATATGTTACGATGGATGAATTCCTTCTAATAGCAGAAAGGATGGCATGGTAGATGTGGTTCTTCCAGTACGAAGTATGTAAATTAAAATTTCCTCTAAGGTTCAAAAGTGATGTGCATACATTACGACTGGATTTCAACGCTCGAGAAAAATACTGCTATTTGGAACAAGACCATATATCAGTGCCGTGATGTCATCCGAAAATGTTTTCCCAAGTGAGGGTCAAAAGACCTGTTCCTAAGTAAATTTCAGGGGATCAAGCTCTGTCCATGAATCTCAATTTAAAACGTTGGGCTACAGACTCTCATTCGGCTCAATTTTTCCCGGGATACCGTCAGAGGAGACAAATTCGTTCCGAGAAGTCCCGCGCACTTGCAACTTAAAAAGCCCCGCTCGGGAAAGAGACGGAATGTAAAATCAACCCTCTCAGGAGCTCCGAAGTTTGTGGAGCAATTCCATTGAGCAGGGTTTCGATCATAAATTTCCGCGCAGATGGCCAAAGCGAAGGGAAAGTAAAGTGTGCTCCAATAATAACCGCCTATCGCTATCCGCCCAATTCGCTTCCCACAATTAGAAATATCGGACAAATGGGAAAGGCAACTTTGGGAAGAGAAGGATTGAATGTAATCCCATCTCTATGGCGAACCGAACGAGAGATTCCCCCACACATCAGCCGTTTATCTCACACGTTTTTCGAAATGAGGGGGTAGGCATAGCCGGCGCGAACCTGGGGCTCACATAATTCAAGAGGACGCTCGTGTTCCCAAGTTAAAGGGAGCGCCGTCGAAGTTAAAGGAGGTGCCGTTGAAAGGTGTTCTCGACGACTCTCGTTCGCTCCCACACTCCATCGCCCTTTTTCATTCAAAATTTCGAGCGTTTAAGGCCCGCACTCGGTCTCGGATGTTCAGCATTTCTTTTCCTTAATCGTCGTATCCGTGTTTTCCGTGAGATGATATTCTTTTCCCGAGTTCCGTTGGTGAGAACCCATGCTCTAGGCAAACACGTATTCATTTTACGGGGATTTGAATAATGTCTAAAGAGATGAGAATTTAAATACCTACGCGCGCACTTAACTGTTATATGGTTTCTTTCGCTTTGCCGAGCGGCGTTTTAGAACCAAAATATGACTAGCCATTATGAAATATGGATGCCTTAGGTTTAAAGCAAATACTTTTGCCATACTTCGGTGTTTTTAAAGGAGAAGAAACGTGTGAGTAAATGAATGGGATAAATACATGCCATGTTTGAGTTCATATTAAAATCACTCGTCTAAAAATCATAGGCTTACGATATTCTGCTATTATTTCATGATAATTCATAGGCGAGTACATTGCGACATTCACTTTTCTTCACTGCTCGTGACTTTTAAAAAATCCAGTAAGAAATAAGCTCGTAAGACCGCAAAAAAGTATTATTTTACGTATGAAGAACTTTAATATCACATTTCAGCTTATCATAAAAATTCGTACTCATCCGTAGGTCTAGAAAAAAATTCTAATTTTCTTAATTACCTTTCCTTTACCATCCCTGTTAGTTTCTTGTTCTCTTCGAATTAAATAATTTACATTCTTTGTTACTCTTCGTCATTTCTTACTGAGCACCCTTATTACTATTTTTCTCCATATCCTCATCTTAAGTTATTTTAGATATTGAATATTTTTCTCTATTACTCTTAGGTCATTATATCGCTAAAAATTCCGTCATTCCCCTGAAAAATATTTTACAGCCATCAATGCTTTCATAAGTACTTAAGTTTATCACCGGTGTTCTATATCCCGATTATTCTGGGATAACTTGTTTTACAACGTTAGCTTTCCATCGTTCCCTGTTCTATACTTCTCCAAGAACACGGTAGCGTAAATAAGTTATGCGCATACATATATTTGAGCGCAAACGTAACTTTCACACTTTTCCCTTTCTAGCTAAGTAGGCTAGCACCCTCATATTTTCTCCCCCATACTTTTCTTTCTATATTGTTCTGTTTATATTTTCCTTGTCTGACACCTCCGATAAATTTTCTCACACATTTTCCTTTCTTTACCACACGCACGCTTTTCTTCAGTAATTCACCCAACAGCATTCTGCCATCTTCGTATTTGGTGATGTATATGTAATGGATCGATTATAAAGGGTTGCTCGACTATTTTCATATTGTTCAACGATATTGGCAGATAAGCGACGAGTGACGTAAGGCTTGCATCCTTGATGTTGACGAAGAGAAAAGGGAGGAAAGTCTGAAAAAGATTCCAGGACCCTGAATCGTAGGAGAGATAGTTCTGCCTTGGTAGGATAGTTCATTTGGTTAGGGCAACCGCCCAGAAGGTGGGAAATCTTGGTTTGAGTGTAAAAGTGAAAGACATAAGTTTGAATGCGTTCTCATTGCTATCACTTTGGGTTTCAGGGTTAATTATGTCGGTGATTTAAGATACACCTAACCTATTTGAGGTAATTCACAATCAAAAGAACATTCGGGAAAATGATCGGAAACCTGTTTATGTAATAATAGCTTTCCGCAAATTTGAATACAAATAAGTATGCATCATTCGCAAAAATCTTTTTGTCGTTCCTCAGATTTTGAATTACACATATTTGAGCAATATGGTTTATTTAAATTTATTTCCTGAATGATTCCGTGAGTATAAATCTGAGCAAATACCTTTCTATATCCTCTTAAGAGTGACTCTTATCAAGAACCCGCGACTTTTCATCTAACAGCTTCGAAAAGGGGGCTTCCAATCAAGACTGAATGATAGGCTTCCCTACAGATTTCATGCCCTCTCTTGGGATGGCCATGTGAGTGATGGAAGCGCCAGATCTTGTTAGTGTCGAGAACAGAAAGAGGCAATGACCGTATCGTATTTGCATATGTCTGAAAGAGATGGGTCCCATCTTTTTGTGAACCATTTGAATCTCTCCGTCAAAGACTTTTCATCCATTCACAGGTCGCCTATTCCCACCCCTTACTACTGTGCTACTACATAATGCAAGGAATTCTGGCTTATATGGTTACGTATTTCCCACTGGAATTCTCATGGCATTTTCGCTTTAGATATTTTGAATGTTTTCCACGTCATTTAATGATTTTTACCTCCCATATTCACTCGGAAGTGATATTTCTATGCTTTGGCACTCAAAAGTGTCAAATTGATAAGATTTTTAAAGGCTTCCCGGCTGCCTTTATTCTTACAAGCCCTCTCAAACTTTGGCATTTCTGAGATTTTAGAATAAGAAACCCCTCTTTTAACTTATCTCAAAGTTCTGTTTTCCATTTTTATTTAAAAATCAGTTATCTAAATATTTGCGCTGATCGGCTATGCTACGCCTCGTAAGCAAATACACATGGCGGAAAATTAACCTCTGAAGAATTCCGTGGGAGCTATTATTATTGAAATAGTATTGAAAGCGCTCAGTTTGCTGGGCTCTAACACTGAGCAATTTTCCGTCATTCTCGGTATTGGGTTATTATTTTTATCTATGGATATCCAACCTATTCCCAAGATGTTTCTGCCTCATAAATAATTTTCGCATTAGTCTATTATTTGAATTTCTCTGGATGGTCAGTAAATGCACCTATGCTGATGGGTATTTCTTGGAAAATATTTACGAAATTATGATGACAAATTTGATTTTTAGAATTCGGTACCGGGCTTGCAAGTCCATTTCAGAAAACTCCATAGTNGGCGCATCAACTTCCTAAAGGCTTTGGGGGCCATAGATAGAGCACTTTGGAGAAGATGAGAGTGTTAATTACTTCCAGAATATCGTAAGCTTAAGGAGAAACAGATGTGAAAAAACTTTCATTGGGTTTTAAGGCGCTTCTACGAACTAAGTTACCTCCTTCGTATCATCATCGTAAGTATAATTATTTTTGGTAATGATGTTTAAATTTTGTTTAATTGCTCATTATCTGTAAGACCCATCTAAAATTTGCTTTCTTCTACTTTAGCCATCAAACTTATTGATTGAAAAAATGTAGAAAACCTTAAGATAAAAATAGAAACTAGGTCCCTCAGAATTGGCCAAGGGGCCTTTGGTAGGGCAACCATAATCTAAGAAGTATTTTTGTATTTTTAAAATGGTATAAATAAATGGTAGTGATAAAATGGTAGTGATTTTATTTCCCCAATTTTGTTCAGAACGTTGTTTTTGTATGTGTCAATTTAGATGACGGTCCAGAGACAATTTGTGTAACTGAGGAAAAATGGCAGAAGGAGAAGAGATAAACATGAAGTGACTGAAAGCATCTGAATTTGTGAAGATCGTTAAGAAAGTGAAAGAAATAAGTCTTCAACGTATTGCCGTTGCCAATCAATGCATGTAGTGGCTTCGTATAGTGGTGAAAATATTGGAGCAATCATACGTTATTTGGTTTTAGGATAGTGAGATGGATACTTTTCGAATTCTAAATTAGAAATAAAAATATATGAAGTATTCAAACATAAGCTTGTTCGGNTCAGAAGAGTAAAATAACAATTCCCTTTAAGTAAACTATATCTTATGTACCTTATATACACGGGCGGATTTATAACAAGGTGAATTAGCGCTAGCTGGGGACCTCAATAAGACTGTGCTCATGAACTCTCAGTAACGTTCGTTTAGTTTTTCGTTGCAAGCAAGAATTTTATATTTTCTGAGTAAGTATACATAATATGTTTATAGATTATTACATTGTTAACGTCATCATATAGTGTAAATTCTGTCCATCATTCTTTGTAGTTTACTGTATGTTATTCAAAACTTACTTGTTAATTCTTGCGATAGTGAAAGGAATGAGATTTCAACGAGATGTATATTTGTGAAATTTATGAAAAATATTCGATGACTAGAATATCTCTCTTGACCAGTAATTTTGTTAAATTTAATCGCTCTCTTTACCATTGTGATGCCTACCCACTAAATCCTTTCTGTCAATAAACCGTCTCCACGAACTGGAACTCTTCTGAATACTCTTTTGTTTTATCTTAGAAAGTAGTCATTGTAAAACTAAAGCAAACAGAGATAGACCTGGAGTAATCTGTAGTAAGCAGGGAGCTAGGGAGCAATAATGCTCCCTAGAAAATCTATTAATTTTTTAATCACTGCTTTGACCGGACTTATGAATAAGTTTTGTCAAAGTGAAGGTCACAAATAGTCTCGTATTATTATTTATCGTGGTGGAATCGGTTGTACACCATATTCAACATAAAACTCACAAAGTCTGCAGAAAAATTTCTGAAGGTTAATCTACCTAGGATCTGAACAAGTTTTACGTTAAATACATTTAGCATTATTTTTTTCCGAACAAAATTTTAAATGTTGAAAAAAGAGGCTTATCCCGTTTTATTGGAACCAAACTAAGTTTTCATATCCTATAAAAATGTTACACGCGAAATAAATAACTTCTTATGCAATGAATGTATCTGTATATTTGGTCTCGATTACCAATAACTTAACCTTATACCTCAACGTGTTTTTGCTGTTTTTCTTCGCCTTCTTCTGCGACTGTTTTCCCGCATCGTTGGTTATTCTCCATGAACGTTCAGTTGAGGAGTTTTTGTGTTTATCTTTATGTTTTTGTATGTATCTATGTATAGTGGTTGGTATCAGTTTTTATTTGTCAACTTGACTGCATATTAATCTGTATCTACTGTTTGTACCATATTCTTGAATCTATATTTGCCGGATTGTTTAGAAGTGTTGATTTATTTTTCTAGATTTAAGTTAATTATTGTCAATCTATTTGTTATTTATGTATTTTTATTATTATCATGTATTATGTCTAGAGATTAGATGGAAGAGAGGACATTTTGGCCTAACCTCTCCGTAAGAATAGAAAGATATTGTAAGACCCCGCTTAACGCTGTTTCAGTAATGCGCGGTTTTATTGGGATTCCCAGAAATCGAACGCGGTATTGGGATTCCCAGAAATTGCGCATGATTTTGTTAATCGAAATTAATTAGCATTTCTGAAGATAAGGAACGAAAGGAACTTTCAACGGATTTTCTACAAATATTTTAGCCACTATAACGGATATTATGGATCAGTTTATACAAAATGAGTCAAATTTTGATAGAAGTTTAATGGCAAGACGTAATGTAATTGATGCTATGTTTTGATATAAAAAGCTGCTTGCTGAACGAAACAGAAAAATGCAATCGAGGTTAGATGAATTCTTTACAAATAAAAAACGAAAGATGTGGAATGAAGAAGAGACTTCCTCATGGCAAGCATAACTTCTTTACTCTAACTTTTTTTTTATATTCGTAGGTGCTTTAGGAACACAAATTGGTAAAATAAATAAATATTTACTTAATTTAATAAAGAATTATTAACAATATATGTTACAAATTAAAACGAAGAACTAATAATTATTTTTTATTCTCTGTTCTGTTTCGCCATCCCCATTATTTACGTACTAAGACGACCTCGTTTAACGCTGTTTCGTTTAGCGCTCAAACTTATCTATCCTATCCCCCGCGTTAAGCGTGGTCTTACCGTAAAAATAATAATATATGGCATTTGTATTGTCGCCATATGGGGTCGATGAACTCAAAATTTTGAGAATCTCTCATCTCGGGAAGAACGGAGTAATTTCAGCTTGCATTCTCTCACGCTTATTGCGTCTTGAGCATAAGACTCTCAGTGATGGCCGGCGAGTACTCATCCGCAGTCACGAAAACGCGCCCATTGGTCACGCNAAAAAACAGTTTCTGATGTAAGATACGTGCGATCAGAATTAAACTACCTTCATGTTCCATGACGGTACCTCATTGCTGGTAGCTCAGGAACTTTGGGTGGGCACGGGATTCGGGTAGAATAACCGAAGATATCGTACGATGTAAATTTCCATTGATTTTGAAAATACAAGGGGAATCATTCGGGTCAGTATATTTCTTCTAAAGTCCTACAAAAATGTGCGTGAGCGAAGGCGGAACTTTTTCGAACACGGTCGCCAATGGCCTTCAGATTCACCGCCGTTCCATCCAAAGCGACAGCTGCTCGCCGAACTCGATTTTCCGTAATCGACATCCGACACTACGGCAAAGGAGGGTCAGATCCCTACCGCAGACACAAATTAACATCGGTCCACAAAGGAACATTCCTTACTGAATAAGCCCGAAGCCCAATAACATTCGGACCAAATCTTTAGGAAATATATTGGTCTATTTATCACGCATATGCCTAATGGTTATTGAAGTAGTTTTGGAGGCGCATATAGGGAATCGGTAGAGCTGCTCTTATTTCATGTCAAAGGAGGAGCAGGTCAATTCGAATTTCAGTTTTGCGGGATGCCAGTGCGATGGCTTCAAAATAACTCTGAATCATTTCCTAGTACATATTGATTTGGTCGAACAGCCGCTTTCTCTCTCTGGAGTACTTACCAAGAGTTTTCATAGCAGCATTTCTGTAAATTCGATCCAATGAGGTAAATCATCGTACTAACCAGAAGAGTAAAATAACAATTCCCTTTAAGTAAACCATATCTTATGTACCGTATATACATGGGCGGATTTATAACAAGGTGAATTAGCGCTAACAATTATTTTTTATTCTCTGTTCTGTTTCGCCATCCCCATTATTTACGTACTAAGACGACCTCGTTTAACACTGTTTCGTTTAGCGCTCAAACTTATCTATCCTATCCCCCGCGTTAAGCGTGGTCTTACCGTAAAAATAATAATATATGGCATTTGTATTGTCGCCATATGGGGTCGATGAACTCAAAATTTTGAGAATCTCTCATCTCGGGAAGAACGGAGTAATTTCAGCTTGCATTCTCTCACGCTTATTGCGTCTTGAGCATAAGACTCTCAGTGATGGCCGGCGAGTACTCATCCGCAGTCACGAAAACGCGCCCATTGGTCACGCGTGCCCCTTGCGCCCTCTCCTTGCAACTCCGCCGTTCGTGACATCGCCTCTATTCAACCCTCCGCAAACATAAAAGCGGGGAATCATTCGGGTCAGTATATTTCTTCTAAAGTCCTACAAAAATGTGCGTGAGCGAAGGCGGAACTTTTTCGAACACGGTCGCCAATGGCCTTCAGATTCACCGCCGTTCCATCCAAAGCGACAGCTGCTCGCCGAACTCGATTTTCCGTAATCGACATCCGACACTACGGCAAAGGAGGGTCAGATCCCTACCGCAGACACAAATTAACATCGGTCCACAAAGGAACATTCCTTACTGAATAAGCCCGAAGCCCAATAACATTCGGACCAAATCTTTAGGAAATATATTGGTCTATTTATCACGCATATGCCTAATGGTTATTGAAGTAGTTTTGGAGGCGCATATAGGGAATCGGTAGAGCTGCTCTTATTTCATGTCAAAGGAGGAGCAGGTCAATTCGAATTTCAGTTTTGCGGGATGCCAGTGCGATGGCTTCAAAATAACTCTGAATCATTTCCTAGTATATATTGATTTGGTCGAACTTACTTTATGGTCAGCCGGCTTCTCTCTCTGGAGTACTTACCAATAGTTTTTATATCAGCATTTCTGTAAATTCGATCCAATGAGGTAAATCATCGTACTAACCAGAAGAGTAAAATAACAATTCCCTTTAAGTAAACCATATCTTATGTACCGTATATACATGGGCGGATTTATAACAAGGTGAATTAGCGCTAGCTGGGGACCTCAATAAGACTGTGCTCATGAACTCTCAGTAACGTTCGTTTAGTTTTTCGTTGNTGAAGGGTTGCATCGTAAGTTAAGTCGTAGGACCATGAGACGTCGAAGCGGCTGAGCGAGACTAAATGATCATCCGCAGATTCGATGAATATAGAAAGATCAAATACGATCACTAACAACGATCTTCCATTACCGCGAGGTCATGCCTGTGGAATATGTCATGAGTATCGGTAGCGATGCAAATCGTGATCTCGAACCATCTTAATCAAGGCGGCAAAGCAGCCATTGAGGTCACTTCAGTCACGTGTCTCTGGTTTGTACGTCTTAACTTCTTTTGCTATCAAAGAGTCCGGTTTTGTCGCTGATGAGATATTTCACTTCACGTTTCTATGGTTTGTGAGAGAAAGTAGACTATTTTCCCATCAGAGTCTAAGCTACTGAAAGTAAATCTTATGAGTGAAGGTCAGCCTTATTTTTAATTAAACGAAACAGTTCCTAGTCTAAAAGGTAATTTGTTGCGAGGAAGTGGAATCGCCGTGTTTAATTAAATGGTGGGTGATCTATAGCACATTTATACTGAAGGCCTCGTTACTGAAAGTTTATTTACGGTAAGCACTACCTCGTGAATCTCATGGTAATGTCATGGTCAGAAAATCCGTTGCGATTAGCAAGAAAGATATGGTGCGTAATGCACTCTTGTAGCCTAAAATTATTTTCTGAGAGAGTCTTAAGGGACCTTTTATCTTCTATGGCTCTCTTTTCATCTTCTGAGGCTTTATTCCCTATTCTACCACCGGTTAATCACTTCTTGTGGGTATTTTCTTGCCGCAGTTTATTTTATCCGAATTGCAAGCTTACGTTTTTAAACCCACAAATTTGTTTTCTTCTGTGCACTTTTTGCAAGCTATCTCTTTTTAATTTCATGTGACGAAGCGTTTGCTGCAAGAAGAAACTTTTTATTCTCGATCTCGCCCAAATAAAGTCGTATTATCATTATTATTATTATTTTTGTTGTTTTTGATGTTAATCTTCACTCTTTCATCTAAGAATCTTTGGTTTTTGTTATCGGATAAATTTTTCCGAGGATAAGTGGAAAAGTTTATTTCGTTATGTGAATCTCTTTAGCCCTTTAAAGACAAAACGAGGTTCTTTTAATAAAAATTACTCATTCATTTCTTTCTTAGATGTAATAAGAAACTTGATAGTCTCAATCTCGCCCTAATAAAGTCGCATTATTATTATTATGTTCCATATAACTCCTATTACTTTTTATCTCGTCGCCTTCATGTCATAATTCAATGATAACTATTATAAGAAAATTTTACGTGCATCGCATTTCAAGAGGTTTCCTAGTAATCAATTCACAGGGTAAATAAGATAGACTGCTTGATATTTTGCCCTTTTTATAGCCGTGACCTACAAAGAAGTCAAGGCAAATCTCTTCTGTCCTATTAAAGAATATTCGAATAGGGCACCAATCAAGATTATCATCCGATTGCCTGCGGTCTATAAATTTGCTTTCCAGTACGATTTTCGAATTTGATGAAAATGTTACTAACTGATAGAGATCGTACCCTATCAATAACTTCACATTTCTCACACTTGGTTTACATAATAAAAATAAGCATCTTATTTGAAATGACAGTCTTTAAAAGTTTAAATCTCGAAATAAAATTTTCCTTTATCCCTCCTACGTCTGCAAATACTCTTTCAACTTTCATATTGCTTCACATCTTCCGTGGCTATAAAGTTAAACGGTATATTTTTACGGCTCGTATGCAGAATGCTTTTTATGCGCTCTCGGACGAAGGTGTGTAAAGTAGATAGCATTTCACGTCCATTTTTAGAGGTGTTATGAAACTCTTCTGGGAAAATGAAAATGCAGGGAAGTGAGAGGCAAAGCTGCGGTTAGAAAACATGGAATCCGAGAAAATGGTTCCAATTGTAAGGTCATTCCGAAGAATCCCCTAACACTTAAACATTTATTCTCTAATTAGTTACACGTATATATAATGTGACAAATGTTATGATGAGATTAAAATTCTCTTTGGAATTAGAATCGCCTGAGTTACGTAAGAGAAATGCAATATTTAATAAAATGGTTAATCCTTCACTCGATAACAAAAGCATGAGATTGGTTTTCTTTACTGACACTTGGTGGAACCCCATCTTCGCATGAATGGTAAGATTGAAAGCGTGTACTTTTAATATCAATATAAATGAAGAGNTAGATGCTTTCTACGCATATCAACTAAAGGTTAAGACCTACAGATACTGTATTCAAGGTTTATGAATCAATGCCAAATACGTACCACAGCTTTATTTATTGATATCGCCAACAGTAAAATTGATACCCCACATGTTATCATTTCTTCATAGACGGCATCTACGGTTTTGTTCCTCTGTGTGCGGACTTAACATTCTGTGTTGTCTTATTGTTTCCAGAAAGAAACAGAAGTAAAAGTGATCGTATGTATATTTTCGGTGCTCGATTAAAATCGATTTATCATTTGAAATACTGTGATCGTATAACACCTTTATTTTATTAGCAAAATATTTACCTTGGATATTACCTTTCTTCTGTCACATTGTCATGTATCGTTCAGATACAAAACAACACTAACACCCTGTTTAGTGTAACCTCAACTCTTACAGACTTCACAGTCCACAGTCTTTTATGAAGGAGTACGGTTCATAAAAACATTATATCTATAATGAGAGCATAGAGGAATATTGTTATAACATTCGAACCTTAAGGAAGGTCTTATTTTTAGCGATTCTTATAAATGTTTCCGCTAACGGATTTGTTCTGGCGATATCTGGTGGACCTTGTTCATAGTTGGTACAATAAAAACAATTTTTTATACCGTACCAATTTTTCTTTCGTAAGGATTTCAAATATTACAGGGTGGTAACATAAGATCTCCGAACTCTAAGGCCTTGTATTACATTATAATGTATACCTAAGATGTATTTTAAATACTAATATTCACTATAGTGCTCGGTGTTATATTGTTTCTTTATTTAGAGTTAAAGTGAAAACTGTAATTGATCACTAATATATGTGATACATTAGTATGGATGTTAGGGACATACTGGACCCTAAAGCGAATGTTAGTTTAAGGCCCAGTATTAGAATGTATACTTAAAATGGACCTTAACTAAAGTTCACTTTAGTTAAGGTCCAGTATTATATTGCTTTTTTAGAGTTAAAGTGTAGCTTATTGTGTTTCCATGCAAATTCATCATGTGTAGGAGATTTACTATAATCTTCACTTTAAAGCAAACAAAGCATTACAATATCACGCCTTAAAGTGAACTTTAGTTAAAGTCTATTTTAAGTATGCATTATGATACCAGGCTTATGTGTCCTTCTCCCATGGTTGTTCAATGAATATCAAAATTTTCGGAGTGCTAGATTTTGGTAGGTCGCTGAATCTACTTCTTTTATTTTGTCTGTATGTTTTGTGGTATTTCTTATTTTGTCTCTTGCAGTATCGTTATTCTGCGAGAGCAACCTAAAAAAGAAACGATGAAGCAATTGATTGTAAGGATGAGGGAAACCGGTAAGTTTAAGTGTCAGAAAAATGAAATTTGTCCGAGAGAGGAACGTGGGGAAAGAATGAGTTAAGCCTCGTTAATAGAGGAGTGGCCATAAGACCCACGGTATAAAATCTCCTCGCTCTTGACCGGTGAAAAGGCGTGGGTATCGTTCATTCAGCATTTTCTCTCTCCCTTCCCTTGTCACTCAAAACCGTCATCTTCTTGAGGGGAAAAAACGATAGCCAAAAGTTTCTCAAAGCCAGAGAAATAAAACTAATATAACAGCAATATTACAGAGAGTAAAAATACGCTTAAATCGATAAAGACGCAGCAAGATATCGACAAACGAGCCAATTCGACTCGGCACTTCGGTGTGGTCCGATGGGCCGCCACGTGGTAAGAAGTCCGTGGGTGGCGTCGTTTAGAAGGTAGATGCAGTTGTTTGTATGAAGCGTATGAATGGAAGTAATGGAAGGCATGACTAGCCAGAGGGCATGGCGAGGGAGAGTACACGGGTAGCGGAGGCGTTGAAGGAGGGAACGGTCTGTTAACGACGCCCACGCCTAGGGAATCGATTTCAAGGGTAGGCGCGTGAATGAAATGCGCTTTGCATTTCCGAATACCCGTTTGACAGGTACCTGACCGAAGCGAAAGTAACGTCTGCGTGGTAAAAAATAGCTGCCGCTTTTAAACAAATCGTCGAGTTCCTTTTAGCTGACGATCCTCATAACTTGAAGTATTTTCCGTTCACGTGCCTTCACAGTCCATCTGCATTGAAGTCTCTTTTAGCTTACTTGTCAGGATTAAAATTCATCTTTTTGGCTATTTAAAGGCAAGAGAAAAGGGTTATATTTACCATGATGCTTAACTACTTGATGCGTAGAGTGACTATATGATCACTAGGGTTACTACGTGTTGATCAACATGAAAATGTTAACTTAATTAGTTCTGGATATATCTGGTAAATAAGGTTCATATTTGGTACAGTAAAAATGTTATTTAATCACTAAATAATGTCTATATTTTAAGTATCCTCTCAGACGAGAGCCTTTAATTATAGAGAAAGTTTTCTTTTTTTGTGAAAATATTATTTTAATGTTATTTTTATGGCGCAAAACGAAAAGAAGTCTGGTATTAATGTATTAACCAATGGTTAGAAGGAAAGGTTTGAATTCTTTGATGAACCATTCCAAATAGAAATAAGGAAATTTGTGATATAACTCAATTATTTATAGCAATTCATGCGAGACCATTAAAGTTGTATCTTTATTTTCTACTATGTATCACAATACAGTGATATCCAGAGCAACATTTGTTTTTCGCGGTATTATACGTTAACCATGTTATGTCACTCGACGATATAAAACTATGAACCCTTATATTCTTAGAGTTATTTTGTCTGATAAAGTAGCTGGAATAAGATTGTTCTGTCTCATATCTTCTAAATAAATACAAACAACATCTGAGAGATACACATTTTAATCTCCCGACGAATGGCAAACGTATGCCTTTGCGAACTCGACTCTTTCTTCCATGATCCGCCAATCTTCGATACATCGAGTCATTATTAATCAATGGCATTCTAGAAACACTTTCTCATGATGATGTGCTAAAAGCTTGATGAAAGTGAGACAAATTTAATTTATGATTGCCATAACGNTGATATTAAACATTTTTTAAAACCGAATAATTCTGTTTTTACGACGGACATAAAAAATTGTACTGAAGACAAGGCTATTCATTCGTCCGTGCAAAGTAGTCAATTAATAGTAGTGTTGGGAAACTGAGTATCGGTAAATCAAAGGTGTAATATATCAAAGGCATTTTATTATAATTTTTATTATTAGTGTACTCTTACAGCGAGATAAGGCCAAAATTGCCTCTCTTCCATCTAACCTCTGGACGTATAACATGATAATGATATTACACAAATAATAGTTTTCTTCAATTACTTACACCTAGAAAAATAAATCAATAAATACAAACAAACCGACAAGCATAGATACAAGGTAATTGGTACAAACATAATATTAACTAATTGGCAGTCGGTTGATAAAATCATGAGTGGATTTATAATTAGGCCCAATAGGCTCTAGCTAAGGGCCTCATCCATATTTGGGCCTTAGTAAGACTCTGCAAATTATCTCTTAAAAATGTACTGCAGACGGTTTCAATTTCTTCAAAGGCACGACGCGTTCTTTGATTTCGCCTCAAGAAAGAATTTGATACATTTAGAGTAAGTCTATAAAATATGTTTATAGAACATTACGTAATTTATTTCATCGAATAATTTAAAGTGTACCCATCATTTACTGTAGTATATGGAGATATTACTTATAATTTAATCTTTTGTTTACTATTGCCGTAATGAAGCGACTGAGTTTACTGAGGTATGTATTTGTATGAAAAAAAATCGAATTTTCGCTCTCAGTCTTCGCCGAGGGGGCCTAATATTCGCGTTTAGGGCTTATGATAGCTTAATCCATTAAATGGATAAAATGTATCAAAGATATATTTTATACATTAAATATATGCAAGATAACTTACAGATAGACCCTTTTCAGCTATCGATTTTCAGAATACCACTATTTGCATATCTCGCTTCATTAAAATTCTTAGTGATCATTACTGTTGGAATAATAATTTAGGACTCACCTAGGATACTCGCCAACCTTTTTGCTCTTTTCAATGTCATCGAGAACGTGTCTTATTCTCCAACAGACGAACGGGTATTTATGCTAATGCCTCTCTCCTTCGTTGATTGTTCTCGAAACATTAACATTGAATCAATCTCTTCGCAGAAGCGATTCCTCTCAGTGTCACCCTGCGATGAGAGAACGTCTACGGCATAAATAGCACTATCCTCTCAATTGTTTCAATGAGGGAAAACCTTTCATCTGTGCAGGTGGTAACCTTTCTTACTCAAATATTCTGTTGCTAAAAGCCTTTACTGAGTTCGAAATGCTTCAGTAATTCCTTATAAGCATTGAATTTCAGTTTAAACGTTCACTTGCATTGAGATGTGGCATCGATGCCAATCTCTGTCGATAGCGAAATTTGAATAAAGGGATTAGAATTGATGGGGCTTTTATATGGCGAGGAAAGGCCCGAAAGGGCTTGTCTCTCGCATAGCCCTATGTATATATGTCGCCTTAATATTTAACGAAATGGATGCAGAAACGAAAGAATATGTTGGTGGGAAAATATTCGCGTTACAAATAAAACACAATCTGTGGAAATATACCCAAAGAGGAGGGGGATACACCGCAAAAATACTAAAGATTTCAAAGAACCATTATGTTTCTAATTCCGGCTTATAGCTAATTCATTTTCTTTAAAGAAGGAAAAGATTGGCTAGAAATTTTTTTAAATTTGTGATTAGAGATAACAGACTCAGAATGTACGAGAAAAACGCTCAAGAAAATAATTATTATGCTAATGCCCCTTCTAAATAGTACTTAAAATCAACCTTAACGTCCTCTTGGAGACTCTAGGATTTTTTTCTTTGGGGTAGAAAACAGTATAGATAGAATGTAAGAGAGAAAAGAGAGATAGAATGTAAGAGATTCCGTCGGTTTTTGATTTATTACAGTTCAAAAAATGCCATATCTGACATATCACGCCGCCGTATTGGCAAGCTATTCAGCGATGATCAAATCAATTCTCGGTACGCCGCAGATCAAAAAGTGCCGAGGTGGTAGAACCCTCTAGAGAATTTGTATGCAGACATCAGTATATGACAGAGAACTGTTTGTCATCGACAGATTAATCTTGCTTCATGGCGGAATTCTTACGTGGTAAAGAGTAAATCTTATAGCGAGGCTACTCGACTCCTGGAAGTTCCTAAGGCTGTTTTCACAATTAAACAAATGCTTGTGTCTGCAAAGAGCAACTATTAATCAGATTCCGGATGAGGCAGGAGAATAGTGAATGAAATACAGAGTAGTCACATTTCATTACACTAGTACCTAGTAGTTACCAAGTCACTCAAGAACGAATTTATGAGGAAAACTGTCTTTCAGAGAAAGCGATCGAGTAATAGTACCCTAAACCAATATTGAATCAGTAAACAGGGAGAAATAAATGAAAAATTTGTAACACTCTTTGGGATTTTTTTAATAGCATCCTTTTACTCAAATATTTATTAATATGTACACCGTACATTGTACGGTGAACATCCCAAAGGCAGGTTAGAGTCTCATTCTCCGTCATAAGCTACCAAAAGCTTTAGAGAGGAGATGAGAGGACTAGGCAAAAAGACTAGTGAGGTAGTTTGTCCTTTAAATTCACATTTATTTGACCCTTACTCCGGATAAATTCTGTTAATAATATAGGTATTTTATATGAAGTTCTCTTGGGTTTTCCGCCAGGTTAGTTGAGTCGATTCCGACGTTCCGATATACCTAAGAGTCAGCCAAAGATTCAACGGACCTGGTGGAAAAACCGGGAGGACTTCATCCATACCAGGATTACTCACCAGGAAAGCACGAAATCCTTCATATAGGAGCTTGGCTGAAAATGTTTGGCAAGCCTTAACATACAAAGCGATTTTCTTTATGAATCAATTCGTTTGTTCATTCAAATTTCTGGAGTATTTAAATGCATACTACTATAACTTAATTTTTTCTTAGTGCATTAAGGTTTAAAATTTTGATTGGTCGATTTAGAAGACCTCAAGCCGTAGCTACTTATCGCAAATGGAAATTATTTGTCAAGTTCCTCTACGATTTAAATCATTCGGCCCATTCTAACTGATATTAAACATTTTTTAAAACAGAATAATTCTATTATTACGACGGACATAAAAAATTGCACTGAAGACAAGGCTATATATACAATGAAAGTAGTCAATTAATAGTTGTGTTGGGAAACTGAGTATCCGTAAATTAAAGGTGTAATATATCAAAGGCATTTTATTATAATTTTTATTATTAGTATACTCTTACAGCGAGATAAGGCCAAAATTGCCTCTCTTCCATCTAACCTCTGAAGGTACTACATGATAAAAATAACCATAATCAACTGACTACAATTAACTTAAATCTAGAAAAATAAAAAACACCAAATCCAAGAAAGATACAAACTAATAGGCTATCAAGTTGATACATAAAAACTAATACATATAACTAGATATAGATACTTATAAAAACACAAAGATTNAAAAAACGACAAGCATAGATACAAGGTAATTGGTACAAACATAATATGAAATAATTGGCAGTCGGTTGATAAAATCGTGAGTGGATTTATGATTAGGCCCAATAGGCTCTAGCTAAGGGCCTCATCCATATTTGGGCCTTAGTAAGACTCTGCAAATTATCTCTTAAAAATGTACTGCAGACGGTTTCAATTTCTTCAAAGGCACGACGCGTTCTTTGATTTCGCCTCAAGAAAGAATTTGATACATTTAGAGTAAGTCTATAAAATATGTTTATAGAACATTACGTAATTTATTTCATCGAATAATTTAAAGTGTACCCATCATTTACTGTAGTATATGGAGATATTACTTATAATTTAATCTTTTGTTTACTATTGCCGTAATGAAGCGACTGAGTTTACTGAGGTATGTATTTGTATGAAAAAAAATCGAATTTTCGCTCTCAGTCTTCGCCGAGGGGGCCTAATATTCGCGTTTAGGGCTTATGATAGCTTAATCCATTAAATGGATAAAATGTATCAAAGATATATTTTATACATTAAATATATGCAAGATAACTTACAGATAGACCCTTTTCAGCTATCGATTTTCAGAATACCACTATTTGCATATCTCGCTTCATTAAAATTCTTAGTGATCATTACTGTTGGAATAATAATTTAGGACTCACCTAGGATACTCGCCAACCTTTTTGCTCTTTTCAATGTCATCGAGAACGTGTCTTATTCTCCAACAGACGAACGGGTATTTATGCTAATGCCTCTCTCCTTCGTTGATTGTTCTCGAAACATTAACATTGAATCAATCTCTTCGCAGAAGCGATTCCTCTCAGTGTCACCCTGCGATGAGAGAACGTCTACGGCATAAATAGCACTATCCTCTCAATTGTTTCAATGAGGGAAAACCTTTCATCTGTGCAGGTGGTAACCTTTCTTACTCAAATATTCTGTTGCTAAAAGCCTTTACTGAGTTCGAAATGCTTCAGTAATTCCTTATAAGCATTGAATTTCAGTTTAAACGTTCACTTGCATTGAGATGTGGCATCGATGCCAATCTCTGTCGATAGCGAAATTTGAATAAAGGGATTAGAATTGATGGGGCTTTTATATGGCGAGGAAAGGCCCGAAAGGGCTTGTCTCTCGCATAGCCCTATGTATATATGTCGCCTTAATATTTAACGAAATGGATGCAGAAACGAAAGAATATGTTGGTGGGAAAATATTCGCGTTACAAATAAAACACAATCTGTGGAAATATACCCAAAGAGGAGGGGGATACACCGCAAAAATACTAAAGATTTCAAAGAAATACTAAACGTAAACATAAAAAAAAAAGTATTTATATAAAAACGCGAGAAGTATTAAAAATAAAAAATTAATTGAAATAATGAATATTTTACAGCGGCAGAAAGTATGGCTAATACTTGAGATCAACCATTCATACCTTACCATTCTACAATATTCTGAAATATCAATATACTATGTTACGTGATATATTTATATAGAAACCATAGTCACTCTTGTTCTCTCTTAATGGGGGAGTATTTTAAAGCTATTGTAATCGTAATTTCCTCATAATATAACATATTTATATTTATTTTACGATTTTCTTGCCCATTCATCTTGTAAGCGCCTGAAAGATCATCTCCAAATCTCTCCTTGTGTTGTTGTGTTAGATCGGAAACAAATCTCAATTTATAAATATAATATTTTGTTTCTCTTTTATCACTGTTACCCTAACCTAAATCATTTTTAGCAAATCACAAGTGTGTATCTGAAGAACTGTTATATTATATAATTGTTAATATTTCCCTTCCTNTCTATGAAAGTTTTCTTTCGTTATCCTCTAAATTAAACTGCCTATCCAGATACTTTTCTCGGAAATTCGTTCCTGGTGAACCTGGAAAGAATATTTCACGAGTCTACCCTACAATGACCACCCACACAGGTTTTCTCTTGGAATATAGTCCTGTACAAACAACTCAAAGAAAAGAAATGTATTTGAAAAGAATTTATGTCAAATAGAGGGGATTTTATAGTGCTAACGTCATGGCATGATTTTCTATAAGATGCTTATATCACTGTTACCCTAACCTAAATCATTTTTAGCAAATCACAAGTGTGTATCTGAAGAACTGTTATATTATATAATTGTTAATATTTCCCTTCCTGAAACATTCACAAAAAATTTATAATTCACATATTATTCAGTATTTTTGAGCAAATTCCAAATTTATGGAAATCTACATTAACTCTATGTAGGGTTCAGTGATTATATCAGAAAATTCCATAAAATTTCCTTATGAATTCCATCTGACATCTCTTCTCGGATTCTTAGCTTTGTATGCGTTGGGCTCTTTACCTAGGGTATAGCTAAAGATTGCAATAGTCTGGCTTTATGCTTATAAAAATATGCAGTGGAATTAACCAGACGAAGATTCAGCAAGTCAGCGATCACTTACTGGTGATTTCAGCGCACCAGTTGATAGAAGGAAACCATGAACAGACAAAGCAGCTGGAACAACTCCATATTTCTAAAGCGCAATGGAGAGAAGCTGGTGAATAAATTTCATGCCATCAGAAATAATCCTCTTAGCTTACGAACTCAGGATTTCCTCAGCATTCACTTTTTTCCGAAAGTAGTGAAAATTGATTCCCCCGTATATTCACCGCAGAACCGCGAGGAAGCGTGACTCCGCGCATCCATTTGGTCGCGTCGCTGCAGAGGCTTAAAATAGGGGCGTGGGTGTCGCAGGAAATGAAAGATGGAATTCACGCGATTACAAGAATGGTTAAGGCGCGCGGGTCGTCGCCCATTTGATGACCAAGGAAAGCCTTTTAGGAAAAGCTATCGGATTTACAATCGCCCAATATGCGTAAACCTGTCGTCGCGGAAAGACGAAGGAAAGTGCGTGACCCTTAGAGAGTTATTATGTCTCCGAGAAGAGAGAGTATCGGGAAGGGGTAATGGACGATCGCTGCAGACTACGTGTCCATATGTGGGAAAGATTTAGGGAGAATAGTTTGATTGATTTGACCGGACCGCGCCCATCAACGCTATCTCCTCCCCCATAACGATTATATCCTTTTCCACTCCCTAGCCCTCTATTCTTGCTTTATCTCTTCCTCATGGCTTTTAATTCCGTCTTTTCTACCTCTCCATCTTCCGTTTCCCAGCTTGTGCTTCCCTAGAGGAGCTTGGAAATGACATTTCCTCGTCCTTATCGCCTTCCCTAGATGTCTCCTCCATCATTACGCTGCCCCATTTGACGAATTTTACGAGTCGGCAAGATAAGGGACTATTTAGATAAATTTTCCTCAAAGATTTATTTATATTTTCGCTCGGACAAAATTTATTTTCCGGCTAGTCCATCCTCGTGAGGGAAATCCCGATGTATTAAAAAGTAATCGATACTTTCTATTTTATGCTTTCGGTGATTCGAAGCGATCGCTTTGGAGTTTTCGTTATCTTGGTGCACATCCTATTTTTACGTTTGCTTGAATGGAAAGTCGTAAAATCTCGTAGATTTTGTAATGCGTTATAAAATAGCCGTGATGAAATTTCTATTCACGATAAACCGAATTATCATTGCAACTAATTACCTATCTCCATTTTCACCTGCTCAGTCCTTTTCTAGGTCTTTTAATATTCCAAATATTGCTATTTTTAAATGTTTCTTGTGAAGGAAAGGAATTGTATCGACAATTGTGACTTTTACATAAAAATTGACAGTAAATTTCGTATGCGCACTCTTTCATAAAATCATTGCACTTAACTTATGTTAGTGCGATCATTAACTAACCTCGTTGCAGTGGAGATATTCAATAGGGAAGATGGCTATGGAAATCTCCTAAATGGTCGAATTTTTATCACCAGAATGGAATTGGCTGGAAGCAGTCCCGTATTTGTTTTAAATATCTACCCGTTTACTCCATTCTAATTGGCTGCAGGACTGGACCATGAGAACCTAAAGTAAGCACCAAATTCTCAAATTCATTATCACCCCATTGCTATAATCATCAGCAAATTCTATAGAATCTACTGATGATTATAGCAATGGGGAAATGAACAAGGAGAAATTTCATGTTTGAAAAATAATCTCTCTCTAATCTGAAATAAATATATGGGGAATAATGGATTTAATGCGGAAAACAGTTTTAGACGAAGAATAGATAACAAGCTTTTACCACATAGGTTAATTTAGTGACATACGTTTAGTGATAGTAGTGATTTTTAGTGATATAGGTTTTTCGCGTCTCCATCAGGTTTTCATAAAAGAGTTAAACTTTTATTTCTTTTCTTATTGCACACGATGGAGTCCTACCAACAAATAGTGCCCGTCAAAAAGAAAATTTTAGGTGAAATTAAAAATATTCTAATGAGCGAGATTTTCGATGAGTTACGTCCATCTATCCAAGTAAGAGCAGCAGTAGTAACAGTGTCACTGTTGTAGTCTCTAGACAGATAAGATCATTTTACACCTTATTACCTAATGGGAGATCAACCATCGGAAATCGAACTCTTTTTGATATCCGGGGGCCAAACGCTGGCAAGATTGGCAGGCAGGTTTTAAATCAACGGGCCGCATACTAGTTCGCGGGGCTCCTGTTGTACCCTGTCGCATAATCTCAGATATAAAATTGAAAAAGACAATGTCAAAAAACACTAAGTTACGGCCGACAATGTGGATTCAACGAGTGTGTAACTCCAAACCGCAAGTGTGAGGACAGAACCTCCAACAAAGCCTTGAGGGACAGAACCTCAAGATGATGCTTGATACGTATTTCAGGTACTATGCACCTATCTTTAGAGGTGACCTAATGTCGTCAGTATATTATCACATAACCTCAGTCCTCCATTGTTCTTCGGTCAGGAAATTATTCAAATTCTTTCGCATAATCTAATAATTCGACTTCGTGGCAGGTCTCCATTATCAAGAATAACGAAAAAAGAACACTCGTACCTTTACAACAATACCAGAATATTGTGGTAAACGCATAAGTGTTCCCTTTTCGCTATTCTTTATAAATTCTTTCACCACAAATTTTATTTTTCGTCGGTATTCAAATCTCAAAGAGAAAATGAGACAATAATTGTTCGCCTAATAAGACGTCCTATACTCAGTAAGAGTCGCTATGAAGTCGGAGCTAAATCTTCCGTTGGACTCAATCCAGGACACTGATTGATACTTATCACTGGAAATCTTCTCTCCTGTTCCCTCTCTCTCGTATCTCTCTATGTACGCAGCTTTCCTCTCTGCAGCTGCATCTTCGGCGATGAGACGCGCGTGAATTCCTTTGTCTTTCCTCAACGGTTTGCTTCTTATAAAGCTTTAACGCGAGGTTTCCCAACACCTTCGGAGATGGCAGTCATTAATCACCCGGACCGAAAACATGTAAACTTTCCGATCTTATCTCCGCACCGCCTTTCTTCCCTCATCGGAGATAAACACCTAATATACCTTTCCTGCTCACGAGCAATTAGTATACTTTTCCAGAGACAGTGCGAAGCGGAGTATTTACGGGAAAACGTCTTTCCAGCAATTAAAGGCGGAGAGTCTTAAAGCAATGCAGGACTGCACTCATTTAACCTCTGTTTTTTTTTAATTAGGATTTAAACAACTTACTGAACGTCGTCCCGCGATCCAAGAAACTGTTAATTACTGTAGTAGTCACAGATTTTCCGTTTCTAAAACAACCATCAATGTTAATGTACTACAAAACTAGCGAAAATTATAGCAAATAAAACTATTATCTAGAGAAATCAATATTTTTACGTTTAGTTTTTGTTGATATGTCCTCTGGATAGGTATGTGGGTAACGCGTTCGACTTCGATGAAGGTGGTTCTGGGTTCGATTCCCGGTGGGGCCTCACGTGTGGAATGGCCTTACCCGTACGAGCACTTTTAAAATTACTACTATGTTGCTGAGATCCTAACACCTGATGATCCACCTTTCTAGAAGAAATACTTTTCGGTCGCATTTTGGAGTAAGGTAGAGAAAAATGTATCTTTCATTTAATTTTTTTCATTCATAATTTGTTTTACATGGCTGAGACGTTATGGAAGCTACTGAGGTATGAAAGATCGTGGATAATGAGTTAAATTTTGGTATTACCTCATTGAATGGTGTTGCACTTATATGGACTTTTTTCGCTAATAGCAATTTGACTCAGGAGAACAATTGTAAACTACCTCACTCCTCATCTTGCCTAGTTATTCTCGTTCCCTTTCCGAGGGTATTATAGGCTAATGGTACAGTTAGTAAGATTCTAACCAGTTTTCCAACTAAATACCTTACAGACAGTCAGTTCCCTTAACGTTATCGAGATAACTGGACCTGTTCTAAAAATGCAAAGTAATGCTCAAGTCAATCTATAATACTGGCAAAATTGAGTAAATGTTATGACTATGTGCGAAGCAGCAATAAGGTGAAAATTTTCCATAAACTATATTTCATGATCAGTATTTTAGCTGGTGTGTCTGTAAGGCGAGAAAATTCCGAGCGAGAACTATGACATTTTAAAACGATAACTTGGATCCTTGATGTCCTTATATTTTCCCGACCTTTCCGATATCACGTTTGAAATCTTTGACTTTCATGACGTGTCGTAAAATTTCCACAAAGCGTCGTAATACAAAGATATTCGAAATCGAAAATATCTCCCTTTCTGTCGCATTCCCTTTCTGTCGCATTCTTGAGGCATTTTTCCTCACAATCTCAACACAATAGTCGAATCAAAAACCAAGCACAAGCAGTTGAATTGCCATGCTGCGCATTTGAGAAAAAAGCAAATTTTGAATGCCACCGTTAATGAATAAGGTGATAGATGTTACCTGTGTGGAACTCCTCTAGTGTGTTTGTACCGCGTGAACTATGCATAATTTATAAGAAAGATAGAAGGCAACCTGAGCACGATCTGTGATGTCGTGAGATGTTAGAGAAACCATGTAAATGATTTGATATGCAGCTACGGAGGAAAAGAGATTCTGAAGGAAAAAGGTCGTTCTCTGGAAAGAGCGCATCTTAGAGATTTCTGAGAGAAGCCATGGTACCGAAATTCCAGTTTAATCTTTGCAAGTGGTGAATGTTGCGCTTTTAATCTACGAGTTCCTTTGATTGTTTATTGTTTTCTCTGAACTTGCTCTACTTATCCGTCTCTTTTTGCTGGAAATGCTGGTGGAAAGAGGGGAAGAATATACTTACCTCTTTTATATGCCTATAGTTTTAATATAATTTTACGTAATTTAATACACAAACTATCAACGCTGAGAATGCGAAAAACGGAAAAAAATTGCCAATAATGCAACCGTTGTAAATAATGAAAAGAAAGCGGTGAAAATTTTTTATAGCGACTATTAAGATTTTCTATTTTTATCGGGAATGTATGTCAATGTACTCTATTTAAATTTTAGTCAGCGTGTTTCTTAGATTATATTGACCGTTTTCTCCGCGAAATACTAATAATGTTTCGTATTTTAATGAAAATAGCCTGTCTCTAAGCCATTTTAATTTCTCTCGCGACTTTTGAAGTTATTCATAGTTCACTTCAACGTATTGTTTACTTCAACGTATAACAAGTGAAATATTATGAATCACTTAAAGTGTACCACTGTAAATCTACGAAACATTCATTTTTGTAGATTTCATCTTAACGAGAGAGATTTCAGCGACTTGTTTATATTTGGATATTTGCTAGCTCTGATAAATAACTTAGTGACGAAATTTTAACTGAGCTTAACTCAGCTAAAACACTGACGGTGGATAAAAACAATCTTTATTTCACTTTTGGTGAATTGTCACCACACTATCATTTTCTCAGGTTAAACCAAAATAAAATATCATTGACATTTTCATTAAGTGGGGAAATCAGAATTTCTGCGGTTAAGACCTCAATAAGAAAAACAAAATAATTTGTTATGTTGACTATAGGACGGTAGATTATAAAACGGGACTATACTGGAGGAAACCGGGCGTATGTCTCAGCCTACCATTAAGTTAAAAAGGTTTCTCCAAATATGGAATAATAACAGATATGTCGGTGACAAGTATTGAAAATGTATCCCTATACATTCACAAAACGTGAACTCGGATTTGCACTCTAAAGAGTTATATTCCGTAATATTTTGAAGGAAACCCATCTACGTTCGCGATTTCTTCTTAGACGTCAAGACAGTAACCTTCAAGCTATCCCTGTCTTTTACAATCCAGGACACTCAAGCAACGCCAGCCGATCTAGCAGCATTTTCAAAACGAATCCAGCTCGCAGGATGTGCCAATGAGAAACCTCTCATTCCCACGAAAGTATGAGGGAAAACGAAGGGGAGAATGCGTAGGAATATCGAAGAAATCAGAGAAGGTGGCGAACCTTCCTTTTGACCACTTAACTGTTATCCATGACGTGTGACAAGGATCCCCGAGACTTTAGTCATTCATCATCCATTGGAAGCCATCATTCCCTTATCCTGGACCCTTCTTTCCTCTTTCCGTCTTCCAGATAATGCCATTAATGTCCTCTCTTCCGGTCGCCTTTTCAACTACTCATAAGCCAGTTCCAAAAGGATTGAGAAAAGAAGAACGCAAACATTCAGTGACTTGAAAGACCCTTGCAGCATCAACACAACATCTTTAGGGAAAAAAACGCTGAAAAGGCACATAAGTTTACGTAAACGAATCTATGAAAGTTTTCTTTCATTATCCTCTAAATTAAACTGCCTATCCAGATACTTTTCTCAGAAATTCGTTCCTGGTGAACCTGGAAAGAATATTTCACGAGTCTACCCTACAATGACCACCCACACAGGTTTCCTCTTGGAATATAGTCCTGTACAAACAACTCAAAGAAAAGAAATGTGTTTGAAAAGAATTTATGTCAAATAGAGGGGATTTTATAGTGCTAACGTCATGGCATGATTTTCTATAAGATGCTTAAGTAATATTCTAATATGGAAGTTTTGGCAAATAATGTCTTAATTATATATAGGTTCCCGATTAATCGAATTGTTAGTGCGACTACCTATGGTGCACCGGAAGCTGTCCGGGGTTCGGTCCCGGAAGCTCGGTGATAGTTGGCGGCAGGAAGTCCATTGGGCCGTAGGAATTAATACCAAACCCAAGTTCATCTTAAAGGACACAGAATCAAGTATAACTTTGCGATAATTATTTTCACAAAGTTATCGTAGCAACGCTTTATCGTCATGTCTCCCGGTGAGTTGCTACGAAACCATAACCGTTTTTTGCGTGTATTTACCGTTTAGTAAATTTTTTCTCTTGTGTAGCAGGTTCATCTTTATTACTAATCATCATCATCAGTCGACACCAGAATTGATGTAACTAACAAGTTTAAGAAGCATTTGATATGCTTGATATGTTGACGATATTGTCATAGTTATCGTAATCATTAATGAAAATGAGAAAATATTTGGAGGAGCAATTCTTGCTGATACAAGATATGCTACTTACGACAATCTTCACCGAAGTTGACTTCAGTAAATAATCGTAACAATCATGGAGGTATTTAAGGCGCTGAGAAGTTTTTTTTAGTGGAAACAGCAAAGCTTTTTCAGACATTTTTTTTTTGCTTTTGCGAAACAGTTAAGCGCTTAGAAAGACTTATGTGGGCATTTAAGAGAAATCATCGCTTACTTAGGTGACAGTCTAATTGAACATATTTATTTTCGATGTGAAAGTAAGAAAAGAAATACTTGAAATAAGTTCACGTTCATTATATGCAGAAATTAGGGTAAATTTATTCTTAAATCATAATTTTCTATGATAGGGTGGCTGAAAATCGAAAGAATCACATGCCGTAGCTTTCTTCTTCACTCAGTAGACGCTTTCCGTGGTCGATTTCACCCACTTTTCATTCACGCCATAAACTTCGCTGGACTATAATTTTCATAACTGGCGATCTGAGCTGTTGAGTGCTTTAAAGATTCACGATCGTTTCTACGGAACTCTTCCAAAATATCAGTTATAAGAGAACTTGATGACAGCGATTTAATTCAATGTAGTTTCCCATATCCATGGGTACGCGAGTTGATGGAACTAACCAATTTTTCACGCTAGGAATTTTTCCTCCTTTAACGACAATATTATTTGTATAAAACATGAAAAAATCTAAATATGCAATATAAAAAGCTGAATATACGATTTTATTAAATGAATGAAAGCTAATTAAAAAATAGTCAATATGTTCTTGCTACTTTCAATTTTCGCGGTGTCTTACAGGTACTCATCGAGTATAGATTTTATCTTCCTATCTGATGAGTACTACTGAAAATGTATTGACAAAATTGCTTTCCTATGAACTGATGTTAATTAAATACAGATGATAATGATTTGACTAAAATCCAGTATTGTTGAAATGCTAAGTATCCGCGGGAAATATTTTTTGTTATACATGAAAATTTTAATCCATTGCTACTCTATATCTCGGGAGGTATTTGAAGGGTGAATTTATACTGAGGTGCAAAACGCTGCTCGAATAAAAAAGAAAAATGTGCTAACATTACTTCCCTTCATTTTTGCTATATTGAGCCATTTGAAATATGTTTTCATTGTTGAGATAGTCTATCAAAATGTTTGCGTAACAAACGTAGAAAATGAAAAATTTCAAGACGTATTCGTTTCGGTACACAACAGAATAAGTTTAAAAAAACGTCAAATGGTTTTAATTTTCTTTCGCGCCGGATTTATTTACATCGGAGTCGGGTGCTTTTCAAATCTCACATTTTTCGTAACCGTCATCAGTTATGCAAATATAAGAGGAATAACCCATTATGTTTGAAAAATCTAGGTCCAGTCTGTCAACGTCTGGGTTCCCAAAACTCGGAACTAACTAGGAATAACGAAAAGTAGTAATCTCCATTGATGATAATAGCAATAATACTTTCCTTATGCCAGGGGTTCCCAAATTCTTTTTAACGTTGACCCATTTCCACTTTTTATCTACCGCCTCTTCCTCCTGTTAGATGGAAGAGGAAACTTTTCAGTTTCAATATCTAATAAGGAAGGCACTACTTTAAACATGAGTAATTCAAACTGAAAAAAGTTACGGGATTTTTACGTTGTTTATCCTAAAATATTGGATTGTATATCTTAACGATACGAACTGTAAATTTTACATAGCATGGTAATTTTAAATTATCACCTTTCAATGTATCCCTGAGCTCAAATCGACCACTTTGGGGGGGCATTATCCACGTTATTGCTAGTAACTATCTAAGCAATATCATGAGGCCAGGGCAGGGAAACTTTTGTAAGTAATTTTAGAATTAAAAAAGTCTGGAAAGACTTTTTCGAACACTGAAACTTTTTGGTAGACAGTTTTACGTACAAATCAGGAAATTGAAATTGATATTTACGTGTTTATCTGATCTGAGATTGAAATAGATACAAGTAATATGTTTTTAAGATCTATAAGTGGCATAAAAACTCATCCTTGATGTTGGTTTACAGGAGGGATGGGTATATTCCTTTATGCTCCCTTGAATAAACTATCGTTTACATCATATCCTTGCTACTGCAACAATATCCAAAATAGTGGGTCATTACGGAATTGTTTACGTTAGCTTCTTAGCTATTCGAGGCTCTTTGAGAAGGCAAGTTCTTCGTATCAGGAAGAGGTAACTTATGTCTTCCGGTGGCATGGCTCCATAATTCAATTTCAGACCTCTCTTTTGTGCTTTTGCGTCGATAAATTCCGATTGGTGATGTATAGGGCGCCCTCACGTGGTGCTTTGGAAATCGCGGAAAGACCGTCAATTGTCGATTCTCGAAGGGCGCCACTTTCGCTGGAAGATGTCGGAATGAACGCATCGAGATTGGAATCGATGGAATCGTGATCGTTGGAAATCTTTTGTTTGTTCTCCACCGAGTCGTTATCTCGACGAGTAATCTTTACTTTCAAGGCGCTATCGATCTCTTCCTTATTCCGTAACGGAAGTGATCGCAGGTTCGGCAATATCAATGAGCGGGGAGCTTATTGCTGAGTCGGATGACGATGAATGTCTTCCCTTATCGGGAAAAGAACGGGAATACCGTGTTTCTCCGCGTTAACACGGCTGCGTCTCAAATCCGCAGCTTCTCGGTTGGAGACGCAGGTGTTTGGTAGCAGATACAAACATCGAATCACCGTGCATTGGAATTTCTCTTTTTTAATTCGGAGACAAGTGGTTTCTTTGAGCAGTCATCATGATTTTCTTCCTTGGTATTGGGTGTTGATTGAGGTTGTTGAAGAATTCTGGTCGACGTTTTGTCTTAATATGGAGTCCTAGGAGAATCTGGATTATTGTCAAGATGTACGGGGCACCACCAAGCGTTCTCAGTTCAATCCATATTAGTGTGTACTCAGAGTCGGAATTTTATGAAAGTGAATTTCCGTTGTTATTGAAAAATTTTTTGATAGTTGTTGGGAAATGATAAATACATTATTAACAGAACAGTGATAAAGAATCGTTAAAAGGAATTTAACTCCATTTAAGTATTATTATTATTATCATTATTATTGTAAAATCATAAATTTATCCTAACATTTATTTCAGCTTATTGTTATGATTCCATTCTCTTAAGCTATTTCCTGAGTGGAGAGGTGAAGATGTACGTATTATCATCTTTGGATTTTTCAAATCAGTTTTCCAGAAATATTTGAGCCGCTATTTTATTTTAATCAAATGACTAATTATTTCTTGATGCTTCTTACACTAAAAATGTTTCGTAGTTGCATTACAATTACATCGCAGTATATAACCACTATATTCTTTATCCTAACTTTATCAATTGCGTTTTTGTAACTTATCTACGTTGCACTTCTTACGCTCGTATCCTTGCTACCAATCTCCGTATTATTCCAGAAAAGTTATTTTCACGAATGTTTTTATATGTAGCTGATTACATACCATTTCAATCTGGAGTGTTCTTCTTTATTCACTACAAACAAATCAGGACAGCCCTCAGTCGAGCAGATTCTATCAGTCTGTTTGAAGACATTCTAATGATTTTATCGCAAAATGCTGTCACATATCGCTACACTTATCTCTTCAACTGGATTTCTTCTCTTTATTATATTCTTCGGGGAAGCCTTACGTCTAACTTTAGGCAGTGATCACAACTAATTATAATAAATTATTAATATTCGCATTTATAACTTACCTCATATTTTAATTTTTTAATGTCACATGTTTTATTCTCATATTGAATATATTGTAGTGGAAAAGGTCCTCGCTATGAAAAAATTTCAAAGGGCTTTTATTGTTTAATTTATAGAGCGAACAAAGTACAGTTCGAACCGGTTCGACGGTGGCTGAAGAAGAGAAACCGGAACTGAACCGAAATTCAATACCGGAAAAATAACGACTCTAGATCGAGTTGAAAAACGTTTCTCGTATAAAAATGTATGCGTTATGAAGATACTCCTGATATAGTACTTCGATATCCGCGAAGGAACACATGTATCCGTCTCAAAATTTACGAAATTATTTCACTGACAATGCAACCGTCATCTTTAATCCCGACAACGCTGTCTCGGTCAGCTGCTTTGCAGAGGTGTAAATGAAACTCATAATAGAGGACGTGACGTGAATTATCGGAGGGAAATTTCAGGGCCTCATCTACAATCACATCTAATGAAGACATTCTCATTCTGTGTAGACTCGCTGACAACGTGATAATCTGCCGTGATAAAGGTGAGTTAAAGTCCAAATGAGATGCAAGACAAGGAGTTGTATGATCACAGAGGAGATTGATCAATAAGATATTTAACTGATGAATGAGGGAATGGATGACTGTGAATATATGCCGTGATTCGAAAAGATTTGAACCGGAACAATAGAACGCAGAATCATCAGTCATCTAAATTGGCGATAATCATTGATTCAGTATCGATTTATATACGATTTAAGATGTATCTTACCCAGAGCCGCGCCGTCCTATGGGTGCAAGGGGTGCATCGCACCCGGGCGGGCGCGGCAATAGAAGCGTAGCCAACCATTATTATTATTATAACAATATTATTTGTTGTTTTCTGTGTGATACACACGACTTGTCTATGAAATATTATGACGTGAAATTAAAGATTTGCAAACATTTAGAGGAAAGAATTACGGATAATTCAAGACGAGAAAGGAATATATGTGCAGCGGATTTAATCATAGAATTGGATTCGATAAAAGATTTTCTAGCACCAAGAATAAATCCTCTTCAGGATTTTGGAGCATATATTTACTAGAGATTTGATCGGAGTCTTTCCTAATTTCCAAATAACTTTGCATGTTTTATTGACACTTCCGGAGACTGTTGCTGCTAAGATAATGATAATCAAAAGTAATGTGAACTATTAACTCATGATGACCATTCACTACGTCAGGATACGGAATATGCATAATTAATTGTCACTGATGTTTTGTGACAAATGTATGCTTGGGATCGAAGTCATAAAACACTTTTTTTAATAAGTTTTACTTGCAAATCAGGAAATGTAAGGTTTTGGTATTTAATTTTAAGGGGGCGGAAAATTATGTTCGCACCCGGGCGGAAGATAGGCTGAGTCCGATATAGAGAGAATAATTTGATTACGATCCGCGTATTTTGCTAGGTAACAGTCTAAAAATTTGGAAACGAGAAATTTGGGCGCTTCACGCAGGATGATCATCGATTCGAGTGCTTATATCAAGAATCTCCGTCACAATATTCAAAGTTACATCGTCGGAATATAGATGTAGCGTTCCTCAGCTCGGTTAGAAAAGTTGTTTTGCAACGCACCTTCTCGTTGTGCATGTCTACCAGTTCTTCGAATGATCAAGTTACGCATAATTCTTCATATCTACCGATCTAACGCAAGTGCCACATCGGCTGCCGAGTTCTTGTTGGTGAATGAATTCTCTAAAGGACTTATAAGGATCTTTTCCTCCAACTGCAAAGGATACGTGGTCTTTGCATATGGATGACGGCGGTTGAGATTCTTGAAAATGAAGCTGCTGACGACGTTCTTTTCCTTTGCGATGAAAGAAGGAATTTCGTTACTGACAGCATCCAAACAAGAAGGTGACATAAACTCTATTCCTAGACCGAGTGCATCTTCCAAGTTGAAGGCGAAGGCTCCCTTATCTCGGCACCGTGATCATTGCATTCGACTAATCGATTCGCACAGAAACGGCAGAGCATCTGCGAGCGCGTGTTTTGCTTGGTAACGTCTTCGTAGATGTTATCCTGCGCTCCTGGAGCTGATTATCATAGGCCAGGTGCTCCATTTGCTCACTTGGGAGATGTTTGAGTCCTAGCCTGGATGTCATCCCTTTTTTGTCCTTTAATAGCGTCTTTGCACCTGACGAAACAGTTTATTCTCGTTCCCCCGTCGATCTGGAGCTCTGAGCATTTCTGAGATGAATAAGGCACGGTCGGGAAAAACAAGTGAACGCCCTCAAGGCGAGGGACACTGGACTGGAGTATTCCTTTTCAGCCTCAATGAGAGGGAACCCATAGTGTATCCTTCGGTATAGGAAAGCTTCGTAAATGTTCTCTTAAAGAAAAGGCTACGGAAGGTTCAGTCTGTTTTTCAATGACACGGAAAAAGTTTTCATCTTCTGAAGAATTGCTTCGTTATGTAGATAAAAACCTGCCTTCGTTTCCGCTATCCGCCTATAATGAGAAAAAAACTCTTCAGGATTAACAAGGATGATCTCGAATGTTTACGTAAGCCTTTGAGTGAAGTTGTTGCGTCTTTCCATTGTTGTGCCTTCCTTTTGAGATGTCTCCGTGATTTAAATGGGCCCTCTGGCTAAGAATTAAAGTAGAAAGCTTTAATGACAAAATAACATTTCTATGCATGCAAATGCCATTAATAGCATACCATAATTAGAATATTTTTACGGAAACTACTTTTTTAATCGTATCATATCGATGATTTAATTTGCATGTAAAACGCCGCTGTCAAAGTATTTATTTAATGTAGGTAAAAAAGTTTGTCATGGCATTACTGAGAATAAAACGTCCATAATACATCAACTTTGCTCTCAACTTTTACCCATTGCCTTTCCGAACAATTTAGTCATTTCGACGGAATCATCAAATTTTATCAAAAATAGGGAGTAAAAAGTTCGATCATTCAACATTGCCTTAAATTGGAGGCGATGAATGAGGTCGATAAAGTTGGAAATAAAATTTTAATGGTCAGGTAGTTAGCGTTTATCGACTATTTGCGATGAATCGCCCCATTAAACCAAAGAGGCCCATTAAACTCGGGTGAATGCATGTCGCTGTAAAATGAAAATTGAACATTACCGTTAAACAGTACAAGCGAAACAAATCAAATTTTCCATGCGCTCTGAGGAGAGTATTATTTGTAAGAATTAGGCATGCATAATATAGTAATTTTATGAAGTGAACGTGAAGTCTTAAGGAAATATCCGAAAGTGGAAAATTCATACGTGAAATGGAATTCGAATCTACTCTTCCTCAGTGCAAGTGGATGCAGAAAACCAGTTGAGCTATCACGCAGAGTAGTACTTAGGGATTAATTTACTGCGTCCGCCCGATAAGTGAAAGAACAGGGTTCGAGTACTAGTCACGCATGACTTTCTCATTTTCCAAATTCCTCTCGATTTTTCAGTCGCTTGACGTCCCAAATAAAGTTCATCCAAAATCCATCCATAACACTCGAGGATTTGTATTTTTATGGGACAGGGACTCGAACCCGGGACTCCCAATGTCCGGTTGGTTGCTCTATCCATTGAGCTATCCGTCAATGCATGGAGCAACCAACCAGAAATTGGAATATCCGGATTGGAGTCCCGGTCCCGTCAGACCTTTATCGTGTCAGTTTCTCCTTCGAATTTTTCCTAGGTGCACGCCTTTACGTCCCAAGTCATCCTTAACCCTTTTCCTTGATTTCTGTTTTATTCACGGTTTCATGGTACGCCAAATTATTTTTTCAATCATTAAAAATTACAGGAGAAGTCAAAATTATAAAATCCGTTTTCTTCTAACTCTATGTGATGCATGATTTTTCGCACCAACGCCGACGATTCGTGTGGATAACCATTGAATAATCTAAAAAAAATCGAAATCTCTTTCTTGAAATTTAACTTTGGAGAGCTGAAATCCTTGCAATGGCCACCTTTAAATTTTAGTTTATGCTAAGGATGGGTGGACTTATTCGGGGCCCATCATGAGTCAGTCAACTTTTTCAATAACCTCTAATTCTCGTAAGCACCATCGGAAATAAATACAGAAGCACCTAAGCGTTACCAACAAATATTTATTGTGACCGGCTTCGATGATTATTTGTTATCATTTATCTTGTCAAAATTTTAGGTTAGGTATAAGTTGCTGTTTTTATTTCCTTGAGCATATAATCTCTCTTCATCTTATGCCATTAATCACGCGATTTACTATTAGAAATTTCAGGAGCAGGAGGTTGATTTGCCTTAAAGTCAACTACGATGAAAGTATTTCTCTGAGTAAACTTTTCCTTTTCTCGATGAGGTCTTTATCACTAATTATTGGCAGTACGAATTTGATCGAATTTCTGCTACAGTTATGGAAATGTCAAATAAAATTATGGTCTCCCAAAGTATCGAAATAGATACTTTAAGATGATTGAGTATCCTTAGTGAATTTCTGATTTATATGAGAAGCAACGTAACCACAGTTTAACCGCTTGCAACATCCCAGTAATAATATAAATTTAGTTATCTATTCGATGGGTTTTTTCTGGTTAAAGGATCTAATTAATCTTCGATGAGAAGAGAAACAAGTTATGCCTAATTGCTAACCATCAAATTATGACTAAATATTTTACGAATATTTACCCTAATCCTTCAGTAACATGATTTTTAACTATTGAGTGCCATCTGGAAAATATCTGTATGATGATACAGCAAAATGCACATGATCATGCCTATTTCACGGTGAAATATGTTAATAGTACGCTTAGAACTCCACAAGACATCCGTAATGCTTTGCATACAAACAAGCATGAATATAATAGCAAGGATCTCTGTGGCATTTCTCCGGTTGAGAGAACTCTTGAAAAACTGCTCCAAAGCGATGGAACAGTCTCTTTCGCCGATAGAAAAATCGGCGTAGCGTACTACCGGTGGAGAAAATGCGCTGAAAATTACGCATTCCCTTTCAATACGTACCCGAGGAGTAATTTACGAAGTTTGGGAAAAGCACCAAGAGTTGCCAGCAGATTCTCCGAATGCATCGCAAACATTGGGCGTCTGTCACAGTCCGGCCGTCAATTGTACGGTATCGCCATCCTCCTGACTTTCGTATTCCCGTCACGGAGGACCCGAGGAGCCCAACATTAGATTGCACCGCGTCGTCACAAAACCTCATCGCTGATTCGGGAGGAGGCCACGTGCTTCACAATGGGCGTCGGCCGACTAAAGGGACGACAGAGGGAAAGGAGTAGAGTTGGGAAGGGGCAAATCTAGCGACGATGCGAATGAGATTGGGTTTATTTTCGGTGGGTGACAGCGAAAGATAAAGGCTCCGATCTCGATGCTGTTTTGTTTCGCATGCATTCCGCGGAAACCTCGCAAGGTCCGCGGGCGATCCCTCGCCAAAAGGCGGTCGTCTCAGACGAATGACATTCGCGTCTAAAAATAAGGTTCTCGATCGATTTGCTCTCTTTGCTGCCGTGATCTTCAAAGACGTGCGCTTTACCGGTCGCGAAATAGGGGACACTGACTTGAGTAACTCGTGCGGTGACATGGGAGTCTGCCCACCTTAGTTCGTGAACTCCCGCATTTTTTTCTAATTGAGCCTCAACTTTCCATTCGCTTGTGCTAGAGGGCCACAATCCTTTGTCCTGCAATTTAAATTAATATGATATCAAAAATAGTATGGTATATACGTAATGTAAAGTAAAAATAATAGTAAATCGTTATAATTAAGTAATTTACTTTTAAATTTGAAATGTTAATTTTCAGCAGATATTTTCAAACTCTCTTAGTGATTATTATTTGCCTTGCTACCATACCTTGATGAATGAAGTAATTATCGTATCTTTTGGTATGGGATGTAGAAAAATGTATCTGCTATATTCTTTTGTCTCAGTCTTGTTCATGGCTGTGATGATATAAAAGCTACTTAGGAGTGAGTTATACTCAATACTAGCATTAATTAAGGTTTCTCCTTAGGCAATGTTACGAAACGTTTTACTCGTAGTCATTGTGCTTCACTGATGTAAGCTTGTTCTGCTTAGAGCTTTCTGGCTCAGTTAGGATCTTTAATACTACAAAGGAAAAACGATCAGAAGTAACTATCCGTCCTGACAATCACTTACCTGAATCGCTTCTTACCATAGCTTTCTCTATGAGCTCACGCACGTTGCTAACTGGAATAACAATATCAGCGCTCTCGTCGACGAAATCTGTAGTGATAAACTTTTCGAAAAGCTTATGTCGGTAATTAAGTCTTCTATCTCTAAGCGAAGTCTACCCGAGGGATGTTATCATAGCACAAACACTACTGTCGTAGGACGGTATGGAATAAGCGACAGAGGCTAAAATAGGACACAAAATATTGATATCGTTGAGTATAAAAGTTGATTTTGAAGAAAGCTTAAGATGTACTCGTATATCACTGGTGTAAGAATAGGTGAACGAAACAGAAAACAAAGATTACAGAAGCTCATTATTACTACTCCGTTGAGTAAACAGTTCAAGGTATTTTTATTTTCCATTCAGTAACCTATTTTCCAAGTTCTCATAGATTTCTGACCAGTGCACGCTCAGGAATTTGAAATTCATTTGTTTGCGGATACCCTGTCAAAACAGATTCTCATTGCGGAAGGAGTAGCATAGTAATGGTAATATTGTTAAAAGTGCTTCGACAGCTGGGATCTTTTGCACTCGAACTTCCACCGGGAATCGAACCCGGGACCGCTTTCACTGAAGTCGAACCCGTTGCCTACTTGCCTATCCTGCAAGGAATAGCTTTGCACGAGGCAAATTGCCCCAGGAAGAAACCAAATTATAAACGGAAGTGATGTAATCATGCGTGACTAAGGTTCGAATCCAGATTTTCCGCTTTTCGGGCGGATTCTCTGAGACAATCAAGCTATAACTTTGTCTCACCCCTTTTTTAGGGAATTTGTGGAATCAAATCAACGTTTGTGGTGATTCTAATGTATAATTTATTAATAATTTCACGTAGTACTCCACAATGTAATAGAGACGAGGCCTATGTATTCTACACCGTCAGTACCAAAAACCCATTTTTTACATCGTGAACCCCCCACTAGGAAGTTCTAACCCTTGTCCGATCAAAGAAACGGTACACCTTTTGTATTCCGTGATAACGTTAGTTTCAATCGGAATAAATAACCACTATTTCGCTTCCTAGAGAGAGGTCAGCGCGCGTCTGTCGCCGAATAGAATTTATCCATCACGATTCTCTTCCTCCGAAACGAATTCAAACTTTCCTGTCAATATTTCCTCTAGTAATAACACGCTGCACCGTCGCCTAGCGCGTGCTGTCCTATGGCGTGGGACTAGGTGAACGATTTGGGCGCGTGAGAAAGGGTAGGGAGGGCAATTGATTTTTATTGGAGGCGCCGAAACAGTAATGACCCGCTTAAATAAGCTCGTTCCCACAAATATCTCGGCGGGGCGCTGATAGGTAAGTTGGCCCTCCCTTGGAGGAGGCGAGCCTGAACCATTCGCCTTTCCAACGGAGGTAGATTAGATATTCCCTCACGTGCGGAGGTGTGTTGCTCCAAGATTAGAATCATAGGACAGTGTGAGATAAGGGTCTAGGTAGAAAAAGATAATAGATGAACTATGAAGAGGCAATGAATAATGTAGCAAAAGTTGTAAAATACGTAGCCTATGATAAGTAAACATTAAAATTGAATTATGTAAATTATTAAATGAATTATAAATATTTGATAATTTAGCGAGCTGATGTTATTATTTATAATTTTTATTGGGTATATAACTATTATAAATTACGTAAATCCTGATTCTCCACTTCTTGAAAAATGATTTGAGCTAAATTACGGCAAAAAATTTCTTTTCATTCTAAAATGACTCATAATTATGAAAATCATGCGTTAGAAATGGGAAAAAAATCAAGAATACCCACTGTGAGTTATACACCCTTAAAATCGAATATTCGCCATTTACGACATACTATAATTTCTAAAACAAGTTAACAATTACTACTTCTAAGAGTTGTGGTCATGAAAGCCCGCGGCGCATACCAGATATACATTTTAAAAGTATATAATGGAGGCTAACCGGCGAAACTTGTCACTAATCATAAACTATTCTGTGGAAGATTACAAAGTTTTATTTTATTTCATTAGTGATGTCCTTCCACGAGGTTACGCCTAATCATATTCATTATATATAATGTAGATTATATCAGCATGATCTTTACTGAGGCCTTTATATGGGGCCCTCTTGAGGAGAGGCCCTCACCTAGCAACTGTCTCCTTGTGATAAATCGGTCCCTACCATTATGTCTCCCTTGTCTAACTCGGATAGTCGCTGGAAGAAAATTTACATAAATATGAAGTAACGAAGAAAAAAACTCTGTTCGGCGTACATCTACGAATAGGCAGATATCCTCCTACGATGATGCATTGTTCTTCGAATAGAGTTCCTCTCCTTAGCATAGAAATCGCTGATTTTTTCTCTGGTAAGGAGTGTCAGGTAGCGCCACGGTCGCTACGCTGGCGCCTAAACCGAATCGCAGGGGGTACGCAGGAGAGAAGGTAGACGGCAAAGACAGAAGTCATCTGAATGCAAAAACGTTCGTTTCCTGGCCATCTCCCGGTGAGTGGCACATTTCTAGAATAATTTCGCAAACTAAATTGTCAGATCACATCTGCCTAGTTGGCGTATGAGTTGACGCAATCATCTATCAAAACTAAAAAAAAGGTTCTCCCCTTCCTTCGGATTTGTTGTTGGTTTTCACCTCATGTTCCATTGGTTTTTTCGGTATATATATTTGCCATGTTTCCTATCTCGTCACCTGGAGATGTAGCTTGGCTACGAAACCATGGTCGTGTTCTTGTATCTGTGGTAGTAAAAGTTTATCTTCATGGAGTTTTTGAATGTTATTAATGACCACAAAGTTACTCCTGATTGTGTATCGTTTTACCGAACACGAACGAATTTATAATCAGAGCCCAATAAGATTGGGTTTATAAACTCCCAATAGCAAATTGCTCTGGTTTTTTGCTTCAAGAAATAATTTTATATTTGTGGAGTAACATATTATGTTCGTAGAATATGCTACATGTCTTTATCACTGTTTAAAGTCTATCCATCATTTTTTGTAATTTATCGAAACTATGTATAGTAATCCAAAAGTCGTTTGTTTATTATGTCCTTCATGAAACGACTGAGATTTCTATGGGATGTATATGAGCGAAGTTTATGAAAAATCGAAATTTTTCTTTCATTGTCCTTAGTGAGGGCCTCGATCTGATCTTTGCGTCTAAGGCCTCTGATAGTTTAAATCCGCCATTGGGTCTCAGTTGGAATCCTGAATAGAGCATGGTTGTGTAAGTGCCTAGATTTAGGGTGAATGCAAGGGTGACCTCACTGGAATAAAATTCGCCACAGATAGTCCCGCTTATCATTGTCTGCATCCTTTAAATCAGTGCTTCCAAATCGGTGTGCAGCGGCACACTGGTGTGTTTTATGTAAGCTCTTCTGTGCCGCTTAAATCCTAGACTATCACATTCCAATAAATTTCTATTATAAACGGTTAATGTCATGATATATTCATCGGGCTCCCGGGTATCCAAGTAGGCAACGCGTTTGACTTAACTATAACGCGTTCTTAACAGTACTACCTCTGAGATATTCATCATACTGTGGAATTTTGTTGTATGAAAATAAAAATGCCCATTCCGCGTAAAAATTTCTCTTTGAAATAAATTCGTATTCTCAACGAGCTCGGCTCTGCCGCTTGCGTGAATCCAAAGAATAAATAAATAAATCAAACTTCCACACGAATGATTTAGTTTCCTGCGAACTTTGCGTTTATGGCTAAGAGTGCCATGGAGGAGATAACCTTTGGATGCGCTGCTCAAATTTCCGCTGGGAGAGCTTCCTTAACGATGACGTTTGATCGAGCATCAATATATTCACTCATGCTAATAAGCACATCGGTTAATCTGCTCCCAGATGATCGGAAGCCAACAGTACTCTTCCTCTTGTCATTTCCTATTCTCCTATTCGCCTCGCAAGACCCTTTTTTTTCCTTTTTCTAGAGGTCATCGCCTTCTGCGAGACGTAGAATCACGGCGATGCTTTCAGGACAACCACGTGGCGCCATCTCGAATGCCGTTCGCGGGGCGGATGTTATCTTCTCTTCCGACGATTAAACGTTATTACCGCGCCTTCTTTAGCTCTTCTCTATCGGTAGAGCGGTTTTCCATCGTCGGGAAGACTATTAGAGGAAAGGGGATGTCACATCGTCGCCTCGATGTCGTCTGGAAGCGGAAGTTGAAGGTTTTGCCGCGTGCTAGGGTATTAATGATTTTCCACTCCGCTGATGTGAGAGATTTATGACAGAATTCTTAACTAGAGTTCGAATGTTATAAAGTGTTCAGATTTGTTACCGAACGAATGTTATTCTGGTATTGGACATTGGATTCCTCGGTGGAGTAAGGGATAGCATGCCTAGCAAGACTCGGAAGGCAGATTCGTTTACTAGTTTAGGCTTGCTTGCTTGTACGGGTTAAAATAGGATTGATTGTAAGAGTTTTCTACATAGACTAAAATTTGGCCAATAAAGACGTAGGTATATATGGTGATCGTCATTTCCTATACTCATTTACTCAGTACCCCGCAATTAAAGATGACGTGTCCAATGAATGATGAATTTCACGTGCGGTGTAGTTTCCAAAGAAAGGTACAGTTCAGTCTATGAGGAATCATTATTTAGATTTGTTCCCCGCAAGTCGCCTGTGGCGTATGGCAGGGGGTGTATTATCACCTTACCTAATCTAACCTATGAGCTTCTCTGATGCTATGCGGAAAGAACGACCAGAAGTAACTACCTGTTTTAACGATTATTTCCTTGTAACACTTGGTCGTCGCCTCTCGAAGATCGCGCTCGTTGTTTACCGGGATGACAATATCATTTATTTCTCCTAAATATTCTGGACCGATGAATTTTTCGGCAAGCTTTCGTCGGTAATCAGATCTTTCCTACAGCAAGTTCCACCCGAGTGATTATCTACGAATACGCCATATTTCTTCGTCGTCGATATAAACTTCTTCAATTTTTATTGCTTAAACGAAGGCTTTTAATGTACCTACCTTATTACCTATTCCTAATCACTCTGATACACATGCTTATGAACCACATTGTTCGAACAGATGATTGTCGCGAAGGTAAAAGATACGGAACTCAGAGGAGATAATCATGAATTTGTAAGTTTGCCTAGCAATGGGCTCCATGTAGATTCTATTGGTTGTTTCAAAAGAGAAGACATTCATTTGCTATGAGTTATACTCGTCCAAGATTTCGTTCATCTCACTGCGAACCTTACTTGATTCATCGGCAAATCCTCGCAGCCCCGATCATTCATTCTGTAACTTATTGGCGCTCATAAAATCGAGTCCTCTGCTGCTTCCATTCCAGCTGACGAGCGATTTTCGCATCAGAGGCGTTTGCAATGAACTCTTCGCAACCTCAGCTGGAATGGAGCAAAGTGAGTCATAAAGAATTGGTGAAATCCAGACTAAAGGATATAAATCAAAGGGAGTCCGTCGAACAATTTTCCCTGGCGAATGTGTGCGCTTTCCCGCTCTGCTCAGCAGATGTTATGTGCATCAGAAAGCATGGTGAGAAGGGTTACTTCAACATTTTACTTCTCGGATTCCTCTCCATGTTGATTTTAACTGAAAGACAAAAACGACACAAAATATCTATCTCATCCATTTCGTCGATACGAGCCGACTCGCTACAATAGGTTTGTCCTTGTTATAATAAAACTTACGTACAATACGTTTACATCAGTTACGTAGTTTTCTTACGGAAAAAGAGGTCTTGTTGATTTTCCAAAATCCTCTATTTTTTCCTATTCTTTCTTACATCTTAACCTTCATAGGTATCCATACATCTTTTCATGTGTGCCATTTTACTTCTTAAGTCACATACCTCTCTTTTCTTTATCATTTCATTTTCTTCTTTCAACCATAGTAAAAATTTCGATTTTAATATCAATCAAAATTTCTGATTTTGATCCAATTTTAATTCTACATAATTGAAATGCTTCCTGTTTAATGATATTCATCATCTCTTCTTAATATTTTTGTCTAAATAAACGCCTAATTCTTATATTACATGATTTATTAATTGTTATTTTCAAAGTCCCGTTCATATTCATCATTTCTTGTGCTTCCGTTTAGCATTTTATGAATTTTATTACCAAATTCTCCACTCGATTTCAGATATAAATATCTCAGAAAAATTATTCGCCACTATTCCGATTACTCCTAATTCGGAAGATTTGGTGAAACTTCCAAATTTGGCTTCTTCTTGTGGAGAGTTCAAAATTGTTTCCTTCAAATGAATCGCAGTTTTCTACTTGTATTTCTATTAAATGCTTTTCTCTGCTATCATGGATCAGCTATTTGGATCTTTCCTCGTGACAGTATGAAATTTATTTACTTATTAGTTTTTTCGTTTGTTTATTTGTTATTTTCCAATTCATTATCCAATGTATAATAAAAAGGGCACTATAATATCCCTAAAACAAATAAATTATAATAAATATAACAAGAAAACAGATATTTAAAGATGATGAAAATGTAACTGTTGCCCTATATATTACGTCCTTTCAAATATCTCGTCGTATTTCATTCATGTACTCTCTCCCAAAAAGCTTAGGAATATCTTTTGAGAGAAGGAATTTTTGCATAATTGCAGAATCATTAAATGATCAACCCTAATTGATCACTCAGTAGTAAAGTATAGGGCTAGTAAATATTGTCAACACATAAACGCACAATAAAATAACATACANACCTATATATTACGTCCTTTCAAATATCTCGTCGTATTTCATTAATGTACTCTCTCCCCAAAAGCTTAGGAATATCTTTTGAGAGAAGGAATTTTTGCATAACTGCAGAATCATTAAATGATGAACCCTAATTGACCACTCAGTAGTAAAGTATAGGGCTAGTAAATATTGTCAACACATAAACGCACAATAAAATAACATATAAGGAGGTAAATGCGACCGCCCTGAGACTCTAACGAATGTGTATCTATCAATCCATCTCGACAGAACTCTTAGCGAGTTTGCCCAAGATGGCTGACGTCTCGATGAAAATTGCCGTGTGAAAAGTTACACAAAATACGATCCGCATTCTCCTTCCATCCACGACTCCTGATATCCGATCGAATCTTTCGAGGGTTTAGATCTGCGTGATGGACGGAGAGACAGGTTGACAAGCAGAATCTCGCCGAATTCAATCTCTCTCAGGATTCAACTCCGAGAATTTCTCCATATCGGTCATCACCTCTATTGAATGAAGTGGTTGGCTAAAAGTTATGGGAGGCTTAAGACAGGTACTCCAAGATGGTGGGCATGTTGCAAATCCATGTTTCTAAGAAGCCATAGCATGATGCGAGTAAAAAATTCGCTTGATTTCCCCAAAGGTAAAGAATTTCATAGTAAAGAATCCATTAATAAATTAATAAAATCTTTATAAGAGAGAAATTGTGGCTAGAAATCTCTAGAATATCTCTTCTTCCACCTAACTCGTGGTCATTGCTAATATTATAAACGAATAATTACTTTGAAAGATATAGTTAGAGAAAATCGGCCGAGATTTTGGATATAAAAGATAAATATTTAAGGAATCGTAACTATAGCAGAATATTATCCCCAAGGAGTCTTCTGTTACGTATTTAATTCGAGGTTGTATGCTAAACCATGAACTACCAAGACCTTTGGAAAGGGAATGAGGCAGTAGTATACTACATCACTCTTCCTTTTGGCTAGTGGCTAGATGAGGAATGAAGTACTAAGCCATTGCCTTCCTCATTGTGTAAGAATGCAATTAGTAGAGCATGTCAGTTTATATGCTGCACCGTGACCAAATGAATGATATTTTTATAGCATCCAAAAACTAGTGAGTAATACGAAAGCACTATTTATAACTCAACCGTCGTCAAGACTGATTGTAAAACAGAAGTGAACGAAATAGATGTTTCTCAGATATTGATAGTTTTATAGTCTCTCAGATATTGATGTCAAATCTACTCAAGTATGAGTGATGTTGGATAATGACATTGCTTAAGGTCTCTTCTTATCAAATGCAACCGAAACGTTGCCCATAGACTCGTTGTGTTTCACTTACATGGACTTATACCGCTTGCAGCATTCTGGCTCGGTGAGGAAATTAGAGGAAAACCACCTCACTCTAATCTTGCCTATAGTAAGCGCTATTTCTCTCTCCTAGCACCGTGATGGTATAGCTCTTGGTAGCTAATGGAAAAGATGAAGTTTAAAGCCCTTCGGGATGAATACTTCGCAGACAGTCGTTCTTAAATATGTCGGTGTAATAATAACCATATGTTTCCATAAAAATCGTCAACAGTTTTATACTTTATCATTGTCATTACGTATGTTACAGATGGAATTAATAAATTTTCTCCTTTAAAAATTTTAACATCGCTTTCATTGTTTTCGGCTTTCAACTTGAGGTACCGAAATATCCGTTATCGCGCGCATTAAGCGACATTACGTGCCGTATTTCTGCTATCATACGGGAAGCACTATTGTTTCTCGACCGAAAGGAAATATATTTTCCTCCCTGGGTCCCGCCCTCGCTGTCCGCCGCCATCCCGAAATGGCATAAATCTTTCCGTTCCTCCCGCACTCCCTTTCCTATTCAGTTCCACAACGTGAATGTTGAGTCCTAGGACTCGGATTGTATCGACCACGGTCCGAATCGGCTGAATGGGACGGTGTTATCTTCGAGTCCAATCCAAACCAAGTGACGGCGGTCCGCTCTCCGTTAGCCATCATCACTCCCAAACAACACTTCTCACATCTTCCGATGTTTAGACAGGTGGACCGCCCTGCCCCATCTAACGCCGAATGTTATTATTTCTTCCGGTGGACTTTCTTTTGTTTCTAGCCTCTTCGAAGGCCTTTCTTTCCTATCACCCTCTGTTTTTTTCTTGAGGAATAATAGTTGGATAAGCGTGAAATTGTTGTGGTGGAATGGAAGGAAAGAAAAGATATGCCACCGTATATGTGGAATGAGAAGATAGACGAAAATGTACGTGCGAGGGAAAGGAAGGTGAGGATAAAATGATGGCGGACATAGCTGAAGGAATAGAGACCGAATAATATGTGAAGGGGCAGAAATTGTAAGAGACAATTATAGAGTCAAACGTATAGAAAGGAAAGAAAGTTGGAACACGGCTGATAATGAAGTAGAGATTTTAAAACACCCCTAAAGCTGTATGTCGGTAGGCGGAACTCACCCTTAGAGACTAACGGGAAGCTCCGGATTACCGATTTCTGGGAAAATTCATATGCGCATTTCAGAGACAATCAGGAAATATAAGGAATATCCTTAAACTAATTTTTAAATTCTTAAACAAATTTTCGATATTAAATATCGGAAATGTTTAAAATTTGAAAAATGAGGCGCTATGAGGAATGGATAATTCTCGCTTTAGGTATATATTTCTCTTTGAAGAGAGATTGAATAACTCTCTTTGAATGAAGTAAGAGAATTTCAGGGATGAGAATTGAAGTCAGTCAAGAGTGCTGTATCAATTTATCAATTTACAATTTTTATTTTTTCACAATCACCTATGGAGTCCACCTTTCGAACCCCTGTTTATTTAAAGTTTCCCATGGCAGAAATCCATGGCATTTTCATGGCAGAATAAATACAAGCGATATAGAATATCCCTAACGTAGAATGCAGAAGGGATTAGATTTGTTGTTCTAAAAATCACCGGAAGAAGAAAAACATCCGAAACTTTGGAAGGAGACATTAAACCGCACTGACGTCTAAAAAATAACTGATGAATAATGGATTGAAAATGTAGATTAAATATGGAAGTAAATTTACATTCGAGCTCCTAGAAAGGCAACCATTCTGGTAAAAGAAAGAAAGAATCCACGTCTCCAGTGAGATCATAAGACATTTTACTCCCAGGACGCGCCAGGAGATGACAGCACTTCCCTTGTTTATTTATTGCGGTTTCGCATCCGTCTGGGAAGAGCGTCCGTGGCATTTAAAATGGCGCCAAAACGAGTGTTTTTCCATTTACGACCGGCAATTCCAATTTTACGAGTTTAGGAGTACATTTGTATAAAGATTGTTATTGGCTTATTCTTCTTTTCTAAGTAGGAATATCTATCCTCGGTAAAAGAATACAAAGGGTTTTATGATATACATATTTATACCCTAAACTGAGAGAATCGTGCGTATGTACAATAAAAAGTTCAAGGGAAGTGATTTCTGACTCTTTGTATCTTTGTTATTTGTAAAGATATCTGTCGCCAAATCTTCACCTGAATTAAAGGGAAGAATCGTTCTTAACACCCACTTCTTCTAAAATGAATGGTATCAAGCAATGCTTGGTGGAATTTCGTGATTTATGTATTTTAATGTATTTAATAAAACATTGATATATTTACAAAACTTGTATTCGGAGTACTAAGTATTCGGACAAGTTTTGTCATTAAATATATATTAAAATATATAATTTTCTTTATTTGAAGAGTATATTTAACAGACTCAAGAACCTAAAATCATCGGGAGGCAACAAATCTTGAGTTAATCTCGTTTTATCTGTTAGTCTTCGCTGAAGAAAAGTTGCAAAAATCTAACCGCTTTCCGTAACTTTACTAAATAATCTTTTAGAATTTTAAAGGTATACTGACGTTCAAAATCTCCACGATTTTCAGCACATGAATACTTTTGTCAAACACGCCACCTCGGAAATTTCACCGAGCTGTTTCGATTACTTTCCAGAAAAATCTCACCATCAACTTAGTGTATGTGCCCTGGGTTCAGGGGCAGTTGGTCGAAGGACAACTGGTCGATGGGACAACCCGTCGCTAGACATTTCGTCGCTGAGACATTTGGTGGAAGGACAATTCGTCGCTGAGACATTTGGTCGAAGGACAACTCGTCGCTAGACATTTCGTCGCTGAGACATTTGGTGGAAGGACAATTCGTCGCTGAGACAACTCGTCGCTAGACATTTCGTCTAACCACCAAATGTCTCAGCGACGAAATGTCTAGCGACGAAATGTCTAGCGACGGGTTGTCCCATCGACCAGTTTTCCTTCGACCAACTGACACCGAACCTGTGCCCTAATATTACTTAATGCCCTTAGAACTGAACAATTATTTCAATTACTCTAGCGAAATATTGTTATCTTTAGATTTGTAATTTCATCTCGTAACTGTAACTTTTAAACATATATTCTCTGTATTTTCTTGTTTGTCTTTTGATTTTTTTTTCATTTTTGATTACCTATTATTAAATTTATTTTTTTATATATTGTCTTCATATGCATTTACTGTGTGTTTTGCCGTTTTTTCCACCCCCATGCTCTGTAGGTGGTTTCCTGCAACGTGGGTTTTTTCTTTGTCAATCTTAAGATGCAAAGATTTGTCTCCCACACTGCACTCTTTCTTTTAGTCTATAATTATATTTTGTACGTAATATAATGACATACGAGGTTAGGTGGAAGAGAGGCCCTCATGTCTATCTATCTATTATTTTCTAGTATAGATTTCTAGCATAGATACCGCCTTTCAAATCATGAAACATTTTTTGCCTCTTCTTCCCCTCTTTTTCCCTTGTAATCCTTCCATTTCTTTTATAAACATCCTTCTCCGCTCAACACTTGACCAACACATTTTTCCTCCCGCAGTTCCCAATCTCAACCCCAAACTCAATCATAATTCTTAGGTCTCATAGTTCCGAATCACGTCTAAATATATGAAAACTTTAAACGTCTATGGAACCCTATTTTACCCGCAGGGAATTAAATAAATTATCCCTCGTCTGATACTGAATGGGATTTTTCCGTCTTAAAACACTTGCCCATTACATAAACTTAGACTTTATTAAGTTTTATCCTCGCACATTTTTTTCTCCCCCGCGGTTTATCACTCCTTCGCGGTACTTAATATTAATTTTAAAAGTATATTTATACTATTTGCATACTTTATTACATAACTTTTGAAGACGACGGTTCGCAGTTCCAACACGGGCACCCGTGAGCTCCGATCATGTTCTTAACATTCTAAAATTATTATACTTGTCACGGATAATATGCACTAAAAGCACTAAGGAAAATTCTCACACATGTATGAAGTAATACCGGATATTAGTTGGCGTGGCTTTCAATGTATGTATGTATGTACAGTTGCGGAAGCAATTAATGAACGTGTTCTTGGCATCTGAATGCGGCGAACGCCCGCTATATACCGACTAAGCAGTTTCGACTCAAAACTGCTTAATTGGTTCTGCCGCACCCTGTACTACCGCAGAATATACACCCAGACAAACACGAATCCTAGGTAAAATACTACCTTGTCTACCTTTCTGGATAATATGCCTTTCGTATTTGTCATCCTTTATCTACACACCTCAAAGTAATTTCTCAGAAAGAGCAAATTTATACCGGCTCGAGGTACTACATGTATTACTTTTGAGTATTGCTTCAGTATTAATCCCTAAAAATTAATTCTTGGAAAATCCCTATTCATTCAAGGAAATCTATATTCGGAGACCTTATCAACTAGAGAAGAATGGAACCGTATTAAGGAGAAGTGTGCTATCAGTAGTATTCCTTGCATTTTGATTGTTTGTGCCCACTAGGTAGTAAACAAGTAGTTACAAGGTAGTACAATATAGTAAATGTATGCGATGTTTGAAATTTTTCCGTGAATTCTTCTCGTAATTCTGTTAACGGGATTGTAGCTAAATATACCATCCCCTGAAGTTGTTTTATTCTGGACGAGATTTGTTAGCGATATTTTGATATCTCAAGGAAATTTTTAGATCTCCCGGGAATCCGAAAGCTACAAGAAAACAAAAGAATTAAAATGAGAATCAGGTTTAGAAATTCCCTCAGAATTAAGGCGCGCCAACGACGAAAGTTTGACTAATAATATCACCCTACGAAGCTCTCTTAGAGCGATTCCCAGCGATATATCTGATCAAACCAAGGTTAGGAAATTCTTTAAATCGAATGATACACACCCAACAATATTTGGAGGCTGTTCACTCTATAAATTAATCCCAGGTAAAGAGTTAAGAATCGATTTTTTATTGCTAACGGAATTATTCAATTTTTTGACTGTTTGAAGTTTTGATTTGGTAGTTCTACTATAATTTGTTTTGTTTTGTTCTACTATAATTTGTTTTGAAAAATCTTTGGATTCATTTTCAATAAAACTTTGATGAATTGGTCGATCGAAACCGATAATAATCGCTGATTCCTCGGTTGCGTCCGCTCTTAATTAACCTATTTTCTTATGTTTTAAATAATAGTGATGATAATGAAAGCTACATTAGCAAAATTCTTATAATTTTCACTGTTTCCATTAATTCTTATAAAATACGAAAATATTATCTCTTGAAAGATGTTGTCCTTAAAAAGTTGTACGGTTTAATTCTTGCGTTCATTGAAATATGTAAATCGGTACAAGGTCGGTCAGGCTCTTTCTTTATTCGATGAATAGAATTGTATTATACCTTATTTCTGCGATTTTTCAGAGTTTTGCGGTCTTAAATATCATTAGTTTGTCCATTATTTCGATGTTTATCGGATATTTCTTACTCTTCGTGGAAATTACTGGGGTACTACCGAATAGCCAAGTGGGTAGTGTGTTAGTACTTGGTGATATCGGTCCCGGATTCGATTCCCAGTGATCCGCCCAGATGTGCAAACCGACAACATCAGTCTTATGTTTATTAAAAATATTCTACTGCAATACTGAGGCGTAATTGTTGCCAGTTCTGAGACCTATGTAAATAAACCCTAGAATATCTTATGCATCGGGTAACTGTTGTAGCAACAAAAATTTTAATGATAGCAAAGTGAATATTTACTGAATTTATTCTTCTTAGATTTTACGAAAATCTATGTATGTAATCACAATTACTTTTATGATTCTTTTCTTGTAAAATTCCTCCAGAGTTCGTAAGACCATTTTTTCGAATTAAATTTTAGAAAAGATAAGAAGTTTTCAACGAAACGGAAAAATAAACTTAAGGTGTATTTCTCAAGGAGGTTACTGAAATCGGATAGATTAATATATGCACGATGGTGATTATTATAGGGAATGTTTTCATGTACAAATGAAGCACTGCGTTCTGAACCTTCATCTCCTCCGTAACTCCAATGTCAAACGGAGGGAGAGAGTTGTCTGATTCATTTGCCAACCTTGAGCATCGCGTTCTCCATTTTCGTTTGATGATTTCCGTCCGTGATATTGAATTGGGGTCTTATGGTCCAGGTGGACGTTATCTCAGCCTCGGATCAAGGCATCCTTATTCCCCAAGCCATAGCCAACGGTTTCGAGGGAGCGCCACCGCAATCTCGTTAGCGCAATTGACCGTGAAATCTCGATAACAGTCGAAATTTCGATTCAGTTTCTCCTCGCTTTTATTGGTTCTCTTCATACCCTCGCCTACCACGTGTTCCGCTTGTATTTGGACTCCGCCGACGTAAGGAATTCGTTTTATAGCTTATAGCGTTTGCCATGACTTTCTCCCGCAGAAAATGTCTGGCTTAAAACTTAAGAAAATTAAGAGTTCGGATTATATGTATTTTAGAGAAATCAATCCGAGATTATGTTAGAAGAATATAAATGGGAAAATACGATGTAATAATGCCCATGACTAATATAATAACACCCTTATTGTCAAAAGGTCCATATTTTTTTTGTGTATATACTCAGGTTAGTCTAGTTTACAATGCCATCGAGAAAGTAGTGGTAACTTTAGCTCTTCAGTATTAAAATTATGATTGTCACAAGTTTCTGCAGTACCCTAAGAGTAATTATTCCTTTAACTCCTTCCTCTTGTTCATTTTGTACACTTCATTTGCACATTCCTGTCGTCTTTCCAATGCAATTTCTTTGCTAAAACTCACAGATTCTTTCTTTCTTGTCTGAGGAGCTATTTAACTCTTTTCTTGCAGTTCTAACTCAGATAACTCTGAGAAAAGTCCTTTTCACACTCATCACTTAAAACGTTATCCATGAATATTATAAGTGTAAGGAATAACATGTTAGCATGAAAGATCTACCCCAAAACTTTGGCATCAAAATTCATTGCCAAGAGTGAGTTGCCCTGCTTCTTTGAAATTTGAGCTGCAGCTATAATGAAAATATTTTCATTGGCTTTTTTTTGATTTTTTGATATACTTATTTAATTACCATGCTCAAATTATGATAAATAGTTTCCTCTGCTGTTTTTTCTCTCATTATTCCATATGATGGTTAATTTTTATATTATGATTTTCATACACATTTATAATGCAGATATCTGTGAATATTTCATGATGAAAAATTATCCCTGGTTAGCAGCTGTCAAACAACTCGATCATCTATTAATTTTATACCTTTTCTGAATTATATATTAATATTAAAATAATCTTTTATAGATAATATTGGATTTATGGTTCTTTCTCTTATGAAAGTCTCCAATTTTATTAGTTAAAATATAAACCAGTTTAGAGATAAAATAACTCTCATAACATTATTCGTGCTCAAAATTCTGCCATTATCATATGCTCATGGTAGGCATTAGTTGGTTAAAATTTATGTTGATAAATAATTTACCAATTACACCCATGATGAAGAGAATTTTGCTCTAACTGTTTAAATGTGTACCATAAAGTCTAATTCAAAGCCATTTTATAATTTAACACAATTACCAGCTTTTAATTATTTATCTCTATTGCAGACTACAACTCTTGGCAGTTACCAAGGAAATACAGTGGAGAAGTTGGTGTTTTATAACCACACTGAATGTGAATGCCAGGACAAAAAGGAAGACTTGATGCCACGGGATCCAGCTAAGAGTTCTGATTTCAGCACAAGGCACTACAGGCACCCAGGAAATACAGCAAGGATGGATCCATATGGGCCTGCACCTTTGAGGAGTTCCAGAATTGATAGGACCCCAGATCCACCACCAACTAATGAGTATGTTTTATTCCATCATTAGGCATATGTAAGAACAGGAAATTCATTTGTAAATATTCTCTGATATGCTGTTTAAGTTTCTATAATTGATTCTATTCTAAATGTATTAAGTACACAGTGAGTAATTTTAATGAAACCCAGAAATCTATAAGCTATCTGGGGTTAACAAGTTTTAAATTAAATTTCTGTACTTACCTTGCATTATATACTTTTAATTTCTTTCTTAATTGTTTAATCAGAAGCTGTATCAAATCCTCGGGAGTAATTTCATTCCGACATTAATTTTGAAAAGGGGAATAACATACATTTAAGTTCCAGTCATTCTACTTTTATAGAAATATATTCTCGTATCCATAGATTGCTGCTAAATTACATGTAAAGAAGTTATTGAACTTATTGATGAAGAAGATTAATTAGTTCCTCAGTTTTTACTAAGTCACAATCATTGAATTTCAGTTGCAAGTGCCCAAGCCTGTTCTCAGTGAGACACCCAAGTGAGCCAAATGAATCATGCACCTGTGACTGCTTTGATAAACAGCAGGACTGCATAAGAGCAAAGAGAGGAAAGGAATACTTCTCCCTTCAAGATAGACTGTAGGTATTGCTTTCTTCCTAAAAAGCATGTTTTTGCAGACAAATGTTCATGATAACCAATGTTACTTCGTCAAACTATTGCACAAAAATCAACAGTCAATGAACCCTAAAGAAGCACAAAAATATATTGATAATAAGACAATTTGAAATGTCTTATTTTCAAGAGCTTTTACTGAGAGTAATGGGAAATGGGAATGTGTTGACCTGGGAAACCTGTTTATTTACTGTTCTTTCTGGCCCACAAGACAACTGTTTTCCTGAAAAGTGTGACCTAAAATCAACCTGCATCTTATTGATTAAAATTTATTTTTATTTATTAAATACAAACAAATAAATGTAATCGAAACATTAAAAATTTCCGGATTAAAGGAATATCTATTGGTAGTTGTTCTCAACTGGGTACAGAGTGGCACTCTGGTGTGCCATTATGAGGCCCTAGTATGTACAGTGTAATAACCAAGCATAACACATTCTTCAAACTTTGCAATATGAATATGCTTTACTTTTCAAGATATTTTTTCCTTTCATAGGAGTCCATGAAGAGTGCTTTGAAATATCCTAGCTCACACTTGTTGTTCTTTTACTGTCAATTTGAATTTAGAATGAAAGTAATTAAAGTTTTCCTTTGGGATCAGCTACAGGACTTTATCCTGCAAAGTATTCATACCTTTCCTTAATCCTTGCTTCTTTAGTTTGCCGCAAAGTTTGAGTCGGTACATGACTTCTGTTTTTCCCTCAGTTTAAAGGCACTAACCTGTTGGTGCAAAGTATTTAACTTTCCTTGACCCAGAATGTAACAATTTTAAAAGGGACTGTAATTCAAAGTATAATATCTATGGTCACCTTTGGTATATTACAATACTCTTTAAGTGGTGGTTCATGAAGCATTGAATTGTTTAGGGCGGAAGTCTTTTCTTCTTAATTCTTTTTGTTAACACATAGATAGTTCACACTTTATGAAACCATGAATTTACAAATTCTTCTTTTTAAAAACTTATATCAATTCCCTCACCTGAAAAATGTCTTCATTTTACATCAAATCCACTCTGATTAATGGAGTTATTAATTAAGAAAAAAGGGAACATGTTATTCAGTTTATATAATGAAGGCAAATAATTAAAATAATTTGACTGTTTCCATTCATTTCTTCAAACCAATACCAGACCAATCTAAAATTCCCTTAGCATACACAATATTCCATTAAGGACAGATATGTAATAATTTTATTCTCCCCTCATGATGAGCAACACAATTTTCCTGAGTGCCATGTATACTTTAAGATACATAACTAAGATAGGCATAAAAGAGAGTAGAATTTTACAATTTTAATTGCTGATTTAAATAAAAGTGATGCCAAAAATTACTGTATTTTACTTCATATAGAGTTCTTAATATTTATGCATAACCACTTAACTCTCAGATGTTTCTCTAATCATATTATTATATTTATTAACCCACTCAATGCTACAGTAATTCAGCAAATATTTCCCGGACGCAAAACTTATTTTTTTACTTCCTAGGATACTTTCCTATTATTTATTCATTTTAAAATTATTGATCACAAATTTCAGTATAAATAATAAATAAACAACATTTTTTTGAGATTATAGATATGCCTTGATGTCAAGGCATCCGCACCTCTGCCGAGTACTGGATGCCTTGAATTCAAGGCATCAGCGCTGAGTGGGTTAAGTAAGGTTTGGAATCAATCACCATCATTAGACTGCTTTACAGAATACTGATGTTTTCAGTAAACTTTATTGGATACTTAGTATAAACTTATTAACTTGTTCACTACATAAACAAACTCAACTAAACTACACTAAAGGTAAACTCAGAATCAATGCCTTTTCAATATATATGTTCTGATAAACATCTTCACCATATATAACATTAATATTTTTTTGATTTTCTTGCAGATGCATTCAGAGTGAAGAATGTGTTATGCCGGAATGTGAATTTGGCATCTATTTGAGAAGAGCTGGACGTTGTCCAAGGAAGCGGGAAAAACTTGCAGCTTTTCATAGATATTCCCCAGATGAGTATAAGTAAGGCATTACAACAAGTAAAGAACAAGAGAAGATATTTGATTTATTTCATTGAGCTAATGAAAGAGGCTCTTCAGTTCCAACTATGCTTCATTATTTTTAGCCACAGAATCCTTGAAACGTTTTCATTACTCTTCATATCTTAATTTAAAATGTCCTGGAATGATTTACTTTCAAATTGTTGTGATTAGCAACATGTTAAATGCTCTTCCCATGAGATGATTCAAAAATCTTCCTCTCAATAAATTTTGATATGGACAGGTTTTGAATAATACAAATGGGAGAGTCATAAGCTACTCTTAAAAATCTTTGAATTATACTGCCATTACTTGTTGTTATCATATTCAAAGAGTAGCTGAAATGTAATGTGCTGGATCATGTTGACATTACCGAATCTTAGAATTATATGCAAAGGAGGTTAGGAAGCGATGAACAGAAAGCAGAGACTTGTGGTGACATTAGGGAATTGAATACAGAAGCTGAGAGAGGTGTAATGATAATAGACTATGGAACCAATCCAGCCCTCTCTGCTGTTGAAAATCTGAGGTTGCCATCAAACTGTGGTTTTTTGCTGCTTTCACTTTTGAAGATACCAAAGGAGGATCACAATACTTAAACATTACAGTGCTTATATGAAGGTGATTCAAGACAAATGTTTGAGATAGCTTCATCGCCACTTGCAGCAGGATGCATTTTGTGCAAAGCTGTGGTTTGTTGTGTCATCATTTAGGTATACATGCATAAATGAGTGAGTGATACTGCAGGACTAAGACATTTTATCATCAAACTTGATCATGATAAGTGGATGCATGATTGCATGTCTATGCCATGATGAGTTTATTAATATTACTCTAATTATAATTTTTTTAAATAGCCCATCGGCAAAGGTTTAATTGTGCATTTAAGTAGATTGCTGTCTGTGTCCCCGTTTCTTTGTCTCAAAATTTCTCTGTCGAATCTCATTACATGTAGTTATCATGTAAACAGATTGATGTTAGGTAGTTTCTCTATAGTAATAAAGATCTTACATCAATCTCATAAATAGAAACATGACCTTGTAAATATACTGGGTTGAGAAATGAATGTCTTGATATTATTTTTCTTTATGTAATGTCTCATAAAGTGTCAAAATGAAAATTGTCTATATTATGGTGCTAGTGCCAAGGTGCACAACATCAGCAGAAATATTAAGAACTTGTTTTCTCTTTCTGAAATTATTATAGATAGCTTGTGTATAAACTGCTTTACAATTTGTGCCAGTAATGAAAAAGGGTATATGCCTCAGAGTGTAGTGAGTAGTAGATGTCCATAGTATCATTCGAACTGTCATAAAATCCAATTATAAAGGAATAATATCAATGTAAAAACAGGTCATAATATATGGGCAAAAAGCTAGTCTACAGAGGTGGTATAACATCGTGATAATTGTATGTTTGAGGTTTTATATAAACTGACTTGTCATGTTAATTTTATTTTAGATTACACCTTAAAAGATGCTGGAGTATTTAGAGAAGTGTTTGTAATATTATTGTTAGTATCATTCCATGCCAATCAAAATTTTCTATTCCAGCAAATTTAAGGAAGGAAAAAATGTAGCAGAGAAATGACAATGTTCTTTCAGGTGTAAAATGCAATATTATACAGATTATCGCAAACATATTCAGCATGGTTAATAAAGATGCTAAATTCTCTGAAATTCTATCAATATTCAGATCTTAAATTAACTTAAACTATATTAATAACTGGTGTAACTCTAGATGTGGGTTCAATTAAAGCACAGACAGTTCAATAGTATAAGACTAATAACAGGTACATATTAGTGTGTACAAAATATCTAATAAATAGTTAATAACCAATGATATGTCTGAAAATAACTTGTCAATAAATGCTTGAACTAAAACTGATGATGTAAGTGCTAAATGTTGAGTAATTCATTAAAAATACAATTTCTTGAGGCTAGCAAATATTTTATGTACCTTTTACCAAATTTAATTCAGTTACTGAGTAATTTTATCACCAACTTAGTTGGCTACCTCATGACAATTTTCAATAAAAGCTGGAACTCTGAAACAAGCTTTTTTCATTCAACCTCTCAAAAATAAAATTTCCAACTTGACCTCTATACATTTTGTAAGCTATCCTCTTTCCTACTGCTAAAAAATTTCGCAAGTTTGACTTATGTCAATATGTTTTAGGAATCCCTAGTTTTTGTCATCCTTTCACAATGTGAAGTGCAGAGCACAATCTCTTCAAGAATATGCTCAGAAACCTGCAAAAAACTGCTCTTCATTTGATTTGTTTACAAGATTAGAATCAAAGAAAAGACCTCCAAATTACTTATAAATTAAACTTAAGCCTTGAGAAGGGACTGATGGTAAAGATCTCATCCTACATCAGAGATAGTATCAGCTGCGGCAGTGGGATGGAAATCATTCTGCTTCATGATATCCTCATATCCTTCTCATCAAATTAGTCGACCAAACAAGAGAGTCAAAGAAAATCCCATTTGAGACAAGGCTAAGCAAGGGAAGAACATGGAGGATGGTTGGAGGTAGGTCCATCAAATTAGGCATAGAACTGGCAGGTAGCTGTGCATCTCGCCACCTAACCTATATATCAACCCTATAAGTGCTTATCACTATATTATAGGGATTTATAGGGTGGATATTATCTTACTATCGTCAGCTCACACTCTCACGTCACGTCTCATGTCAGTTCACTAAATCTTTACTCAATGCCAAAACTGGAAGTTAATGAAGATATTTTTGTGTTGAAAAGTTTATATCTTCTCTCTCTCGTGGATTTCTCTAACATCTCGGCCGTCCCCGTAGATTTCTATATTCTAACTGACCACTGTGTTGTCATTCATTTATTGGTAAGATGTTTGAGGGGACTTGATAGTCCCAATCTCGCCCGTAATAAAGACATCTCTATTCTATGCTATTTATTTGTTCCCTCGCGATATAAGGAAATCACTTTTCTTTTATTTTTTATAGTACGTAGATAATTGTCTATTCCATTAAAATTTCGAATGCCAAAAACACAGGCCCTTGTGGCAATGGAATGTATGAGTCGGCAATCAGTGTGTTCACAGTAAAAACCTTTAAATCGAGCGTTCCCGAGAGATGCTAATATTTACATTGGTGGAAGGTGCGCGAAAGCTAGTAGAATAACAAAATGTGGTCCGGCAGTGACTACGTATACCACCGCGAATAAGACGAGGCATGGTTTTTGGAACTATTTTTGGTCCATCCTGTTAATAACCAGGGAAAATTATACCCTCGCGTAAGACGTATCTTGCTTTTAAACCTAATTTTTTGCAGAAAAAATGCGTCTTATATGTGGGTATGTATAATTATAATACAACCACAATTTTCGGAATTTTCGATTATCCGTGCCTCTTCGTGTATCCATTAGCACGGATAACCGAGAGTTTACCACACTTCAAATCTTAGCAAAACAAACAAACGCGTTTAGTATGCCAAAGAGATTCCATAATATTAAAAAGGTCGGATTTTATTCGTATATTTTTCAAATTCAACTTTTTAGCATTGCATTAAGCATTTTATTCTCGATCACAGCTTGGCGCGCCTTTACAACGTTCGATGCTCGATACTACTCGATAGCAACCCGTAATCGAATTCATCGCTTTCACGACTGTCAATTTAAATCGCTCTGAATGGTGTATGCAAACAAGTTTACAGGAGAGGAGCGTGAATTCTCTGATTTTCGCAAATAATATTAGTGTTTCAAGCAAGATAATCTCTCCGGTTTACAGCAAAGTTTGTTAGGTAAGTTATCTAGAATGATACATTTTAATAGCAATCGCGTATAATACCTTTTGCTGAAGTCAATATTTGCAAGTGCTAATGTTTGTATAGAGCCGAGAAAAATTACATTTGAATATTTCTGAGAAAGGGTATTCTTTTTGATATTTCGGTCTATTATTCGTTGGATTATTCTTAAATGAAAGGCGGAAATATTTCTAAACTAATTTTTATGCTATACTAATAATGCAAATTAATGGAGAAGTGAACTATCGGTGTACCATTAAATTTTATTAGAAATTAAGTGATCAAATGAGATAATGAACTAAGGAATTCTAATCAATTCACCGATACGTTTCTCGAATTTATTCTATCACGGTTCACCAATTGAACTTAACAAGCATTATTTGTTTCCACCAATGTACTGTATATATCAATTGTACGATTAAGGGCAGGGTCTTTTATCCTGTGTTTGAGCAAACCTTGATCATAATTATACGCGTAATGTGCTCATACCTTTATGATAAAATTACTTCGTATGTGGATTTGGTGTATTTCTTATCCCTGTGTCAACGTTAAAACTTCGTGGTCTCAAAAAATCTAAATTTTTGGCCATATAATAGGAGAGAAGAGTTACTTAAGGAAAGAAACATCACGATTTTTTAGATGAGGAGATAGAAAAGAATTGAGGCATTAGAGGAAGAAGTTAAAGCTTTGATTCAAAGTCCTACTGAAGCTGATCTCATGACATCAATGTTGCATGGTGTATTGAATAAGCTGATAAAAGACACTGCTCCAGCTACTGAAGAAAGGCATTGCACCCAATGTAAGTACATTATTTTATTTTACGTTTGGAGAACAAGCATCATGCATGCAGGTTAATGTTTTAGAGGATGAATGAATGTAAACAGCAGCTCACCTATAAGATTCCAGTAACATAATATTCCTCATATTAGTGGGCTCTTTTTATTTTTGAATAACTCCAATTTATCAGGACTATTTATAAAATAATGGTGCGGTGTTTTCCAGGTTTCTAATAAGCAGTATTATTGAAATCACAAAAGTAGTTCGTTGAATTATTGGGTGAAATCCATCCTTGATCAAATTTTAGTTCTGTTTTCATGATAGTAAAATTAATTACCAATCACAACCTTGAACCTTAAAGAAATATATACACATCTTTCTTCTTAATATAAACATGTCACGTTCATGTTTCATTCTGTATAAAAGAATCTTTCATCCTTATAAAACAAACATCCTTTCATTTCATTGTTCCCCCAGGTTAAAAATTTGCACATAATTGGTAAATTTTGATTTCTTTTTCTTTATATTGAAATTCTTAACACTCTATCATCTGGCAACACCAACATGGTGTCCTTAATTAATGGATTTTTTAATTAAGTTGACAGTAAAGTTTTAATAAACATGGGAAAAATTTTGATGAAATTTCGAGAAATTTTACTTAATTCGTAGTTGTTTTGAACTGCCAAATATGATTGATAATTAGAAAATCCTGGTACATCTCAAGTAAGACATATTGATTGCTGTTTAGATATAAGACAATGTCAAATCCTTTACTTTTGAATTCAGAGTTTTTCCCATAATAAATTGGTATAATGAGAGAAAACTAACTCTGATGCTTATTTCATCAATAATTTTATTAACATTTTTTCATGATATGGATTTCTGCATATTTCATGCTTGTTTTCTCCATTAATATTGCTAGTGCATTTATCTTGAAAGATGTTATGTAGACCTGCCTCCAGGTTTCCTTTGAAATTATTATTACTTTGTTTATTGTGCTTTTTGAAGATGTGCAATTGTAATGAAACACTCAGTTAAATACTATGATTTGCAAAGATTGTCACACCCCTAACTAAAAGTTCAAGACAAGGAGTCAATATAGTTGTTGGGTGACACCTTATTGACATGATTTCCTGTAGTGAATGGAATCTGATTTTGTAATCAGCTTATTCTTTAATCATGATAGTATGCTCAGTTTTTTGCCATTGTCATAGTTTTTTCATTGTGCCACATATTCAACGCATTCTTAAGCATATTTCTTCATTTTTTAATAATCCGTGGAAATGGACTAAAGACTTTCATTGGTTATGATTTATGTAATTATAATAACTATGAAGTACGCAGGAATAAAGTTTGAATGAAGTTCTAAGAGGCTTCACTAGTTGTGTTTGGCTTATCTCATTAAGCTATTGAATCCATCAATAATCAGTACTCCAAACTCATTTTACATTCAGAAAATCCATTTTTTTCCACTTAGTAATACCACATTTTTATGCATTATGAATGAGTGACAAGTGTGCTAGTTTAACATTTAAAAATAACCCTGTGATTATTAATGCAAAACTTAATTTTATCTACTTTAGTAATCCTGGAGAGAATAGCTGATGTTAATGAATGTGAAAATCATGAAAATGGAAATACTCGAAGTAAGCAGAGTGTAACAGACACATCTCTACTTCAGTATTTGTGCTACATGTGTGTCAGTGAAAGAGATGGAGAACCTTTGCAGATGGTGTTCAAGACTTTCAGGAAGCAAACTTCCCCATGTAAGTAGTTCTTTCTTTTATTATTCAATGAAGGAATTGGTACTCTGTATCAAAATAGTTTTTTACTAGCATCAAAGGGTTCATGAGCATTTGGGTAACTATTTCATAAATTCAATATATATAGTACTGTTTAGTGAAAGACAGTTACAACTTGTAATTAAGCTTAGATTAAATAAACTCTGGGATTAGGTGAGCTGTTAGTCAGAGGAAGGCAATATCAGTTTGATATCAACTGAGCTTTTCTAAATGCCACCAAGACATAATTAAATAGAGCATTCTAAGTTTCAATCCCAACATAGGTGCATACATATTGTATTAGTGGAGAATATTTTGCAGGAAGAGTGTCTTTAAAAGATATGACATAAGTTAGAGAAAATCATATAATTTGTTGTATCAATAGAGGTTTATCATTTACATGCTAATTCACAGCATTCACTGCTAATTCGAAAGAATATATAAAAAGATGCTGAATTATAAATTAATTGATGAGAAGACAAGTGCTTTGTAAAGTTTCTGATGTTAGTCAGTTGCAATTTCCCAAATTAGTACACTCACACAGAAGTCTCATCAGTGCTATTTAGTCATTAGGAAAGTTCCATATCAAAGATTCCCTACAAGAGGTAGGGAATCTTTGAAAGTAAGGAGATTAAAAGCTAGACTTTGATTTTTTGATAAATTCCATGAAAGGTTGTTTGCAGAAGACATAATCAGTATTATAAAAACTACCTGCTTCTTTGTCAATTTCATAGTGCTGAAAAATAAAAGAAATAAATGCTAGGAGTTTTTTTTAAGATTCATTCTTTCAGCAAATGATGATTACAATAATATTCATTTTCACCTATTAATTTTGATAGAGATTCAAGATTTCCTAAGCCATAAAACCATTAATTATATATACTTAGGCTCTCTATTGACCATAGGATACTGTTTAATTTTCTTTTACTAAAGTTGTAGCTATTTTCCATGGGTTTTTATTTACATTCCTCCTCATTTCAATGATAAAAAATTATACAAGGTACATCACTCATTTTTCACACCTTGAGATAGGGAAATACATTTCTAGTATTAGTATATATTTTCTATATACTAATATATTTAGAGATTTCTCACTTTTCCATATCTCACTTATATGGCTTCAGGAGTGGATTCTCTTTACGAAAGAAGTTTTCATTAATCCATCTCTAATCTATAGGAAAGTCATTACTGAGGGTTTGTCCATTTCACAAAACACTTTTTGATGTCAGGAATTTCAAAAGTCAGTTCCTCTCGCAATTTCCATGGCCAGTTTGAATCTACACTTCACCTCTTCATCTACACTTTGAATTTTAGTCTTATGATCTTAGCAGACTTGGATGGATCTTAAAGGTAGACTCAGGCTATTCAAATTCACTCAGTATCTCACTTCCCAACTTCTCACCCTCAAATTTTTATCTCTCAGTAAAAACAACTTAATATTTTGTTTACTCGTACTGTGGACATAATACAGTAACTAATGTCTAACTTATAGAGGTCAGCATGAGAAAATGGACTCTCATTAAAAGCGATATCTATCAGGGGCCTGACTATAATTCTCACCTTTCTTGCTTATTGAAGTGAGACTGGATCCTCAACCTATTAGATGTTTTTCTATAGGAAGATACTTGAAAATTAAATGGACTTTTTCAATCAGTTCTTTTTATGGTTTGAAATCATTTCCTTTTTATCCTAAACTGTTTTGGAATCCCATAAATATCTCTTTGATGGAACAAGCATACCAATCTAAAAAGTTTCCTTGCAAATAAGTGAACATTTGTGAAAACCTTTTAGGACTGATTGAGAATTGGATCACTTTTACTAATACTCTGATTAGGCGATGATAAAGTTCGTTTATTCATTTCGTGCAATGTTCGTGTATTCATGCATTTTATTAAACTGCGCAGCATTAATCTGACATTGCTCTTGTTGAACCATGGAAAATGTTAAATGTTATGTAATTTTAAACATAAATTTGACAGAAACAGATGAAAGCGAGATTTCACAGAGAAATTAGAGTAAACATTAATTATATTAATGATAAAGCCTTGAGATTTTTAAAATAATTAAGCCTTGCTTTCAAGGACTTTTAATTATAGTTTCAACTCATAAATTTGTAACAAAATTCTGGGTAGGAAAATCGCTTAATCTCATAATTTCAATGCGCTGATCAGGAATGTTAACATCAATTATTTGCAAAGTGCGTTAATGTCAGAACATCATTGTTTTATTTGAAAAATTCCTTGCTTTCATGAAAGTCATTTTGCTATCTTCTAATGAATAAATAGTAATACGTACGAGGTAGTTTGTACGGGTGTATATTCTCTACGTTAAATTAAATAAACAGCATTACGAACAAATAAATTAACATCAGTAATTATGTAACTGAATATCTTGAAACACTAATTCAATTGAAAGTTTCAATAAATCAAAATTTACTTTTTTATGGCGTATTCAATATTAATTTTATTCATGACTGCTTGAATATTTGGAAACTCGGTTTAAGCAGATTGAGTTCGACTTATATCCCTCCATAAAAGCTGCAAATATGTAGATCTGAATAAGGAAGGCGGATCGTCATTTTTTTATTGTATATAGTGGATAGTTTCTTTCTACAGACTTTTCTCGATTACTTCCCTATTCATCGTGATTCAATTACATCTTTTAAAGTAGTTTCATAACGCCGACAATTCTAAATTATATGCCTGAATGTGGGTTAAGATCTTTCTCTTTATCTGATGCAAAATGAGCCTCTCTTTTTATTTATTTTTTCACATTTTGCGCGCACTTAGTAATTAAATCGTTCAGTGTCCATAAATATGCATAATTCCCTTCCTGTTTTCCCTTTCAGAACATTGCACTGCTGAGCCTGAGCTGTGAAAATGATTTTTAAAATACGAACAACCCACTTACGATTAAATGCCATTGTAGGTGCGTTGTTCGAATTCTAAAACGTTTTCGCGGAACTTTGAGCCCAGCAGTGCAATTTTTTGAAAGAGGAAAAACAGGTAGTACAAGAAATGGAAATTTTTTGCAGCCGAGAAAGTAATCGGAAAAAGATGTGAAAAATAAACGATTTGGCCGCCCGCCAAGCGGGTTCGAGGGCTGGAGCGCGGGTCTTTTGCACCCGCAACACTAAAGTACGGGCTCGAATCCGTTTAATTTCGAAGTTAGGATGAAGAAAAAACTCCCGGTGGGGTTGGCGGCCCTCTAATCCCGGAAGCGCCCGCGACCGGATTCGAACCCGAGACAGTTAGCGTCGCACCTAGGTGCTGTGACCCACTACGCCAGCCTGTCGAACGGTGAAAGTGAAGCAGAATATCGTGCCGTTCCGTCCGGTTCTATTACTTGGCCTTACACAACAAAGCCCCGTTGACTTGTCATCATACAGTACAGCTTGCTATTGTGTGTTTTTAAACCTATGTAGTTCATCACAGTAACTTTCGGTCATTACCTTAATAATATTTGTAAACTTCGTAATAAATTATACAATAATAATGCGATATATTATATACGATGACATAATTTGGTATGCCGAATACCACTCGGTAATAATAGTTTCAAACGATAACTATGCGCTAAAATACGCTTAGTTTATTGACATTTTACTTCTTAATATGTCCTTATAAATTTAAAATTGGAGAACTTCCCTGTATAGGTCCATGTCTATGTGGTGTACTTTTATGTTTCTGGGGATTTATGTTTTTCAAATTACATCATAACTAGTCGAACTTTTGTTTATTCTCCACAGAGAAATAGAAATTGATGAATACAATCCTAATGATTTGGAGGAATAATTATTTACTCTACGAATATCGCATTTCTTCGCTGCATCATTTGTCGGATCACGTTGATGGGCAAACGTCCACTTTCGAAAGTATATGCAAACAAAAGATTTGAACTGAGAGTAGAAAAGACACTCAGAAATTAAACAAAAAATCTTCTCAAAAAATAATGCAGATGTAAATCAGTACCTTCAGTAACCAGTATATATAGTATATAGTAATCAGTAACTTAAAATACGATTTTTATGAAATCCATTTTTCGCAACTAAATATCGAAGTTTCTAATTAAAATTGAATTGCAACATAAATAACTTCGATTTAATCCACTGAACAAATATTTTATTTGTATTATTGTATTGTAAATAATATATCATTCCCTACTCGTCTTGAGTTATCCCTAATTCTTTACTCTAAATGTTTGTAAATCTTTAATTTCACATTATTGTCACATATAAGTCGTGTTTATCACAAAGAAAAGAACAAATAATGTTTCTGTAATAATATAATGGATGGTGACGCTTCTGTTGTCGCCATCCGGATGTACTCCTTGAACCCATTGGACGGCGCATCCCTCAAAAGTCCTCAAAAAGTCTCTGCAGTGATGAATATCTTGTTTTTTCGTCTCCTTGATCGTGAAAATGTACGTAATCGGGTTTATTGAGAAGCGCTCCTTGTTCCAATTTTTATCTTATTCAGCGTTCATATTATCTTACTCAGCGTTTTGTCATCGTAAACGCAAATGGTTCAAATTGCATCCTATTCATATAGTGTATCATACTTCTTAATAGGGATAAATTCCTCGCGTATTGTTTTGGGAAAAAACTGGATCTCGGATTCAACAGAAGTCTCTTGGAAACGGCCGGTTTTCAACCTCGATATTTTACAAATTCTTCATAAAGTGTAACAAATTTCGAAAAAATTAAAATCTTCATTCGATTTCCTTTCTTTATGTGTTTGTCTCGATTGATTGAAATCGTTCGTCCTAATTTATTTTTGCAACATAAGAGAAACGATAAAATTAAAGTTCACGAGTATATCTTACGGGTACTTCAGGGATTGAATTGACTTTTAAGCAAGTAAAAATTAGGCTGTTACTTGCGCAGGGGGAACTTCTTTAAAGTTAGAAAAATGCAACTTTTCGACCCCTATGGCGAACATACAAGCACAATCCTACTACTTTATTTACAAGAAGATTTATGTAATAATCTGGATTTTTAGGAAACGCTTCAACGTTGTCGTAAATTATAGTTAGAAATGTTTCTTTTTGATCCCTCATCAAAGGGATTTCCAACGTATTATTATTGGAAAATAGACTTATTCTGTCATCATTTATTTTATCAAAACTCGCAATTTCGAATCCAAAACAATATTCCGTGACCATAATAAGAATCCTAACATCCTTATTCTTTTAATGATCTCCTGCGACTATTCTTTTTATATTTTGCAAAAGAAATGTTGCCTGCATTAATAATGGCCTTTAAGTTCTTTACAGAAAGCTTTCAGTATCCTATAATCAGTGCTAGGATGACATTTAATAATCCTGACCATAACGCAATTTGCATCTGAGTTACCATAGTCAGCCCATCGAAAATTGCAAGAAGTTCTTTTTTCAGTTGGGTCTTAATGCCAAAATAAGTTTAAATAAGTAATATGACTGTATTATTAATGTAAATTATTCTGCCTTTGCTGTCAATGCTGTTCCTCACATTATCAGAAATGTGTTAATGCAGCGTTAAAAAGTTTTCTCAATGTAATTACTATCTAGTGATATAGAAGTCATTTTTTAGGGACACTATAGAAATTCATTGAAACTAATTTTCACATTACTGCATACTATTTGATTTTCTCCAAGTTTTACTTTTTCTGAAGAAAATATATTTAGCTATTGCTAATATTTTTTTTGTTCCCTGTAGGAAGAGAAGTACTGCATTCCTGAAACATTTTTTCATAATTGAAAAAGATATTCAGAGGGGAAATATTGGCTACTTCTTGCAAGATTTTTACTTCGTAAAAACTTATTCTGTCGTCATCTCTTATGATTCCTGGTGAAATCCAGAGAGTTTTGTAGAAATTTTTTTGTTGTCCCTATAATACTTATTATGAGGTCTTATTGGCCTTAAAATTTATTTAATTCGTCACTTAAAAACATTTTCAAATCATTGGGCTATGGATTTTTTCTGTTTATTTTGTCACCTTACTTTGAGTCCATCTTGAGATAAAATGCAACATTTTGAAACTTCTTTTTGCATTAAAAAAATTTCTTATACTGATTTATCTTAATATTCTCTCCATGTAGCATTCTGTGAAATATAAAATATTCCTGTTTAAAATGTAAAATTCCTGGACTTGTAGCATATCTCAAAGTTGTTTTAAATTTTCTGATGAAGCATTCTAAGCCATCAGTCATCGATGCATCAGTTATTACATAACTCACGTGTTTCATGCATGTCTCTTGGTTCTCTTAGAAAATTATTTTTAAAAGTTGTTCTTACCCCCAAAAGTTGTGTAGATTTTAAATTGTCAGGTGGAAATTTTCCTGGGGAAATATGGATTATTTCTATTACCTGTTCACAGAATATCTGTAGGTTAAAGTGAGAAAGATCATCTTCTCTCTCTTTGTAAAGGGAGTCGATGGGAAATATGATGATGGACAGCCTCCCGTTATTGAGAGCATGCATTTCCTAATGTAGAAATTTGCTCTGTTGCAACATTAGCATAAAATATAAAGTCAGTCAAAATTGCTTAAAATTCTTTCTTTGAGTGAAATTAATGTGGGAAATAACAATGTGATTTATTTTAGGTTAATAAATAAAATAATCGCAGAAAAGACATAAGTACAGTTCAAAGAAATTCTTGATTTTTGTTTGAACAGGTGCCTTTACTTTTCTAATTAAGAAACAAGAAATTTTTAACATCCAATTCTGCTTCAATCACTTCTGCTTTTTTCTGTTTGCATTATTAATTTTGCAGGCAAACATTTTTGAGGGAAAATTTCAATAGAAATTATTGAAGAAGAGGTCAAGAATTTTTCAGAAAACTTACTGAAGAAAGTAATTGCAAGATAATTTTCATCTTATTTGCTCTGGAAGATACTTCAAGCAGGAAAAATTTCTGAATAGTGAATTCATTTTCTGTGCAAATGCAAAACCGTCTAAGCGTTTAGATAACGTAAGAAAAACGAATTTTATTCTGGGGGTAACACATCACATGGCACGGCTAGTGATCGTTTTGCTGGAGATGGGATGCTTTGTAAGACTAGGTAGCTTCTCGTCAGCATTTCAGCATTTTGGACAAAGAGAGAAGTGCTAAAATATTCTGTCTGCTTTCTCCGCTATCTACCATGATAGATTTTATACATAAATTATCCCCAGGAGTGGCAGCTGTCTTTTTTTAGGTTTTCAGTTTGCATTTGTCAATTATGACACAAGTGAAGACATTGATGATTGACTTGCATAATCTTGTTAAATCTAGCATTGTCTTGTGAATCACAGTGAAAATGTTCAAATCACTCAAAGAAACAAAAATTAGTCTCTTGGCCAACTTTTTCTATCCAACTCATGAAATTCTCATCACTTGCCTAATTCATTCTTTATTGCGTGTATTACAATATGCCTCTTTCACCAAAAACACAAATGGCAAACATATGGAATAAACAAGTGGCACAGATTTTGGTAGGCTGTCTAGTGATCGTTGTATGTGAATCACTGTAGTTGAGGAATTCGGTATTCATCCCCAATTGTCAACCTGGTAAAAAACAGCATCATAAGAGTAAAATATGACCATATAAAGAAAGACACTCTCTTTCTCCAAAATGCTGACAAAATTGCGACAAGAAAGCACCCAATTGTAAGAAGCATCCCATCTTCAGCAAAATGACCATGGGCCGTGCTGTGTAATGTGTTACGGAGTAAAAAATTTTTTCTCACTTTATTTACGACTTTATCCTTTATATTATTTATGAGGTTTCTTCCAGAGTAAATAACATGAAAAATAGCTGATGGTACTTCCTTCTATGCGTTTTCTAAATTTACTCCAATATTTTCTATTGAATATTTGCCTTAAAAATGATTGTCAGCCAAATTAATTATACGAATGGAAAGAAGGAGATTTTAAGCAGAATTTAATATTAAAAATTTATTTTTCCCTAAGATTCTTTAAATTAGAGAAGGTTCAAACAAATTCGGAATAAAATCAAGAATTTCTTTGAATTAAATAAATAATCTGCGATTATTTTATTAATTAACCTAAAATAAACCAAACGGTTATTTCCAGCATTACTTTCAGTCAATGCTGAAAAAATTTTAAACAATTTCCAATACAAATACTTTACAGTTTTATACTAATGCTGCAACATAGCATATTTCTACCATAGGAAATGCATGCTCTTGATAATGGGAAGTAGTCCTCAGTCCTGTTCAAAATGAGCTCCAATTACAAAGAGGGAGAGACAACTTCTCTCTCTACTTAATTCAATCATTTAAAAATCAATTGTATTATATTTCAGAATAATGTACTTGGACGCTAAAATTCAATTAAAGAATGCAAAATACTACAGGAAGCAGGGGAAAACAAATGACACAACAGAATCTTCGAGGTTCTGCCAGTCCTGCCCCTTCTTCGAGTTCTCCTACTTCCAGGTTCTGCCAGTCCGTCTCCTACATCCAGGTTGGAGCCAGTCCGGCCCCTTCTTCGAGATTCTGCTAGTCCAGCCCCTTCTGCCCTGGTCGGCCCCATCTTCGAGGTCTCCTACTTCCAGGTTCTGCCAGTTGGGCCCCATCTTCGAGGTCTCCTACTTCCAGGTTCTGCCAGTTGGGCCCCATCTTAGAGGTTCTGTCAGATGGCCCTTTCTTCCGGGTTCTGCCAGTCCATCTCCTCCTCCCAGGTTCTGCTAGTCAGGACAGGACCTTCTTAGAGGTTCTGCCAGTCTGGCCCCTTCCTCGAGGTCTCCTCCTTCCAGGTTATGCCAGTCCGTCTCCTACTTTCAGGGTCTGCCAGCCGGCCCCTTCTTCGAGGTCTCCTCCTTCCAGGTTCTGCCAGTCAGGCCCCTTCTTAGAGGTTCTGTGAGATGGCCCCTCCTTCCAGGTTCTGCTAGTCCATCTCATACTTCCAGGTTCTGCCAGTCCGGCCTTCTTCAAGATTCTGCCTGTCCCGCTCCTTCTTCAGGAAATTGGAAGGGTTTAGGATTATACATTTTTTTTATGCTCAAAGAATGTAGCCAGTTTTCTTTTTTCTCCACTGTAATAAATGTACGAATTCAAATAATGCAATAAAGCAATAATAAATTTTAATAATGCAATAAAGTTACATGTAAAATGAGGTAATTCCTGTGATACACAAATTTTAAGGTAAACTGAAAAAATACTTTGAAATGCAAATATTACTCTTGTATATCTCTAATGATAAATCAATAGTCAATGTCTTTGTTTCATGGAATATNATTTATCAAATGTACCTGAAGCAATTTAAATACTGATATGTAGTTTTAGAATTAGCCAATTTTATAACATCTCTTGGAAAACCGCACAGCAAAAGTTAAAATTTAAGTTGATTCTTTTGTTGAATCCTACAGAATTAAATATAATCAAAGTAAACAATATTTATAACTCTTTGGAAGAAACAAGTAATAGGTGAAAATAATAAAATAAAAGGAAATTAAATGGATAAGCAATTACAGAAATCTAGTACCATTGCATCTACTATCCTAAGACTTACACAAAGTAAATTTAAAGAAATTAAGTAGTAATTATTACTTTAAATTAAGTGGAAACTTCTCTAAAAATATATTTATAATGGAACTGATCTGCTTACCACTGTTTTGCTTATGACAAGAGAAGCAAAACTATGGTAGTCAATGAAATTTTATGTTTTCGAAGGAAAAGTATCATGAAATTCAAAACTCAAGAAATAAAGCATGTATTTGATATAACTTGAAAAGAAAATGAAATCCCTTGTATCATCAAATATGTAGGTAATTAGGTCAATAACCAATTTTTACAAATCTCGAATTCATAACCTATCCAAAACAAATATGTACATCAATTTTATAACTACTCCTTACACTAAGAATGCTTCAATTTTCCTTAATGTCAGGAATAAATAATAATTTAGTTTTGGTGCAAACAAGAATTTCCCTATTTATTTAAGATTTCAATAGCAATAAAAGCTATAAATTTGAAGGATAAGGTTTCGCAGTTAGGAGCTATAAATATTGTTTACTTTGTTTATATTCAAATATGTAGGATTTAACGAAAGAAACTATGCAGTTTTCCAGGAGATGTTATAAAATTTGGCTTATTTTCATCTAAAACAACATGTCAGTTTTTAAAGTGAATTGTTTCAGATGTTATTTAATAAATATTCTGTGGCATAAAGAAATTAACTATTGACATATTTTTAGAGATATACCTATGCATTATTAGAGATATATGTTTTTATCCCAAGAATTTTGTTTAAATTTTTAGATTTGAATGCTGACATGCAGAAATTTAAAAAATTTCTACTCTTCATAGATAAATATTTGCCAAATAATGCAATTTTTGCTATGGACTAAAATCCAAATATCAAAAGAAATCAGCATGACAACGATGATGAATATTTCTGTTAAGGAGGCTTAATCAATTTAGCTAAAACACTATGGGATTTATCAAGTCTTTGCATCTACATAAAGGCAAATTGAACAAGTTTGACGTTTGTAGTAATGGCCAAACTCACAGTAATTCCTCCACAAAACGCAGAATCCCTAGCAATTTTGGCTTATTGTTAGTGTGAAATTAATTATTCAAAATCAATTACTGTAGAAATTTATATTACTTTTTTTAACCTTTTGACTTGTCCTATGAACTAACCAGTAATGTAATTTCTGTAGACAAATAAAGAATTATTATTATAAAATAATCAGATTCCAGAATCCTGTGTAAACAGAACATTCGAGCTACTTTCGCTAGTTGCTACCACTTTTCGTTTTGAAAATAATGAGTCCATGAAACGTCAGTTTTCTATTTTTTCTTTACGCATAGACCAAAGTAGCTGGGGTCGCATCACGGATTACGTCTTCCGCAAATGTACATACTTTCCCTGAATGTATCAATCAATCCAGCAGCCTAGCTTCTAATCTCCTCTCAAGCATTGTCTCTTTGAGAGAATTTTACTTAACGCTCGTCATCTTAATCATAGCGTCTTTTCACAAAACATACCGCCTTGCGCTGGACTTTCTCGAATTCGCGTGTATGTACCATCCGCTGGATACCACATAGTCTGTGGTATCCTGGAGCCGAATGGAGGTGAAATAATATCGCTCTCTAACCTTTTCATCGCATCCACCGACAATACGCTTTGTAAACCCAAGCAGTTATGTCTCTTTACCGCAGATTTCAAATTCAGCCGAATGGCCGCACCCAAACGAATTTTTGAGCGAAAAGCCGGAATAGAGGAAGCCGGTTGACTGAACCGTACACCGATTTATAATTACATTCCATGAATTGCAGAAAGAAATCCAAGCTCAACCAACACTTAAAATTGTTCTCAAAGCCTAATCAGAAGTCCAGCTGAATTAAAATTAATATTACAACTGAGCTTTCCCGACATAATTTAGTCCCTGAATTCAACCCAATGAACTCACAATTGTAAATTATCAAAGACTGCAGCTATTAATAATTGCATATTCAGAAATTGTTTTGAAATGACCACTTCACCAGTTTCACTTCAAATCCTGTGCTGTTTTAAGAAGATATTCCATTCTAAACTTAGTTTATAGCAACTATTTACTTTTAAAATTACTATTTGCAGTTATCAAATTTTTACAGATATAACGTTACAACTTTCCTGAACCGTAATGGCAGAGAACTAGAAACCTTAAATTAAAGTAATCGAATTATAACTTTTCTAGATTCTTCAATTGTAACTATAAATAACGGGCGTCTAAGTGGATACTTTGCTAAGAAGAAAATATCGGTTTCATTTGCTCACGAGGTTAATGTTAGCAATTAGAGCAATTTAGAGTAATCAACAGCACCCTCTACGTAAACTTGTCCATGACTTAGTTCAAAGTTCCGGTAAAAATTACAAATTTCTCTTTGATTTAATTCTTGTTACGGACAAAACGAACGATCAAAGGACATCGCACGAAAGCGATGATATACGTGTTTATTTCGTGAGGTGAAACTAAACCATATACTTGAGCGTCTTCATACCATACTTTAACGTCTTCATTCTCATTTTCTACAGAAACTCCAACATCTAAAGCGAGAGTCAAATTAACCATAAAGTATTAACTGAAACTCTAATTACCAAATTATATTCGGCATACCAAAGTCTGTCATCGTATTTTATTATCGTATATCTTTTATTACTAAGTTACAAGCTATGTTTACAATTATTACAAGGTAATGACCGAAAGTTACTGTGATGAACTACATAGGTTTAAAAACACACAATAGCAAGCTGTACTGTATGATGACAAGTCAACGGGGCTTTGTTGTGTAAGGCCAAGTAATAGAACCGGACGGAACGGCACGATATTCTGCTTCACTTTCACCGTTCGACAGGCTGGCGTAGTGGGTCACAGCACCTAGGTGCGACGCTAACTGTCTCGGGTTCGAATCCGGTCGCGGGCGCTTCNTAAGAGAAAGTAAATCTTGTTTCACTTTGCTGTTGAAGCAAAACTAGGTTTCCTTGTAAGTGTATTGCAAACTGGAATTCTGTTATCAATTTCTTTGTTGAAACAATATTTTAAAGTTTTTGAAATCATGGCAGAAACTGACTTAAACTTCCCCAAGAAATCTCACTTTTTTCTGCTTCTGGAAAATTTATTTAAAACTACTTACAAATTCTACATTTTGCATGATTCAACTAGAGCAACTTCAGATTAATGCGGCAAGATTTTACAAATATACATGATTTTACAAATATAAATTATGTCTTAGACAAATGAACTTTCTCTTGATTTATCAAAAAATCAAAGTCTAACTTCTAATCTCCTTACTCTCAAGGATTCCCTGCCTGTATCAACATTCCTAAATTCATATGATATGGTGCTTTCCTAATGAATGAATAGGTCACTGTTAAGACATCTTCAATGTATTCATTTGGTAAATTGCAGTTAAGTAACAACAGATGCCTCACAAATCACTATGGATGCCTTTGTCTTCTCACCAGTTAATTAACTCAGCACCTCTAAATATCCTTTAGAATTGGAAGTCAATGCTGTCCATGTCAAAAGTATATTACTATAATAAATTAAAACAAATTATTTTCTCAAAATTATGACATAACTTTAAGAGACACTCTTCCTGCAAATTATTCTCTACTAATACAATACATATGTACCTACGTTGGGTTTGAAAGTTTGAATGTTATAATCTTATGTCTTTGTAGCAACCAGGGAAGCACAGTTGATATCAAACTGATATTGCCTTCCACTGACTAACAGTTTACCTAATCTAAGCTCAAGTTGTAATAGCCTTTCTCACTACACAATACTATATATATTGAATTTATTAAATAGGTACCAAATGCTCCTGACAAAAAAAATCTGAAATCTGATATCAAACTGATATTGCCTTCCACTGACTAACAGTTTACCTTATCCCAGAGTCTATTTAATCTAAGCTCAAGTTGTAATAGCCTTTCACTACACAATACTATATACCGTATGTTCCGGCGTATAAGACGACTGGGCGTATAAGACGACCCTCAACTTTTCCAGTTAAATATAGAATTTGTGCTATACTCTCCGTATAAGACTACCCCTTTTCCAACGTACACTACCGGTAAATAAAAAAACATCAGATTTGATTTCAATATAGAAATTTTTAATTAAAATGCTTATGACATCATGGTACTTAGCATGAAGTGTTTGTTCAGTGCGGCCACCTCTCCTCCGTCCCTCTCTCCTCCTTGCTGCCATATTCCCGGCGTATAAGACNAATGAACGATTTTATTACTAAGCGCGCGCACAATGTGAGAAAATATATCAAAACGGACAAAGAATTGTCATTTCGAGTTTTGTACTATTAAAAAGAGAGACTCATTTTGCATCAGATAAAGAGAAAGATCTCATACTACATTCAGGCATATAATTCAGAATTGTCGGCGTTATGGAACTACTTTAAACGATGTAATTGAATCACGATGAATAGGGAAGTAATCCAGAAACGTATGTAGAAAGAAACTATCTACTATATACAATAAAAAAATGACGATCCACCTTCCTTATTCAGACCAACATATTTGGAGCTTTTAAGGTGGGAAATAAGTCGAACTCTAACTACTTTAACGGAGTTTCCAAATATAAAACGCAATCATGAATAAAAATAATGTGGGTAAACCGTAAAAAAATGAAATAAAAAAAAATTTCAATTGGATTTGTTACAAGATATTCAATATCGCAATTCGTTATCTATTTAGTTTATCGTAGAATACATAGACACGTTCAAAGTACTGATAGTACCAATACTAAGTACGTACTATTTATAGAAATATAGGAAAATTACGTTTATGAAAGCTAGGAATGGTTCAAATAAAACAAAGATGTCTGACATTTAACACACTTTGAAAGAAATTGATGGTCATATTCCTGATCAGCATATCGGTAAGAGAAAGTAAATCTTGTTTCACTTTGCTGTTGAAGCAAAACTAGGTTTCCTTGTAAGTGTATTGCAAACTGGAATTCTGTTATCAATTTCTTTGTTGAAACAATATTTTAAAGTTTTTGAAATCATGGCAGAAACTGACTTAAACTTCCCCAAGAAATCTCACTTTTTTCTGCTTCTGGAAAATTTATTTAAAACTACTTACAAATTCTACATTTTGCATGATTCAACTAGAGCAACTTCAGATTAATGCGGCAAGATTTTACAAATATACATGATTTTACAAATATACATTATGTCTTAGACAAATGAACTTTCTCTTGATTTATCAAAAAATCAAAGTCTAACTTCTAATCTCCTTACTCTCAAGGATTCCCAGCCTGTATCAACATTCCTAAATTCATATGATATGGTGCTTTCCTAATGAATGAATAGGGCACTGTTAAGACATCTTCTTCAATGTATTCATTTGGTAAATTGCAGTTAAGTAACATTAGATGCCTTAAAAAGCACTATGGATGCCTTTGTCTTCTCACCAGTTTATTAACTCAGCATCTCTAAATATTCTTTAGAATTAGCAGTCAATGCTGTCAAAAGTATATTACTATAATAAATTAAAACAAATTATTTTCTCAAAATTATGACATAACTTTAAAAGACACTCTTCCTGCAAAATATTCTCTACTAATACAATACATATGTACCTATGTTGGGTTTGAAACTTTGAATGTTATATTCAACTGTGTCTTTGTAACGACCAGGGAAGCACAGTTGATATCAAACTGATATTGCCTTCCACTGACTAACAGTTCACCTAATCCCAGAGTTTATTTAATCTAAGCTCAAGTTGTAATTGCCTTTCACTATACAATTCTATATACAGTAAAACCCGGTTAAGACGTTTTTCAGGGGACCAAGCGAAAATTGCGTCTTAAGCGGGATAACATTATAACCGGGTTGTGTAATGCCGGTTGCCTAACATAATTTTGAAGAATGGTCTGCTTGTCGCACAAAGAGAACCTCTTAGTTACTTGCACAGTTACAAATTCCATTTTATCAGGGAAAAAGGAAAAGAATGGTACTTTTTCATTATACTTATAGTTCATTTATTTGTTCCCCGATGGATTTTCGCAACACCTCTCCTGATACTGTGAATTTTATTATTTGATCGGTTTACATACGAGCAAAATTTACGTACTTGATGCAACCAATGAGGAACGATAACGCACGTTTTTCTTCGTGTCAAAAAATTATGTTATTATTATTAAATAGGAATTTTATTTTACATAACATGCTTTCTTGTGAGCCGAATAATCACAGGGAAAACTTAGGACATTCTTAAAACATCGCGGTTTTGTATACTTCCCGATGTCAAGTGGCCTCAGTTTTTCCGTGCCGTCCGCATTAGCGCACAGAAGCACCGTTAATCTTTCTTTACTGAGTTTTCCTCCATGGCACTTCTCAGTCTTATAAACATAAGACTTATTCGGCATGAGCTTAAAAATAGTCCAAATTCATCCGCATTGAAAATGTTATTGGGCTCATACGCCTTAATCAGCTGCGGGAGGGTAGCGGACCTCCAGATTTCAGCGTCCTCGTGACTAACGGACTCGGATTCTCCACAGATTTGCCTATAGAAACCATGGCGGTTTTTGAACCTATCAAGCCAACCTCCTCACGCCGAGAAATCTTTTATTCCTAACTTAACGGCGACTTTCGCTACTTTTTCTTTGATGATAGTCCCGTTAAGACGAATATTACAGTATCTTGCTTGATGGAACCATTCGAGTAGTACTTTTTCCAAGTCCTTATGCTTTGGAGTTTTTACTTTCTTCTTAGAAGATCCGCCACATAAGGTTACTTTTGCCTCAATGTCCTTCCTCTTCTTTAAGATGCCGCTTAACGTGGAAGTTGGGATGTCAAGGGAGTGTGCGAACTGTTGCTGCGTAAGATGGGGTGTCCTCTCGTCATATTTTTTAATAATGGCGAGTTTCTCAGAAATCGAGAGCGGCTTCCTTTGTAAATTTGTTTTCGGCATCTCCACTAAAACTTCCACTGAAAAGCAATTTTTTAACACGTATAAACAAAGGGATAAACTACAAACTGTTCGATGGTAGTAATGAGACGTACGATTTCCGCTCTTTCCGCAATCTCTCCGCAAGACGCTCCACACCTCAGAAAACACTGCACTGCCAATCAGCTAAATTCGATATTTTTAGAAATCGAGTTTCCGATCAAAGAAACACCCCATAGCGACTTTTTATCTAGCTTTTCGCATGGGACAAGCCGGATAGGGAGATTCTCACCCTATCTTACAATTAGAGGTAAAATCGGCTCCGAAGATGGGATGCGGATTATTCAGTTTCGCCATATCTTCTTTTTCTTCTCAGGAAATAAGTCATCGGAAACATGAGATTCAAAAGGAACCCCCTTAGAACAAGGCAGAAGAGGAGAGATAACGGCGATACAGATTACGTAAAAAATGTTGGTCTATCATATGAGGTGGACATTCGGTTAAAGCGGGTTGTAGCGCATCTGGGGACGGGCAAAATTTTCGTCTTAAGCGGGAAGCAGAGCGTCTTAAGCGGTATTTTTACCATGTGATTCGTGTGGTAGGGACCGGGACCGGAAGAAAATCTTGTCTTAAGCGGGATAACGTCTTAAGCGGGTACGTCTTAAACGGGTTTTACTGTATATTGAATTTATGAAATTGGTACCTAAAGCTCCTGAATCTTTATGTCCTAGTACAAAAACATCATTTTGGAATGGCGTACCAATTCCTTCATTTAATAATAAGAGAAAGAACTACTTACATGGGGAAGTTTGCTTCCTGAAAGCAATGGTCTTGAACACAATTGATATCAGCAAAGGCTCTCCATTCTCCTCTCTTCACCATTTCCTATAGTTGTATTCTTTCATTGTCAGACACATGGCACAAATATTGAAGAAGAGATGTGGCTGTTGCACTCTGTTTACTTTGAGTTCTCCTTCCATTTTGATGATTTTCACATTCACTGCCATCAGCTATTCTTTCCAGGATTACTAGTGGACATAATTGAGTTTTGCATGAATAATCACAGGGTTATTTTTAATATGTTGATAAATTTTATGCAAGAAAATTCACAGTTGGACAGAGCACAAAAATGCAGTGTTATTTAGTAAAAAACAAAATAAATTTCCTGAATGAGTTTGGAGTACCAATTATTCATAGATTCAATATCTGAACAAGATAAGCCAAACACAACTAGCGATGCTTTTTAGAATTTCATTCGAAATTTAGTCCTACAAAATTCATTGTTAGTAATTAAACTACACTAACTATAACCAATGGAAGACTTAGGTCCATTTTCAGATATTATTTAAAAATTAAAATACATGCTTGAGAATGTGTTAAAAATATAATTGGTCCACAATGAAGGATCCATTGCAATGCTTTGAAGCTGAGCATTGGTACATGGTATGCTATCATGATTACAGAATAAGCTGATCACAAAATAATATTCCATTCATTACACAAAATCATAACATTTTTCAAGATAAATACACTAGCAACACTAATGAAAACAACAAGCATGAAATATGCAGAATTCCATACAATCAGAAACTTTTAATAAATTTATTGATTAACTAAAAATCAAAGGTGTGCTCTTATCATTCTATCAATTCAATTCAACATGTGAGGGGAACACAGGAATCAATATGTATTACTTGAGATGAACCAGAATTTTCTAATTATCAATATTAATTTGCAGTTCAAAACAGATATTATTTAAATCAAATTTCTTGAATTTTCATCAAAATTTTTCTATTAACACTTAACTGTTCAGTAAAATTAAAATTCCATTAGTTAATGACACCATGCTGGTGTAACAAGATGTCTGATGGGTAAGAAATTAAATACAAAGAAAATAAAATTTCGGAATTTAAGTTTGATGTGCAAATTTCTCACTTGGGTACCAATGAAAGGATGTTTTGTAAGGATGAAAGATTCTTTTATAAGGAATAAAATACAACGATGATATGTTCATATAAGAAGAAAGATGTGGGAATGATAGATTTCTCTAGAGCCCAATGATATGATGAATATTATGTTATTGGAATCTTATAAGGTGAGCTGCTGTTTATGTTCATTCATCCTCTAAAACGTTAACCTGCATGCATGATGCTTGTTCTCCAAACATGTAAAATAAAATGATGTACTTACATCGGACGCAATGCCTTTACTTCTTCGGTAGTTGGAGCAGTGTCTTTTATCAGCTTATTCAATACACCATGTAACACTGATGCCATGAAATCAGCTTCAGTAGGAATTTGAATCAAAGCTTTAACTTGTTCCTCTAATGCTTCAACTCTTTTCTGTCTCCTCATCTAAAAATCGTAATGTATATTTCCTTAAGTACTTCTTCTCTCCTATTATATGGCCAAAAATTAAGATTTTTTAAGACCACAAAGTTTTAACGTTGACATGAGTATAGAAAATACACCAAATCTCCATACGAAGTGATTTTAGCATAAAGAAATGAGCTCATTACGTAATAATTATGGTTAATGTTTGTTAAATATAGGATAAAATACTCTGCCTTTAAATGTACAATTCATACATATAGTATATTCAGGGAAACGAATAATGCTTGTCAATTTAATTGGTGCAACGTGATAGAATAAATTAAGAAACTTGTCGGTGAATTGATTAGAATTCCTTAGTTCATTATCTCATTTGATCACTTAATTTCTAATAAAATTTAATGCTACACCGATAGTTCACTTCTCTATTAATTCGCTTTAAAGCATAAAAATTATTTTAGAAATATTTCCGCCTTTCGTTTAAGCACAATCCAATGAATAATAGACTGGAACATAGAAAAGATTATCCCTTTTCAGAAATATATTTTCCGGTTCCATTAAATCATTTGTACTTATATTAACTTAAGAAATTTTACGCGATTGCCATCGAAAATTTATCGTTATAGATAACTTACCTTACAAACTTTGTTGTAAATGGTAGAGAATTTCTTGCTTGAAACACTAATGTTATTTACGAAAATCAAAGAATTCACGCTCTGCTTCCGTAAACTTGTTTACATACACCATTCCTAGCGATATAAATTGACAGTCGTGAGGGTCGTGAGAGCGATTAATTCGATTACAAGTTGTGACAGAAATGATCGAGTAGGATCGAACGTTGTGAAGGCGCGCCAAGGTATGATCAGGAATAAAATGTGTACTACAGTGTTAAAAAGTTTTGTTAAAAAATATAACAAGAATTCGAATTCGACCTTTTTAATATTGTGGAATCTCTTTGGGTTACTAAACGACTGTGTTTGTTTTGCTAAGATTTTGAAGTGTATTAAACTCTCGGTTATCCGTGCTAATGGATGCATGATGAGGCACGGATAATCGAAAATTTTGGTCGTATAATAATTGTGCGTACCCACATATAAGACGTATTTTTTTCGCAAAATATTAGGTTAAAAAGCAAGATAAGACTTACATGAGGATATAACTTTCCCTGGTTTTTAAAAGGATGGATCCAAAATACAGTCCCAAAATCCATGCCTCGTCTTATTCGCGGGTATATGTAGTCCTTTCCCTGCCAGCCCACATTTTAGTTCTTATTCTACTTGCTTCCGCAGATCATCCATCTATATAAATATGTAGTATTTTTCGGGAAGCTCGATTTTAAGGATTTTACTGTGAACTCATTGATTGCTGACTTAAATATCACTCTGGCATCGAATACAGAACCCTTTTTGGAGAAGTCTTAACTTTACTTAGTCACGTCCTCTAGCGATGCCATGGGTTAGGATTCTGTACCGTTCCGAGAACTGCTTCAAAAGTTTTTTGAAATTTGGCAAAAGGAAATTCTTCTGTAAAAAATCGGGACTTCAGGATTTTCCGGGCTCGAACTTATGATAGCTTGGTCAGATATCTAAACTTGATGTATGTCCTCAAATCTAGAAACACTTTTTCAGATACAACAAACACCCTTTTCTACTGCCTAAGTCAAGTTATTCATAAAAAGGTCTAACTGGGTCTCACATGACCTACCTTTACGGAACCGTGATTGCTCTGTCTAGTTGCTCCATTTTCAGCAAGAAAGCACATAATTTTGCGCGCTATAATTTGCTCCATTATTTTACGTAAAATTGCAGTGTATTCTATGGCCATCTGGTTTTAAGGTGGTATATTCTTAGGAACCAGGGAAATTAGGAAATATAAAACTTAGGAAAATTTTTCAATTTCCAAGACATCGGGAAAATACCCTTATCGAATGATTTCCAATAGAAGATGAGAATATGGAGAGCAAACTCATTAGATAAAATTCTCATGACAAGGGAAAGAATACCCTCCGGTTCCGGCGCCTTATTTCTTCAATCTGTCGCAATTTTCCAACTCCATCGGCTGATAACTCGATGGTACTTATTAGCCGATGATACTTCCATATACTTCTCCTAATTCGATTAGGTATCCGAGGTAATAATTCGTAGATATACCAAGCATAATGAACTTCAGAAATGCAAGAACTTATGAAAGAAATATTATTTTCTTGAAATACGCGTACGTTACGCGGCTACAGCTCGCCGACCCCAAGTAACGTGCTATCCGCAAAGTAAAAAATTTGAACACAACTGGGCTAATCCAAACTGAACATATGATTTATTTATTTGAAATTTTTATGCTCTGGGAAGTTCCAATAAAGCAAGACAAAAAACAAGTAATGTAAAATTACAAAAATGTATGGAAATACAAAAAATAATCTCGATATAAATAAAAAGAATGCAGAAAATCAAAAGAGCAAAAGAATGCGTTGCAGAAATGCAAAAATCTGTGGAAAATACAAANCGCTAGTTCATAAGAAAATATAATTAATATATTAATACAAAATATTTTTTATGATGATCTGCATAGAACATTATTTTGATATTTATGGCTTCATAAAATCTAAAAAATTCGACTGAAACTCAAAACTCTTCATCTCACAATGCCTACTATTTTCCAAGCAAAATTTATTCATATCAAGAAGTTTTTTTACATGCTTTGTTGCTACAATGTGCTCTTTGATGTAGTCTATGATTACAAATATTTATAAATATTCTTCAGCTAAGCCAAGAGCTTCAATCAAGCTTGCAATTGCATGTGTGAGGAACAAAATGGAAGAGAAAACTCATGAGCCTGGTCATTCTTAATTTGTAGAAGTCAAGGTATTGCTGTACTCTCGATAAAGTCATATTTGCTACCCACTAGGATATTTGTTATGGATGATATGTCAATATAAAAGAGCTTTTAGATGGTCAAATAGATATATCTATATCTTTCTAAGAAAGCATTCAAAATTTGAATTACAGTTATTATATCAATTGACTAATTATTTATGCTGACAAATAAAAATACTACTATTTCTGAGCATTAAAAATAAGCAATATAGGATTCAAAATACCTGAGGAATGATAGTCAACCTTCCCCTTAAAGCATGCAATCCCAATGTTGCTATATCAACTCCATCAATGATTATTTTTCCACCTGCAGGTTCAATAATGCGAAAGAGTGACAGGGTAAGGGATGATTTGCCTGCACCAGTCCTCCCAACTATACCAATCTGTAAACACAAATAATAATAATGTTTTGTTATGGGCATAGCCCACTTTCAAGATTACATACATTAGGAATGCATAGAACTGGCGTTCTAAAAAGCACTATAATACAAAATTATTATATCAAAAATGTATTGAATTCTAACATATACATATTTTACAGACATTGATAGACAATATTATATTTACATCAAATACTGACATAAAAACTTTGCTGCCATGTTAACACTACTATAACTAATCTATGATATCATATATAAATGATAGGTATGCTATCCAATACTTATTCGATCTCTCCATGATGATTTAAAAAGAGTTCACATGATTCCAGCATCTTTTGCCATTCTAGAGAAGACAGAATTCTTCTTATTTAAAAGTTCAGGAGGAGAACCACACTCCACCATCCGTCCCTTATCCAGCACAATGACTCTGTAACATTGAATGACAAATGGTATTGACAGGTTTCACTTTGGTAAGGAAATTATATGGGAGTAACTACCCATAGCTGTACTCTAACATAAAAGATTGTTTTATTGTGTGTTATATACAGGAAGAGAATTGTGACAGAGGAAATGTTTTCTTTAGTTTTGTTTTCTTGTATGATATGGTAATTATTTATACTGAAAGTTGGCAGAGGACCAATAATAACAACTAAACAAAATATGCAAGCAATAACTGTTATATTCTTCATTTCCTTTTAAATTGACCGTCAGGTAGCTAGGAGAATTCAAATCAATCGATAGATGCAAAGTATATTTTTGAATGAATTTTAAACTTTATACAAGCCATTATTCATGACAAAAATTAAAGACTATTGAAAAATCAGAGCATACCTATCACTGTCCATTATGGTGTTGAGCCTATGAGCAATTGTGAAGATAGTACAATCCTTGAATTCAGATCGGATAGTTGCCTAGATAAGGAAAATAACATTTTTCAAACATTTTAATGATAAATTTTCTAGACTGCTTACAATATTGCTATCATATTGACAATAATTACCTGTATTAACTCATCTGTTTCCAAATCCACAGCTGCAGTGGCCTCATCTAATACAAGAACTTTTGTTTTCCTAAGAAGTGCTCTAGCTAAACATATCAACTGCCTTTGACCAACACTGTTTTTAAATAAAAAATTTAAAAAAATTGAAGCATAAAATGATAATTAGAAATTGTATAAAAATTTGAGGATATTAATAGCAACTCTCAAGGAGGTATCTAAGAAACAAACTATAGTAACATCTTGGCTGATAAACAACTTTGCTAGCAAACTTTTTGGCTAAACAAGATTTTTTGTGTACATACTGGTCAATGAATATGATATGGTGGTTTCTGATGCAAGAGCACTTTCTCTAAAATGGCCAAAACAAAATAGAAATGGTGATTCATTTCAAAAAAGCATGGTGGTTTTCAGCAAATTTTATGTTCCTTTCAGGCTTTATAAGGAATGAATTGTCCTCATTAGCCAAGGAATTACTGTGCTATTCTTGAAATATTTTCCAGAATGGAGTTCAGCCATGGTTACCATAGATAAAGGATAAATAGTTAGATATATAAAGTAGTTAGTTAGTAAGTTTTGAATTGCACATTTAGACAATAATGCAGGAAAATAAAAAATAGAGACAATGTCATGAATGAGGAGGACCAAAAAGAATTACAGAACAAGAAAGAATTTTACTGAGAAGCAAACTCAACTGGATAGGCCTAGGGTCAGCTTTGGACAGCCAACGACTGAGGTGGTCAGTTGCCAGCTTAGGCATTAGGGTATGCACTAGAGAGAGCTACCTAATGCTATTTGTGAATTGAATGATGAATCCCCTCCCATTTCTATCTCACAGCAAAATCACCTACTTATAGGAAGGGATTTTTTTAATGAGACTTCATGTAATCAGAATATCCATTAAATTTCTAAGATAAGTATAATGCTCTTTATCAGGCTATATATTTTCAAAGGAATGGAAAAAGCAGTGCTTCTAACAAGGACCATGAGAGACCATGAGAGTTGCTCCACTGATTTGAATGAAATATTTTTTATGCTAGAAGAGATTGAATAAAACAAAATTGTAACAGGGTTGATCTAAATGGGTCTTGGTTTTGTTAGTAGTTTGTGCGTATGGTTAAGTTACTTTTGTTTTGAATTTTCAACCTATTAAGCACATTGCAGAATAGGTTAGTGTAGTGGTCATATGCTATCCTCCCACCAAAGGACCTGGGTTCGAGTGTAGTTCCTGACATCTTTTTATCACTCTTACGTATTTATTTTCATTTTATACAGATTTTCATACAATCACAGAGCTCAAATGGTTACACCCTTTCAGTCAATTGTCTTTCTGCAACTTTTCTTTACCTTAAGTTTTCACCTTCTTCAGAGACTTCATGTTGCAATCCAGCAGGAAGAGATTTGACAAAACTGCGTAAGTGTGCATGCTCCAAAGCTGCCCATATATCACTATCAAAATACTTATCAAATGGATCTAAGTTCATTCTTAAAGTGCCAGAGAACAATACAGGATCCTGTCATTTATAAATAAGATAAAAACCAAAGTCAAAAATATTTTATCTTACTTTGGTACACAGTTCTTAATTAACCTCAATGTTTCACCAAAGATTACTCTTAATCAATAATAAGCTGAAATGATAAAGGGATCAGTAAAACAACTAATATAAACAGGACTTAAAACAATTCAAATTTTGATAGGAATAATATTTTTAATGAAAACTAGTAGTCAAGATCTTCAACTACTCATTCCACATGACAAAATCTTCCATTTCAAACCATATTTGAGTAAAGTTCTTCTGAGATTGCATTCATGAGAATAAGACCATGAAACTATTTATAATTTTGTGTATCAAAAAGTGTTTTTTCCAAATTAATCATGTATGTACCATAGCCTTCAAAGTTGCAAGGAGATATTTTCAGTCATATTGTCTGAACAAAAACTTTCTTAAAATAAAGAAGTAGCTCTTAATGCATTAAAATTGTTACCTCTAAAGGTGTCAGATGTCTACCCAACATTCTCAGGTTGTTCAGCACTAGAACCTCCAATCCAATGGAATCAAACCTATGAATACAGCAATACCCTGAAGTTACGCAATAGGTGGGACCAACAAAAATTACGAAAGTCAAATTTGCATCAGTTTGGGTGCAACCTTCCATATCAATGCACTAAGTATTATTTGATTGGTACAAATTATACTGAAAAACGCTAGTTCATAAGAAAATATAATTAATATATTAATACAAAATATTTTTTATGATGATCTGCATAGAACATTATTTTGATATTTATGGCTTCATAAAATCTAAAAAACTCGACTGAAACTCAAAACTCTTCATCTCACAATGCCTACTATTTTCCAAGCAAAATTTATTCATATCAAGAAGTTTTTTTACATGCTTTGTTGCTACAATGTGCTCTTTGATGTAGTCTATGATTACAAATATTTATAAATATTCTTCAGCTAAGCCAAGAGCTTCAATCAAGCTTGCAATTGCATGTGTGAGGAACAAAATGGAAGAGAAAACTCATGAGCCTGGTCATTCTTAATTTGTAGAAGTCAAGGTATTGCTGTACTCTCGATAAAGTCATATTTGCTACCCACTAGGATATTTGTTATGGATGATATGTCAATATAAAAGAGCTTTTAGATGGTCAAATAGATATATCTATATCTTTCTAAGAAAGCATTCAAAATTTGAATTACAGTTATTATATCAATTGACTAATTATTTATGCTGACAAATAAAAATACTACTATTTCTGAGCATTAAAAATAAGCAATATAGGATTCAAAATACCTGAGGAATGATAGTCAACCTTCCCCTTAAAGCATGCAATCCCAATGTTGCTATATCAACTCCATCAATGATTATTTTTCCACCTGCAGGTTCAATAATGCGAAAGAGTGACAGGGTAAGGGATGATTTGCCTGCACCAGTCCTCCCAACTATACCAATCTGTAAACACAAATAATAATAATGTTTTGTTATGGGCATAGCCCACTTTCAAGATTACATACATTAGGAATGCATAGAACTGTTAATGTATAAATAAATGTAGAGAAAATAAACAGAAAACCACATTATAAAATTATATGAAAACAATNGGGGGATGGTTTAAGGCAATTTCATAAGAACTTATCTCCAATAATCTTTCAAACTGCCAATTTGTCATAATAAATTCGGTAGATGTATAGCGATTGTAGAAACACTTCATATCACTTCAACTCCTCATAAATTTTACACAAATTAGTAGTACTAAAAGAGAATCATGAAGGTTGATCACCCTTTTGTCCATTGGATTCACCAATGACTCATACGATAAATAGAGATAATTCTTATATAAGGATGAAATTTTGACATAACTTTCATTTACTCAATTTTTGAGTTCTGTGAAGATAATTTTTGTACCAAATGATTATCAAAATTGAACTTTAGAAATAGATATCTGATGCAGGCACTGCTAAATCCAGAGAGGACACATAAGAATGCATTCAACTCACAGTAAAAATGTTATTGATCATATCCGAAATAATAAAGGGCATGAAAGAGTCCAGCCCATCCAGATCTCTAGCAAATCTTGCAATGATTCTCCCCAATGGAGTGGTGTCAAAGAAGCTCATGGGAGCTACCTTTTCTCCTCCTTGAACAGTGAATGTCAAGTCCTTCAATACCATATTAAGGCCATCTCGATAGCAAATTTGAAAATTCTTGAATTCAACTTTTCCTTCTGTTGGCCATTCTTTTGGAAGTGAAGGTGAGGGAGTCTCCCATGCAGCTTCCTGCAAAAATTTTCACTTACTTGCATTTGTTAAATTCTAGGGATATAAAAAAAAATTCTATGGCCATCATAAGATGAATCTAAATTATTTCATGTTATGCAAAATTTCAGAAAAGGAATTGAAATTCTGTAAAGAATAAATGAGATTATTTATTGGTATATTTTTGTCACTTACATAACACACATAAGTGTATAATACACAACATTTTAAGGAGGAATTTAAAGATGGGTAAATGAATCAGCTGCTGTTTATTCTGTTAAGCCTAATGTAGCCTAATGTAATGTTAATGTAATGTCACTTATAGAATGCAGTTTCATTCGTGCATTTCAGCCATAATTTTGAGAAAAAATGTGCATGTTATACAATAATAAGTACATTAATGTATGCTAATATTGTGTATAATTCATTATTTCTTTCATAAATATACTTTATACGAATTCAAATTACTACTTCAATGTTAAAAATATTCACTGTGACAGCAACATACTGGCTTAGTGTCTCCATATTCTTTTATTCTCTCTGCTGCAACTATATTGGTTTCCAATTCAGAAGATGTTCGTACTAGCCAAGTCAATATCCTTGTAATCTGAAGATAAAGAAAACAGATGAGGTCAAGTCTATAGAAATGCTTCTTCCTTATAACCATAGTTTTGAAAATTAAATCAAATTTTCACTACCAGGGCTGCTAATAAATTATTTCTTACCAGAAATGCATTACTGACTGAAAGTCCAACAGCACCTGGGGTCAAGCTTTCTCTACCCATTACAGCAAACAAAGATGCAAAGAATATGACAAAATTTCCCAGCAACTCCAAACGAATTGACAGCCATCTAAAAAAAAGTTTACAAATATATAATTCTAGTAATATGAAAGCCTACCATAAGATTTCTAATCTCATCATATTGTTATATATCCTATAAATGAATATGCCTGTTAACATTGATCTCTCTGTTTAAAGCAACATCACAGCCAGCAATGCTTGGATTGAAGCAATGGAAGGATGGAAATATATTCTTATGGATGGATGGAATGTATTCTTTCCTTATTTTGTTCCACTATTCACTTCTCACATCTCCTGGTCTGGTATTCACTATCATCCCTGTTGAATCTACCATAATTACACCGTAGAATAATTTATTTTCGATTTTTGGACTTTTTGCACTTGGTATTGCTTTTGGATTGAACATCAATTGAAGAGCTTGATTCTGGAGTTCTCTTATGGAAAATCTTAAGGTAGTCCATTAAAAGTGTAACATTAAGGTTCTAAGAATATGTAGATAGTTGCTAATTAATGAAATGAGGAGAAGATTATTTAATCATAATGAAGACAAAATAGCTAGCTTAAAATAACAATGAAGCTAGACTCAATATCAAAGAATTAATCAAATATGCTCAAACTACTTTATAAGTGACTTTCATTCTATATACAAATGTCAAATACGTTCTCCTATTCCAAAATTGTTGTGGCAAATAATGTTACCTCCTGGATGCAATGATAGGGTAATAGCACATCTGGCTCTTATCAACTTTCTCTTCATTTTCTCTGATGAATCTGTCCTGAACACCAAAAGCCCTGATAAATGGAGCTCCTGAATATGAAAGAACAAAATTAAAGGGACTCACTAACCAAAAGACAGATTAAGGAAAAAATTGTCAGTACTGAATACAGTATTACTCTTTTTGAATAATACTTGCATTAAAAGTTATTAACTATCAAAAAAGCAATAGAATCATTATTGTAACAATTCTAGGAGAAAGTAGTGATACAATTATGAAGATTTTTAAGGCACAAAAATCCAATTTCATGAGTATGAAGTTGAATAACCATAATTACCTGAAATACTTTCTGCAAAATGTGAGAATATTGGTGACCTTGAAACTGATTCTAGTCTTTTCAGCTGTCTAGATGTGGCTAAGTAAAATTGCTTGAGGATCAAAAAACTGAGATGTAAATAATTATAACAGTTTTAAATTAATACACCAAGATAAACCCAAAGAGACATATGATAGCCACAAAAACCATATGATGACATAGAAATAATTCTAACAATTACCTGAATGAAGTAATAAATAATTCCAATTGGAGGAACAACAACTAAAAACATGGGAGTGTTGTAGCTTATCACAAATAAGGTTGCAAGCACCTGTAAGATTGGATAAGATTACAAAAACATGCTCTGAAAACATGAAGATAATGACACTCATAGTTACTAGAAACTTTCCAAAGGGGTAAATTTGCTAGGATGGGGGATGGTTTAAGGCAATTTCATAAGAACTTATCTCCAATAATCTTTCAAACTGCCAATTTGTCATAATAAATTCGGTAGATGTATAGCGATTGTAGAAACACTTCATATCACTTCAACTCCTCATAAATTTTACACAAATTAGTAGTACTAAAAGAGAATCATGAAGGTTGATCACCCTTTTGTCCATTGGATTCACCAATGACTCATACGATAAATAGAGATAATTCTTATATAAGGATGAAATTTTGACATAACTTTCATTTACTCAATTTTTGAGTTCTGTGAAGATAATTTTTGTACCAAATGATTATCAAAATTGAACTTTAGAAATAGATATCTGATGCAGGCACTGCTAAATCCAGAGAGGACACATAAGAATGCATTCAACTCACAGTAAAAATGTTATTGATCATATCCGAAATAATAAAGGGCATGAAAGAGTCCAGCCCATCCAGATCTCTAGCAAATCTTGCAATGATTCTCCCCAATGGAGTGGTGTCAAAGAAGCTCATGGGAGCTCTTAGAACACCTTTCAGCAACATAGTGTGCAAGTTACGACCTGCATGCCAGCAACCAAGCCGAGATGTCAGGTCACGCAAGTAGGCTGTCAGAGCTGAAAGAAAAATGAATGCTTAGGAAAATAATGGTATTTTCTGCAAAATATTGCAATTTAAATTTAAATTTTATATGCAGCCTACATAATGAGATTAAGAGAGCTAAATCTATTGGGAAGCTCAATATTGCAACCTGCAGACATAAAGGATCTTAATTATTACAAGATATTGAAAATAGAAGGAGTTGCAATGCTTTCAATATGAATTTGATAATCCATCAGCACAAATCCCATTCAAAAATCAAAATAATATGCAACTTCTTCCCAAGGAGAAACAGACATGAAAAAAGGCTGACAAAATCAGGACTCGAACCCGGGTCCCTCAATTGCCATTTGGATGCTCTATACATTGAGCTATCCCACCAGAACATTTCTCCATGCCATTTGGGAGACTTTGTAAGCAAAGGGTGTGTGAGTTTGTCCGACTAAGTTGCATCGTTCACAGCCATGGCCTCACAAGAGACCCAGGCTCAAGTCCCAGTTGCATCAGACTATTTTCATGCCCGTTTCTCCTTGGAAATTTTCCTAGGTGCACTCCTTATCGTGCCAAGTTACTAAAACCCTTTTGTGTGAATCATTGTGAATATGCAACTGCTTATTAAGAGTAAAATACTCACCTACACCAATACCCATGCCTCCATATATTCCCAAGAAAATATTTCTTTGATCGGCATCTCCACTTGAGCCTTGGTTGCTTGACCAGTAAGATAACCAAAATTTTGAACCAACAGAAAATGACTCAAAGGTTAAGCTGGACAGAAATGTAGCAAACAAGAGATGTACTCCAAATGACTTTATGTAGAGGAAATAAACTTTCCACTTTACCTGTAAACAGAATTTAAAATTATTGGAGAACTTAAGTTAATGTTCATTCTTATTAATGTAAACATGCTGAAAAGCATTCATAAAAATGAGTTTGTCTGACTACAATACACCACACCAAACATAAGTCTCTTCCTATAAATTCCTAAATCTTCCAAAAATTTTCATGAAATACAAAATTTCTGTAGAGAAATGTATTCTTTTATTTTATTAAAAAAGACATCATATTATTATTGAAGTTATTCTTTTGTTCTATAAAACATGAAATTTTTGGGAAATGACAATGCATTTTTACAGTCAATCTTTACAAAAAATGAAAAAATACTTAATTTGTGTTTAGGAAGTATCCAATAAGTTACCAAGTGGTTTACAAGTCATATTTAGCTGCAATAGTCACTAAGCATAACATGAATTAGTAATTGAATTAACTTTCAAAATTTTTGAATTTTTAATCGTCCTTCAGTAAGTATTAGCTCCTAAAAGTAAGATCCTTTTCAGGAATTGTTTACAGAAACAAATTTTGATGATGCTGAATTGCTGAAACAATTAAGTTTAGAAGAGACTGAATGATATGAAAAAAGTATTCCTTAAATATAGCCCAAATAATCTCATATTATAAAATAATGTATTTCAAATTTCTGTTACACTAATTAGAGTTGCAGAAATCAATTTATGGCACAAATTAGGTGATCTTTGTTCATTCTACAGTATACTGTAAAGGTTCCTGATGTTACTTCTTGGCTACTTTCAACTCTTCTTCTACATTTAATGAGATAAAGCTTTAGGTGATGAGAAAGGAACGATGAAGGATTAAAATGTTAGAAAAGAATGGGTGGAGACATTGAGGTAATTGATTGAGGCATCCCTTTCAAAACTGAGAAAAAAGTGTAGAGGAAGAAAGACAATGTTTATTATGGCAATTGAGAAAGGTATTTAAAATGATTCATCTTCTGCTTACTCAAAAAATTACTCAAGTTATAGGTGAAAGAGAAAGGCAAGTATGAAAATATTTTTGGTATCCAAAAGACTGCCTTGCATCAGCGGTAATCTCAGGTGCCAGGTAAGCAGAGATTCTTGCTTGGCTACAATGACCAATAAATATATAAATTTGCATGGAGAAATCCAACTTCAGATACTAAATCAGCAAATAAAATAAATTTTTTTATCTTAGAGCTGAAATCATTGCAAACTTTACCAGAAAAATAAGTAAATGTCATTCCTTTGTATTAATATGATTCTAATCAGTATTTTAACAAATAAAATACCTTTCCTGTCTCTGCCTTTTCATTTTCTATCAGTTTCTCTACAGCCATTTCTTCTTTGCTTGTTACTTGAGAAACAATAGAATCTTCAGAGACAGCTGAATCTCCAGATATAGTTCTGTCAAAAATTCAACATTTTTCAGAAATGAATAATTGAAAGCAAATCTTGGGCATCAATATAAATGGACAGAACTTGAGTTCTGGAAAGAATCACTTTAAAATTATTATATTATTACTTTAAGTTGATGAAAATTTATGAATTTGACAAACCGATAAAGGGTGGGTCTGCTTTCCAGGAGTTCAGTGTTTGATGAACACTCACTCCGTCTATCAGAAAGTCTTGAAATCTGAGAAGAAAGCTCTATATATTGTCCACTTTCCATTTTGTTTTTCAAGGCCTTCAATATCTCTTCAATATCTATGAATAAAGATAGTTAAAAGCATGAAAACCATTAAATAATTTGGCATGCAATTTTGCACACAATAATGCATAAGCAAGGGTAAGTTTTAATTCCACTTTCCGAGCAAATACAAGCCATTTCTTAGATCACCAGCACTAATAAAAACTACAAAAAGATTAAGAGTTATTTTTTCCTATTACTAACCTTCCTCTTGAGTTGAGTTGTCATGCAGACTTTGCTGCAGATGATTGATGAGGACCTCAGCAAAAGCTCCTTTTCTTTTCAATAGGTCTTCATAATTACCTCTCTCTATTATTTTCCCCTCTTTCATGACAATTATTTCATCTACTTCTGGTAAAAACGTAATTCCATGGGTTACTAGGATGCGTGTCTATTCAAAGAAATTATTATATATTGAGTTAGTGGTTCTTATATTTGATATGAAGATTTTAACACAAGAAAGACTGTTCATGTAAATTTGTGAGACTAGCAAGATGTTATACCCCATGAATCTATAATTGTTTCTTTTTTCCATTGATTTCATCCATAGCTTCACATTTGAAGTAAGTTAACTATTATTTCCCTTAGTTCACTCATTCTAGTTTTATTCATTCATTCTTTGTCTAATTTTAGAAAGACACCATAATTCAGCATGGATAGATGTGATCACTATTAATATAAGTACAAAGAAATGGGCAAAAATAAAACAATTTCTGGCTAGATGCAAGAATATATATGCTGCATTTGAACATCATTGCTATGCTTAATTCATTACTAACAGATATTAGAAATTTAAGAAACTATTTGTTTGAGAAAAATATTCATCAATAGCATTTACATTTTCACTGTTATTTAGGATAAAAATTCGATAATTTTCAATGCATTATTGAATATCAGGTAAAAAATTATTAGATGTTTTAGTCATTAAATAAAAGAAAAGAATGTGAAATATTTACCTTCTTCTTAAGGAGTCCATTAGGTCCAATAACATTTTCAAAAATGTGTTTTCCAACATGACTATCCACCGCAGACAGAGGGTCATCCAGTAAATATATATCAGCATTACAGTAGATGGCTCTTGCTAAACTTACTCTTTGTTTTTGACCTCCACTGAGGTTAATGCCCTAGAAAATCAAATTTTGACTGTAAATGAAATGGAAGAATTGAATTTTATTTGATATATTATCTAGGATCTAGTTTGAGATACTAAATTAGAAGCTTTTACAAAAAAACTTAACTGCCTTCTATAGAGTTAAATGAATTAGATTTTCAACTTTGACACATAAAATTACTTAATTAAAGGCAAATCATGACTGAATTACTTAATTCATGATTCTATTTGTGAAGTAATACCTTTTCTCCAATTTCAGTATCGACTCCTGACGGTAGCACTCCAATGTCCGGTCGTAAAGCACAAGCATTAATGACTTTCTTAAATGCACTTGCTTTCAATTTATTTCCAAACAATATGTTATCCCGCAAAGAAACATTTTGAATCCAAGCTTGCTGGGGCACATAAGAAATGGTTCCCTGCAATGAGGAAACATTTATTTATATATTTTAATATTGCTTTGATAAACCATTTGAGATCTGGGAGTATTTGGGAACACTTGGAAAATTCAATTCTATACTTTTTAAGACCAAAAGAATTTATGCTTCAAAATAAAGTATATTCACATTCAGCAATTTAATTATTAAAAATATTCCTCAAAGATAGTGACCAGTCTAAACATAAGGATACATTAATATGTGAAGTGTAATTGGAAGCTTAAAATAACTACTGCAAAGAAACTTTTTTGTCTGAGCAACACAATCTTTAAGAAGTGCAGGCAGCAAGGGAATTGGATGCCCAGTAAGCCCAGCATATGTATGAGAATGGGACACACAGTGCATTTAGCTTCCCCTCACACTTTCCACTCCAAAAGGAACTTTTTACTCTACACTAACCAAACCACTTTTGCAAAAAGCTTTCACTTTACCTATTCAAGGTATAGCAATCTTGAAGCAGGTATATGATCATAATTCCATACCCAATGGAAATTGGTGAAATCTGAAATACCTTTATGTTCACTCTACCATTAATTTTCTCCATCTCTCCGAGAAGAGCTGATATAAGGGAAGATTTTCCTGAACCGACACTTCCAACTATAGCAACTAGATGTCCTTCCTTTACGTGGAGATTTATATCTTTCAAGGTTGCATCCTTACCTTCTTCCCACGAGAAATCGCCTTTCTCAACAACGACAGGATCAACTAAAAAAAATAATTAGTTTAATTTAAAAATTAATGTTTGCCATACGATGGGTTAAAGGTGGATTAATAAATACAAAGCATCTTAATGAATGTGTAAACAAAGGGAGGTAAAATAGAAGTGAAAATATAAAATTTTCCTTCTATTTAAGTAATTAGATTTCACTAAAGCTTTCTAACTTCTTGTACAAATGGCTTGAACCATCATTAAATAGGGGAATTACTTGACTAAAGAAAAGGGATTAATTTTAATATGTAACCCTTGAAATTTTAAAAATGCTCACCCTCATCCACATTGTGCTCTATTTTATCAGGATCAATTTCCTCCATATTTATGAACTTGTTAAGTCTTTGGATTGATACACGGGTCTGAAAGAATAGGGTCATTATTGAAATGAGGCAAATATCTTAGAAGTGTTCATTCCAAAATTTAAAGAAAGTATCCCCTAATCATGCATAGGAATGACCATAACAAACTATTCTTTATTTTATAAAAAGCCATCCTATTCGAACATCCAGCTTGGAAATACATTTATTTTAGTATTGATATATAAATTTCCATGGAATCTATCAAAAACTAAATTTAAAATGTATATCTTAAAATGATACTCCTTCCTAGTAAACCATCATTATTTCTTCCTTCAATATCACAGAAAAATATAACAACTCACCTGCAGAAAATTTGTTATCATGGCTGGGAACATTCCAAGTGGAAGTCGCAACATTTCAAACAATGCTATACTTACAAAAGCAGTCTTTGAGTCGAGAACATTGTCTTCATTAATAAAAATAAAGGTGGCAAACGTTGCAAGAGAGACCTGCAAAAAGATGAATTTCCAAAATATTAACACAAATGATACCAAAATATTATAACATGATCATTCTCCCTTGAGATCAATGAAAATGTAGAAATTTAGAAAAGAAATACGTGTATGATAAAATAACAATTTATCAACAAAAAAAATCATGCAAACAGTGATATATAATACATATATATTCAAACGTTTTTATAATGATAAAATCTTCACTCACCAATAATGGAACACAAGTCCAGATTAGTTGAAACTCAGAACTCAAATAAGCAGAACGCTTTAGAATTTCCAATTCCTTGTTTCGAACATTTGTAACTTGATTCTCAAATGATGGTTCCCAAGCGTACAATTTCAAAACCTACAAAAGAATTCATATCAAAAAGATTTTTTGCATTTAGAAGTGTGTGGTCTTGAAAATGAAAAAGATGCAGGAAACCAAACAAATGCATTTTACTTGCAATTACACTATATCAAAGATTGTAGAAAAAGAAAATCTAAATTATTTATGCTTTATGATAGGCTTCTAATATAATGTGAAAAATTGAATTTGTCAACTGAAAAGACATAATTAGAACTGAATAATTATTAAGAGGGAGATAATGAGTTAACTCAGAGAGTTAAAAGTAATTTACCTTCATTCCATTTAGGACTTCATTGATAATTTTCACCCTTTCATCCTTGTGTTTCATTTGTTTTACTTGTAGTTTTTTTACATGGTGAGCAATCAAAACATTAATTGGAATCAAAAGTAGCATAACTGCCAATCCTGCAAAAGCAGCTACTCCTGAGAATAATGAATTTTTTGTAAAANTAGCAACTTTCTAAAGTGTTAAATAATATTTAAATCTAAGCTGCTGCCAGCTGTACAATATCCACACCTTTAAGATGTTACTCATACAAAAGTGAAAAAAATCATACCTCAACAGATGGGTAATAAAGAATTTTTGGAGCAGCATCTGCAAAGCAATTCAGAATCAGCTGAACCACAACAAGACCATAATATACCATGAATAGAATGAATGAAGTGGCTAAGCCTGATGATTTCTGAAAAAGGAAAATAAATTTATAAAGTGTATACCATTGATGGTGCTATGTTTCTTGAAAGTTATAACGCACATAAAAATGGATTGAACTTGAATGAACCCAATATTTGCCACAAAAAGTACAAAGCCAAAGACATTTGGAAAGGGGCAGACCAAAACAAATTTATACTGAGAGTAAGTTCCACAAAACGATGGACATCAATGGACATCAGATTCACTATTTCTCCCACTGTAGATTCACGCCTAGCTGTGTTAGACAATCGCAGGGCCTATAATTAAAATGAGTTTGAGAGACATATCCTCACATATCAATCACATTATGAGCATAACCAAAACTAAGTATTATTCACTAAAATATAAAAGCCACTCCAAAGCTTTCCAGTTAGAAAATGTCTCCATTTTATGTTAGTGACAATGTAATGTACCTGCTTATTTCTACATTAATTTTAATCTTTCATATTCGTTTTCTATTTTTTACCAACCTTTCTATAAATTGCAGAAGTTAGAGCTGTCCTCATTCTCATTCCAATTCGTAGCATCCAATAAAAATGTTGTGACATAAAGATAGATTGTACTAAATATGAGGCAAACATAAGAATAGCATAAAAATATCCTTTCCAATAGTGGTCATCACTCTCCACAAATCCTATCAGAGCACTGAAAAATGTCAATAAACCATTACTCTACAACATTACTCTTACTAAGCTTGGTAGATGTCATATATCAACACTAACTTTTATTCAGCTTTGTCCAACAATAAATCAGGCTAAAAACTACCCCATGCCCATTCTAAAGATACTGGGTAGAATTTCTTTCTTATTCAAGAATTAATGTAAAATTTTCAGTTTTTCTTATTGATATCCTCTCAAAAAAATACTAATATAAAATTTTGATTTTAGTAATCCAGAGCTAAAGTAAAGAGTAGTTCAATCACAAATTATTCAAATCATAATGAATATCCACATTTCAATGCTTGGCTGAAGAATTTCCTCCCAAGATTATGATTGTATTAATATAATGGTTGACTTGATCGTACTTGTCTTACATCAATTATTATAATTCTTTCATTGACTTAAATGTGGTTAACATTGAAACAATTTCTAAATTTAGGAACTAGACTGGGGAGTGAAATCGCAATTTCAAGATTAAGGAAGGAATACTTTTTAAAAATTATCTAAAGAACTTACCTCAGAATCTGTGGATTTGTAAAACCCAAGATATCTTGAAAAAATTTAAGAATTGATCCAAACAAAAACGTTGGACCAAATGCCTTACATATTACAGGTAAAATTGAAATAGGCTTCTTTTTACAAACTCTTTTCCGTAGATCATTTTCTCTGCCATCCTTTCTAGAATTCTTCTCATGTTCTCTGAAATTATTTTGGTTATACAGTTTCATAGAGGTAAAAAAGTATATAAGAGGTGTAATGTCAAATACTTGTGCATTAATAAGATAATACAACATTAATGTCAACCATAATATTAAAAGAATTGTTACAGACAAGAAGATAACAATTTTAAATCATTTAAAAAACTATTGTGGTTAGTTGATATGGATAAAATTTATATTCACTCAAAATTTCACCATTTGTGACTTAAAGAACAAAAAAATTACTATCAAGAGAAAAATACTTACGAATTGTCCTGTTTCAGACTCTTGGGCCAGTACTTATTAAAATATGGCACTATATTCTTTGATGAATCTTCGAAGCTTATATCCCAGAGATCTTGCATGTCTAACGACTTTCTGAACCCTTTCCATAACAATACATCATACCATGAAAATAGTATTTTAGATAAAAATGATGCTCCTACCTCTGGAGATGGTTTCTGGGAGAGATTCAGAGAAATTAACAAGCTTCTGACAACAACCAGGAAGTCAAAACAATTCCAATTTAAGTTTCCAAATACAATTTCCAAAATTCCAATGACATATAGATTAATTACAAACCAATATTTACATCGCTATCAAATGAATAAGTGCCTTTTGCTATACTCCATCATTTAATTTCTCATCATTAAATTCAATTTGTTTAATTCAATATTGACAAACTGGAAAATGATAAGAATGCTGATGTAGACAGAAGATATTATATGAGGGTTCTTACTGAAAAAAGTAGGCTCTAAGAATTCTATCCAGTAAGGTTAAGAGCATGGGTAGTAAGATCACAAAATAAAACCAAAAAATGAAAAAAGGGATCTACAAAAAAAAAAGGAACTGGACACACTTGATAAATTAGAAGAATTGTTTCATTTAGATAGCAAGATCACCAGCAACAGGAATAATAGTAAGAGAGAGATGGTAGGTGAGAAAAATTTTAGTGAAAAGGCAAGGGAAATTAATTGATCTCTTACTTGAGGGATGAAAGTCTATAGAAAACAGTATTGGAAGAAATGGAGGAAGGAAAGAATTACAGAGAAAGTGCTAGTTTGAAATATGAGAAGTAAGTGTTCATAACTATTAAAATTAGGGATTCTGCAGGAATAAAGAGATTGACAGGGAATAAGATGCCTTGGAGAGATACAATAAACCAATCTTTAGATTGATAGCCCATGAAGATGATGAAAACTCTACTAAATTCTTGAACATTTTATGATTGACTTGCACATTTGTTAATACTCAACTTACCAGCAAATAATGAAAAATTCTCACAATTTATTTTCAATTATAGTAGTTCATAAGTTTATGAATCAATTAAGAAAAAATATATTAGCAACTTTCTAAAGTGTTAAATAATATTTAAATCTAAGCTGCTGCCAGCTGTACAATATCCACACCTTTAAGATTTTACTCATACAAAAGTGAAAAAAATCATACCTCAACAGATGGGTAATAAAGAATTTTTGGAGCAGCATCTGCAAAGCAATTCAGAATCAGCTGAACCACAACAAGACCATAATATACCATGAATAGAATGAATGAAGTGGCTAAGCCTGATGATTTCTGAAAAAGGAAAATAAATTTATAAAGTGTATACCATTGATGGTGCTATGTTTCTTGAAAGTTATAACGCACATAAAAATGGATTGAACTTGAATGAATATTAGCTATCTTCATAATTACACTATGAGCCCATTTAGAAAATTAGCTATTCATACCTAAAGGAGAGGAAAGAAAATATTTTAAAGGGTCAAAATTTTATAGGCATGAGCAAGTTGAATCCATCATAGAGGCAATTTTTATTTCCAAATAACAATGGCATTTTGGTTGGCTTTCATTTCCATTCACATGGTCAAATAGAAAATATTTCCCTCCATTATTGTTATTGTTGTGTATAAAATTTGCAAGACTGAGATTGTCTCCAAATTTATACAAGAATTTTCAATCGTAATATTTAAAGGTATAGGACATTTAAGAAGGGAAAATATTAGAAATGGTTGGAATATGAGTAAAACATAGGTAGAGAGTTTGGACTATTCACTTTTTTGGCAAGCACAATATTTGCCTCGTTAATTCACAATATTTGTAATTCTTGTCCTGGTATATATCTTTTACCTCACATTCATTCATATTTCCCTTTATCCATTTCCTTATATTCTTTGAGACATATAGATCTTTTCTCCTCAATATCTCATTTAACCAACTTTTTTATAGCTATTTTCGTGACTCTTGTGATGAGGCATAATGCTAATTTCTTTGACCAACACTCTTGTACCTAAATTTCCATCTCTGTATTTATCCTTCCATTCATAGTAACATTTCTGCCCAAATATAATAATTTATTCAGTATTTCAATACTCAAACTATTAATACTCAAGTTAGATTCATTCCATTAATTAAATTCAATTGAATCAGTGCATTTTATTATATTATGAACCAATCACATGTGACCTCTATGCCATATATGGCTCTTGTTACTCAAGGCACTTTTTATAGTGAAAAAGTTTTTAGGAAGTAATAGTAGAGCGGATTAGGTTACCAGCCCAATAGTGCCCCCCCTATATCAAATAATCTATGCTAAAGATGAACCCCAAATATCTTTATGCAATATTCTTAAAAGCCAGGATCTCCTTATCAGATACTACTTTGCAAGCCAGCAATCTGTTGCCAGCATCCTACAACTAACATGTGAAATCAGTGTAATGATGACCTGATGATACAAATACAGAAACACATGACAAATTTGAGAATCTAAACAAAAGTATTAATATACCTAAAAAATAATTAAGGGTAATTTTATGTAACTTACAAGAGAATAACTTTGCAGTGATGATCTTAACTGAATAGATTCACAAAGAACAAGTATTAACCAAAACAGAAATATTATTCCAGAGGTCCGGTATCCTTTCTTAAGATTACATTTCAGCAGTAATATGTAGAGTAACTGAAAATATGTAAAGAGTTAAGTGAGATGTTGAAAATAAATACATTCCAAAAATTTAGAATCAGAACAAAAAATGTAATTTACAAAAGAAATCAGTTTGATGATGGGAGCACTGTAATCAACAGGATAAACCTTTCCACCGGAGAAATCCAAACTCATTGTATGGTAAAAATCAAACATTGTGACAAATATTAGGGGTATCATTAGTAACTGAAAGAGAATGGACAATTTTATCAAAATGACAGAAACAAAAAATTAAAAATCACTGTCACTATTTAGATAAACTCACAAATTTCAGCACATTTAGAATTGTCCATGGTATGTTTTTATTTTTACTGCTTGCAATGTAATACAATTCCAAGGGTGAGAGTAGCCACAGAAACCCACAGGGAAACCAAACTAATATAGTTTTCTTAAAGCATTTGGTAAAATCTGGATTATCTGTATTCCAAGTTACATTTAAATCCTGAAAGTAAGAAAAGTTCAGAAGGGCAAACAAAACCAAAACCATTTCTCTTGTTTGATCATATGATATCCTCTTATTATCCTTTATCCTCTAAGAAAATTAAGATATATATCTTAATTTTCTTAGAGGATAAATTAGCAACAATTCTCACCCAAAATGGAGAGCCACAAAATTCTTCTAATACATTGAAATCCACTTTTTCACTGCCAGTTAAATTATCCATGAGGTATTTACTGAAAAGTAATATAGAACTGTCCTTTGATTAACTACAAGTGCAAGGAATGGTTACTCTTTAAGTGTAACGAACCTTGGTAAAGTAAACACTCTTTCATTTATTCATTAATAATCATAAAAAAAACTTTTCAAAAACTTATCAAACTTTGCGAGATTTTGTGAATCTATCACCTATCACATTCTCTTCTGACACATAACTACATAACTTACCTGCATCAAAGAAATTAGAAATAATAGATTACCCAATAAAGTAATGCTGATGTAATTATGAATTAAGGCGAGACACTGGTCTTAGGATTCAGGAGGAAAAGTCAGAAATATTTTGCCACTAAAATTCGTCTTCTTGCTCTTCACCCGTTGTTGACTGGTACACCGAATGACGCACTACGATTAAATGAATTTGCAATGCCAAGATGCATTTCTTTACTAACACCTAAATTAAAATAATTTCCGATGCATCTGTTTCTCTCATTAATATTAGTTAACCTTAATTATATGTCACTGTAACAATAAAGTTTCGCAATTTTATAGCCATGCGGTAGCACACATCCGTGTTTGTACAGTTTTGAGTCACCAGGAAAGGAAAATTTATGACTTGCTTACCATGCTTCGCTTACCAAGACTTAATTACGTAATTTACGCCGGAACATTACACGCAGTAATGACTTGAAAACCCCGCATGGCTTCTTGAAAATAGGCATGCAGTGAACGCTTTCGGAAAGTTAAATTAATCAAAAAACAGGAAGGTATGACATTTATGAAAATCTCCTAGATTTCTGATGAAATGCTTTCTTCTAAAGTTTAATAAAATAATATAGTATGCCTAACCATAGAATTTATTCATCTAATCCTTTGAAAAAATCGACCTTGACGGTGTATTCATATATCATGCCCGTCATGCACTGTCCTAGTATTTCAAGAAAATAAAACGTTTTAACGAGAAATACAGGAAAATAAATAATGCTACATATATCTGGAATACTTGCAAGGCATAGTTCATTACTCCCCTAGACCTGAATCTGTGACCTTTTTTTCACTCCTTGGAACTAACTCAGTTACTTACATTAATTTGTTACTAAGTATCATTAACATCATTAATGACGTCAAGTGAAAATAGAAAAGTTCTCCTTTTGTACATTTAGCGGATAAATTCGTTTTCTTACGTATAATTCGATGCAGAACTATTGAAATGTATGCGAAAAACTACTCGAATGAGGCTTGATGGTTTCATTTGCGGCTTAATGGTACACCCGGCCTTCCGAAGATGAAAGGATCCCCACCAACACGTATGGCTGTGGTAACTTATAGTAACAATTTTATTTATATACAACAAAATATGGTCACAAAGTCACAATTACCTGCGAAAAGTAGTCCTGAAAATCAATCGGCAGCCGATCACGTTAATACATCACTGCTATGACAACATAGAAGAATGGATGTAAGGGATGTAAGAAGGGCAACTCAGGCGTAACCGCGCATAATGAAGGGTCAATTGATAAGGGCAATCTTAAAGCATAAGCGTACCTGAACAGTTCAATAGAGCACCATTTTCATGAGTAATCCGATAAATTTTATCACAGTGTATTAGCACCGAAATTAACCTGTCATATTATGCTTTTTATTTCCTCACTTTTTTAAAGCAAAATAATTGGATACTGCTTAATGTAATCTTAATCCTTGAAAGAAAATGCATAGATGGGGCTTCTAGAAATAATAGGACATACCTGTAAATAAAAGATATGCAATATTTAAATCTGAATGTCTTAATATACTGCTGAGTTGACACAAGAACTGGAAGCAGCTGGATGTACTGTTCAGCTAGCCAGATATACTGAAAGCCATTTATCAAACAATATGCATGAATAACTTTGAAAATATTTGTTACTTTCCCTAACTCATTCACACAAGACATAAAGTGATTAGGTAGAAATGGACAGACAGACAAGTGTAATTTTCCAACATATGTGTACTTATTACTTTTTAAACCTTATTTTTTCTGAAGAATAAATATTTTCTGATGAAATTCATTAATTCTCCTTCACCTTCAAGCAACCCATCATGAGCCTGGTCCCTACTACTCACTTGCTGGGGTCTTCAGCTCACAGGTGGACAGTCAGTATTCCTTGTCAGTATCAACAGTCGATGCTGACAATGAGTGGAAATTTGCAATTAAGGGAATTTAAATGCACTTTGAAATTATGGTTACAAAAATTTTTCTCCCATTTTTGATAATCAATATTTATAATTTTTTAGGATAAAAATGTTAATGTAATACTGTAAAAAATCTCAAATGTATTCCTCTTGTTATGTTGTACTTTTGCATTGTAATTCCTCAGAAGACAATAACTCTGTAAATGTTGTTAGTATTCTATACTTTACTTGAAGAAGACACTAATTTATACAGTATTGTTGAGCAATATTATTTGAATGAATTGTGTCAATAGATGTAATCATTCTCATAAATCCTTATTTGCATAATCATTTCCATGAACACTAAATAAAGTTATCAGAACATCAGCAGGCATATATATTATTTTGTTTATATCAATAAATTGTTCCAAAAAACATTTACATTTACATTTGAACCCTGCAAACCGCTAGAGCACATGGCAGGGGGTGTAAAACATCGATATACCTATCTAACCTGCACTGCTGTTCGCTTCTCTAATACATCGCGGAAAGAATGACCAAAAATAACTAACCGTCCTGGCAACTATCTCCCTATAATGCTTCTTCGTTTTGTCCCGAAGATCACGTTTGGTACTAACTGGGATGATAATATCAACAACCTCCTCCCTGAGATCCGTAGTGAGAAATTTATTAAAAAGCTTCCTATGGTAACCTAGTCTTCTATCACTAAGCGAATTCCATCCGAGAGATTCTATCATAGCTGAAACACTGCCGTCAAATCTGAAGTCACCCTTAACAAACCTAGCTGCCCTACGTTGAACCATCTCAAGGCTGGAAGTTAATCCTACTTCGTGGGGATCCCAAATCGCGCAGCAGTACTCAAGGAGAGGTCGAATCAGGGAAAAGTACGCTGTTTCTTTTACCCTCCATGAGCATCCCCTTAAAATTCTGCTGGCTAAACTTTGCATCCTATTCGCTTTACCTACCACGTTTCGAATATGCTCTTTGAAGGAAAAACTACTACTGAGCGTAAAACCTAGGTATTTATGATGCCTCACGAACTGCAACGGATAACCTGAAATATTATAGGGAACTCGGGTAACATTAGTGGAACGCGTAAAATTCATAGCTACGCACTTCTTTACATTCAAGTCTAACTGCCAATCTCTGCACCAACCTGCAATAAGGTCCAGATCGTTCTGTAAACAACAGATGTCATCAGGAGTTACAATCTCTCTATAAATAACAGTATCATCTCCACAGTTTAACCTATACTTAAAGTAAAGACAACATAATCATCATTTGAATTAATTTTTTCTAGCTACAGCATTTCCCAGCCCATATGATGCACTTCAATGTTTTTATGAGATTTTAGAAACATAGAAATGGAAGATTTTTATTATTTTAAATTATAAAAGAAAAGGTAGGGCTATTACAAAGCAAAATAAGCACCTACAATACATGTAATTTAATGTCAATACTCAGAAAAATGCTATTGCTGCCACTAAAACTATTCTCCCAGTATCCTCTCACAAAATTCCACCTTAACTTCCATCGAATGTATAGCTATTTCCAAATTACACAAAAGATTTTACAACAGTACAGGAATTTAACTAGACTTTTTACAGCTGGGAAGCCAATGAGAACAGAAAGGTAGGGAAGCATTTGACTAATTGGCCAAAATCAAACATATCTTTGAGAATAATGGAGATGCAAGCATGTCTTGAAGGAAAGGAAGAAGTTTTCATAATTATTTAAACTGCTTTAAGATCTCCAAATTGAAGAATTTTCGTTTGATCAAATTGAATAAAGGCAGGTAGAGTAAGAGGGGAGGGTGGCATGGTTCCACATTAGTTAAATCCCTGTAAAAGTCTTTCCTTTAACTTCCTGCTTGGAATTTTTCATCCACTTACAAATACTTGAATTCTAAGTCAGTTTCATGAATTCAAGTTTTTTAATGCTAAACTAAAATAATCTTCTCTCTCCTGACCCTATTTATTCAGTCTTGAAATTTTGAATGTAGCAATTTACAGATAGTTATTTATAAAAAAATCTCCATTTTAGATGGTTTCCTGACTGATAAATAAGTCACTAAGTACAGTAAAAATGTAAGTAACATTTATTTTTTCGGAGATGCAAAAATACATTCATTCATGATCAAGTGCACATTTTCCTTAACAAATAAGTGTTACACATTTCCCAATTACCACAATTTCTTACATTAATGTTAAAATAGTTATTCTCTGGAAATACATTTAAGTGATGCTTTTATAAATATAATAAATTCATGTTTGCCATTAGTAACTGGTGTAACTCAACAAGACACCATTCCTATATGTTAAGATTTGCAGTCACTCCTAATAAAGATGTAAAATTGTAAAGTTACTCAAAAAATTTTATGAGTCAACTTCAGAACACCATGAAAGCTCTCTGCATCTTCTATATATTGCCAAATTTTTACCAAAAAAAGATCTTCAATTCTTAAATTATTGAACATAATAGTATAAAAAATATTCTTTGTCATTAATACATAAAAGTAAAACTAGAAATCTAAAGTTATATAACTTAAATTCTCATGCAAATTGATACATCTACGAACTTTTCACTTGCAAAATCATCTGGCTTGGAAAAAAAAAACGCATTCAAAGGAAAATGAAACTAAAGAATAGATAATTTTTTAAAACCATGGAGGCTAATAACAGCCTAAACCACATGATGATGAAAACAGATGACAAAATAAATACCGAGTATGTCTATGAGTACATAAAACATATTGAAACAATGACAATAACAAAAAAGGAATAGGATTATCATAGTAAAAGGAGAAAAGTTTCCATTACCATATACAAGTAAATTCTTTATATAGAAAATAATATTATAAGGAGGTTTAAATTTCACAGACAACATACACTCAAGCAATTAACGCATAAAAGAAACTGAAGTACAATTTATCTCAAACTAAAAATAACAAATATTGAGTATTTCTTATCCCTAGTCTCCCTTTTTTTTGTTTTTTTTTTGAATGGCTCGAAAATGTATTCATATGAATGCTGTAAAGTAGAGAATTTTCTAATAATTGCACATTGTATTGAGGTTAAACAAAAAATAACAATGCCAAAATTTCATCAAGATTCCTCTTAATTTTTCACAGATAAGTACATATACAGGTCAAAATGTTAACTCAAAGATATTAATATGTGAAGTAATATACTATTGCTGTTTCAAATCACAAAGTTTTGTTCCTAAATCCACAAAAGTAAAATACAAAAAATAGACATTTCAAAATTCATTGCTGCAATTTAAGGTTTTCCCTAAATTTCATAAGTACAAACATTTTCCTTTTGTAAGTAATAATTCCATCATTATACAGTAACAAGCCAGATTTTATAAATATGTACAGTAATTCTGGCAGTGACAGCTGAAAATATTTCAAGAACAAATGCCATCATTTAGCACAACCGTACTTTAACATTAAACAGTTGATATATTTCTCCAATACCAGCATACAAAGGTATAAAAAACAAGTAGGCTTGCTTAAATATAGGCAAGACAAATAATTAACCAGATTTGCTTCAATGTCACCTACATCAAAGCTACTGCAATTTGACCTGAGAATCTGATGCAATCACCAATGTCAACAGGTGCATGGATGGATTGACTACTAAGTACTTAAGCCAGTCCTGCATCTTTTGCCATTCCGAAGAAAACAGAATTCCTATTTTCCAACAGTGTTCTTGGAGGATCAAACTCAACTATCTGCCCTTTATCAAGAACAATGACCCTGAAAAATTAAACACACATATTTGAGGAGATATACATTATAAAAAAGAGAGAAGGAAATTGAAACAAGAAAAAAGGGATACTTAACAGCCAACAGTGAAATATTATATCAATAATTGAATACTTATAGAGCAACTAGCTATCAAACAATAAGACTCAAGATTAACTTTGTGGTATTCATCCACACAAAACAGATTCATGACAGAACTTTTACTACACCACACAATAATTAATACTAAATTATTGTATGATGTAGTAAAAGTTGTCACGAATCTATTTTGCAACTAGCTATCTATTAGTAAATAGCTGTGAATATGGACCTCTTTTTGTGACACATGGAGGTTAATTAGAAACAAGATTCTTTTAAAACAAGCTCAATTCCTGAGACTTTAGTTTGGTTTCCATCAAGACACCCAAGGACATATCCTCTAAAAGAAGTCTAAAATACAGTTAATCAAAAAACAAGATTCTAGTCTCCAACAATTATTCATCATGAATTTTCACATTCTACTAAATTTGTTATCAGGTTAGTAGCAAATAATTCACAATTTTAAATCATGCACATTGTTTTCAACTGGCTGGCGAAAAACAAGACAGTGAACTTGGGATAGAAAACTATTGAAGTAAATGAGTCCATCCATGCCAGCGTCCAGTCATCTTGGCCAGTCACTGGGAAATAGCCGGATCAACGACTGATAAAGACCCTTTAACTGCAGATCGGTTAATCCTGAAGGTTGGTTAGCCAGCACAATAACCAAAAGGGGCGATTATCAGCCACACTCATTTATTATAAGAAAATTCTCATGAGAAAGATTGGGTTTTAAATTGTCTTTTTTACCTGTGGTGTTTATGCTTTTGTATGACCAACAGACAGCTAGCATTAAAGCTTCCACAAGGTTATGAGCACCACTAGCAGGAAAAAAATGGCTTGTCACCATCCTTTATAGTCATTGAGCCTGCTGTTTCCTGGCAGCTGGCCAATAAAATCCATCCAGTTGATAAAGTGAAAGGACTCATTTACTTCAATAGTTTACTACCTACAGCTCAGTCACAGACCAGTTTTTTGTTGGCCAGTCAAAACTAGCATGTGTAAAGTGGGCCTTAAGAGCACTCTGATAATGGACATGAGCCAGGTGGCTCCTGTTATCCTGTGCTGATATCATTAAAGTATAGATCAGCCACTGTATAGGCAAACATCGTCTTGGACTAAATTAAATGCTGTATACTCTTGAATCTAAGACACATCTGAATCAAAGAAGCATTTAAATTTAGGAAGTCCTGTAGAGGGGAAAAATAATATTATGATTGTAAGACACAATTGGCTGTTGTCATGGTATGTTTCCCACCGTGACCAGATAGGACTACAATCAAACAAACTTTTGGATGGTGGAGTGATATGGCAATTTCGGCAGTCATCATATCCTGCAGACAGCCAAACAGTGTTAAATTAGTACAGTAGTTGTCATAACTTTTATCAGCAAAGCCTGCTTTATGATAATCCACTTTAGATCACAAATTTAAGTAAAATCTAAAAGACACCTCATTTTCAGAAGCTCTAAGAATGCAAAAAAGGTGCATCTTACAGTCAAGAATATATGATAAATTTGTTTGATCATTCATGCAATTCACAAATTGTTGTTGTTGATAGTTACCAATATGGTCTGCATCATTATCAGTGTTATACATCAATTACATCTTATCTTTAACATATGGTTCTAATGCTCTAAATAAAACCAATAATCTTAAACCAAGATAGATTAGACAGTTTTAAAAACATACCTGTCACTATCCATAATGGTGTTCAGCCTATGAGCTATGGTTAGAATGGTACAATCTTTAAACTCCGATCGAATGGTTGTCTAAAAGAAAAAATGAAAAGGGAATAATAATAATAATAAAGGATCAAAATAATGATAATGAGCTTAAGATACGTAAGTGAAACAAATGATTTAAACTAAGTTAATTATTACCTGAATAAGTTCATCTGTTTCCAAATCAACAGCTGCAGTTGCTTCATCCAGGATAAGTACCTTTGTCTTTCTAAGGAGAGCTCTTGCAAGACAGATCAACTGTCTTTGGCCAACACTGTACACAGGAAAAGGAGAAGAAACTGGATAAATAATGACTATAAAAGAAAAACTAACCCCAACTTGAATACAAAGATTGGGTACAGAAGATCATATTTTTGAAAAGTTGCCAAAGCTGTGCTAAATGACATCAGCTAATGTTGGCATTACACAAAAACAAAAAGGAGTTAGATTATAGGTGTAAAATATGATGTGGATATACCAAAGCTGGCCACATTAATTTCATTTCCAAATTAAAGTTGCTGTAATCGATTAAGACAGCATATTAAATTTACCTTCCATAGTTTTAGGATGAGTGCTTAATGTAAATCACGTTTAAAACTGATATTCTGAGAACAAGTTTCTTATGAATGCTTTTTTACACAACTCAATCAAATGTACACCATAATTGGAATAAAATGTGAATTCAAAATGCCGATATCAATGTTCCTGAAATTGAAATAGATACATTGGCTGTGAAGCAAAAAAATTCACCTTAAGTTCTCTCCTCCTTCAGTTACTTCATGCTGTAAACCAGCACTAAGAGACTTGACAAAACTGCTCAAGTGAGCATGTTCTAGGGCAGTCCAAATCTCCATGTCTGAGTGCGTCTCAAATGGATCCAAGTTCATCCTCAGAGTACCAGAGAAAAGTACAGGATCCTGAAAATAATGAAGATAAACATATAATGATAAACTGGAACAAAAACAGTAACCCCTCTCAGTATTAGAATTTGTAATTTTAAAGTGCTTTGACAGCTTAGGTCATTTCACATGTGAGCCCCCGCCAGGAACAAAACCATTACCCACAAGGCTATCCAGAGGCCCTAAAAACTTCAACATTATTCCTACTGATGATATTCACTAAATTAGCACTAAGGAGAAACTGCCTAATCATACAGTAAGTTATAATACTTTTGTCAATGACAAATGAATTGTGCTTTATTAGTTGCACCCTATTAAGTAAACTGTAAAATAACATGTATAAAGTAATTTTATTTTTCATTTTCCCTAATTTGATGACCACATGACTTTAAATTTGAATACCTGAATGATGAAAAACAAATATCCTTTAATATATTAATTGCATTCAATCCCATTCCTTCCTCAAATATTATTCAGTGAAGTATCCAAGAAGTTGAATACTAAGGATTGGGGTAAAGGTGTTAAATTTTGCACAATGAAGTTGTGCGGCTAAATCCTAAGGAATAGCAAGTGTGAAAAATAGCGACATGACTGGGACTCGAACCCAGGTCCCCCACTTTCCGGGCAGGTATTCTAACCATTGAACTACCATGCTGCGTCTCTTCCACACTGTTCCAAGTTGAATACTCTTACAGTTTTCCAGCAATTACCTGTGGGATAATTGTCAACCTTCCTCTGAGAGCATGGAGTCCAAGCTTTGAAACCTCAAGATCGTCAATATATATGGATCCACCAGCAGCTTCAATTATACGGAAGAGTGCCAAGGTCAATGATGATTTTCCAGCACCAGTTCTTCCAACAATACCAACCTACGGTCAGAATGATAAATATTGATAGGAATTTAAACAAAAAAATTACCACTACTCCATTCTACAAAAAGCATCATCTTCAAACACTTCCTTTCTATTATAAAAAAAGTTATTTTACTATTGCAACGAATTTTTAAAAATTGTTCAAAAGTTTCATGAAATCAATTCATGGAAGACAAAACCTGATGGGTACAATATTCAGCTTGTAAATTCAGATTATACTGGGAAAAAAAACAAGTTTTATTCATTTATGACACAGTAAGATATTGATAATAATTCTCTATAGTGAATTATTGTGCATATAGATTGTGCCATAGACTTTTAAATGCCTAACAAATGTCTAGGATTCCTAATATAATCATTTCTGGCTGTACTTTGTGGAAAGACATAATGAAAAATAAGAACCAAATTACAAAGTGTTTGGTTTTTATACTTCTAGCATTCCTTCAAAAGGAGATCATTTAACACTATATAGTTAATTCACTTAATTATTCCTTATAATTTCATATGAGATAGTAGAATATCACCTTTCTAACATTAAGTGTTTGATGACTGCACCAATGACAGAATCTATTTAATAAAAGATTTAATAACAACTCTTGCAGCAAGAGACAGGTGAGTATTTCATATTCTTGTCATGAACAGCTTATATCTTAGACAAGTAGCATTTTCTGACTTATGATCACATCAACTCTAACACCAACCATTTGGCTTTAAAATGTCACCATGAATTCAATAGATACTGATTCAGGGGTCTACCTATTTACTTCATGATGCTCACATAACAGTGTAGCTCCAAACAGGAATTGCGCCCCAAACCCTTTCCAACAAAAGTAGACATAACCACAGATTATTCCCAGACAGACAAGCAGCTATCAAACAACCAATTTTTTATTTAATATGATTGAGAAAATAATCACCTTTTCACCTCCATTGATGGTACAATTGATGCCTTTGAGAACCAAATCAAGTCCTTCCCTATAACGTACTTGGAAATTCTTAAACTCTACCTTCCCTTGAGATGGCCAGTCTTTGGGTGGTGTGGTTGACTCTATCTCCCATTCTGCTTCCTAGCAAAAGGAATAAGAATTTCCATCACTCAAAACGTTAATTAGAAAAATGGAACTTGAAAGAGAAGCATATATAAAGGTTACCTGTCTTTGGAAGGAAAATAAATTGAACAGTAGATACTTTCTAAGTGAATAAGCATACTTCATTCATCTATATCCTTTTATGTCTTATTACTATTTACTATGTCAAACAAAAATAGTTAGCTAACTTCCAAATTATAATAAAAGACACCAAAATGCTAATTATTTATTTAAATCCATAACTAGTATAACTCTGTGGAATTCATCCAAATTTGAATATTCTCAAGCTCTAAAGTGACCATAAATATCAACATTTCACTGTACAATAAGCAAGAATGAAGTGAAGTCGACTTTATTGTGAAAAACTACACCAGAGATCCCAAAGAAAAACAAGTTGCACCAACTGCATGATGAGACCAAGTTCACATTTTAACATAAATTCATTACAGAGGAGTTTTTTCACTAAATACATAAAAACTTTTAATTGAATGACGGAAGTTATTCAGAACTTTGTATTTGAGTAAAGAATAAGTATTTCTACCTGTGATAAAATACCAACCAGATGAAAACGAACATTTTTTCATCATGAAGTTGAACATAGGATAAAGCATGCAAAATTTTTGAGTAACTTATTTTTCTTTGGAATCTGTGGTTTAGTTTTGTTCAAGTCCAAACTTCCTAATTCCTAACTGTTCATAATAAAAAAATTGACAGTAATTTATAAAATTTAGAAGAAAAAATTAATCATTTACCTGTTGCGTTTCACCATATTCCTTAATTCTTTCCACAGCAACGATGTTTGTTTCAACATCAGATGTCATCCTCACCAACCAGTTCAGCGTTTGAGTTATCTGTACCATGGGCAAAAACAACAAATATAAAACTAAAAACCTTTGAGTACAGAATGCATAAAATGTAATTAAAACCAACATGCTCCAACACACATCAGGAGGAAATAAAACTCAAATGCACCAATAACCATTGGAACTATAGGTTGCTTATTAAAATAGTATCATCTCAGGATAGTAGTCATAATTACAGAATATCACAGAATATTATATAAAACTTGTGAAGCAGTTATTTTAATCACATTAAAGCTAAACTATGTTAAAAACATGCACGAGATATATAATTAAGATTTTTTACAGACCTGAAGTGAGTAACTGACAGAAAGTCCAACAATACCCGCATTCAAAGAGTCACGTCCAATCACGGCAAACAGAGATGAAAACAATATGATGAGATTACCAACCATCTCCAGTCTGACAGCCAACCACCTAGGATATGATTAAACAAAATGTGGTTAAAGTACAAATAATAAGATGATCTGTTGCTAGTACAAAATATGACTATACAATGGGAAATCTTTGGATATATTCCAGTTCATACTCATCTAATTACCAATAAAATAAATAATATATCACTCACACATGCAAAGATCTCTAATGTTTTACTATGTATCTCACACAGACCATAATTAAACCTTCTTTAATGCACCTTACTATGGTTGTTAGTAGTTACTTAAATAATTAATGACTATTAATCTTGATATTTCAACTATTACAATGACAATTTTACTCAGTAAAACTACAACCACTAAATAACAATAATGAAGGAAAAAAAAGTGTAAAAAGGGGTGGTATACATGGTATACCAATGCTGATGGATCAGTAGAAAATCTTGGTTAGTACTACATAAGGATAAAATTCACAGACACTGGTCATGTCTGTATTAAAATCCTGACGAAAAAGTTCAAAGTCTCTTTTCCTTCAAACAACATAAGGAGGCTTGCAATGGAGGGTTATGAAAGGTAATACAAAATAATTGTTATTTATGGGCCCATAGACCATAGATATTATTTTAAGCATTCTCAAAGAAGATAAAATTTGATAAATGAAGTCTTGCATGGTTTGTTTATCTATACCAGTGATACTCCACAGTAGACCCAAAAGTGTATCTAAATACCATCATAAGAGGGACACAAACACCTTTTGAAAAAGATTATTTTACAGACTTTTCCCAAGAATTAAAAATTTCTTGTAACAATTGTTCATTTTCTTAATATAAGTTAATTCAAAAAATCTTATTGTCAATTGTGATCGAGTTACAGAAAAGGGGACTTTTGTAATAAAAAGACTTTTAAAAACAGATCTGCTAGGCAAAAAATTAAGTTTGATCAATACCACTGCATGAAAGGTACAAAAGTTAGCTCCAATGACCTTTTAAAAGATATACAGGCTGCATTGAAACTAACCAAATGTTTCAAAATTATGAGATAAATCTTGGTTCAACACAGAAACAAGATTATGCATGAAAATGCCACCAATAACAGTTACATAAAACAAAAAAATTTATTTCAGCTAAAAGAGTGAAAAACTAAGAAATGTAAAGAGTTAAAGATTTGTATGGATTTTTTCAATGGGAACCAAATTTATAAAGTACTGCTGCATTGAAAAACAAATTTTAAGAATAATGACTCATAATAAAATCTCACTTACCTGTTAGCAATAATACTTGGATAGTAGCAAATTTGGTTGAAATCCACAGTATCCTCATTCTCCTTAATAAATCTGTGCTGCACAGCATATGCCCTTATGGTTGATGCACCTTTGATAGATTTTTTAATTGGAAGAAGATATAAGTCAGAATTACAGAATATCCTTTTCTGCCATGAGATATGCGATTTTTACATTTATTGGCATACAGACTCTCACAAAAACTCTTCAATTTTTTCCCAATTAAACTAGAGAATCTACCTAACGTTGATACTTAAATCAAGACTGTGTTAATGTTTACAAATTTCTGGTTAATAATTTTCAATACTGGCCAACCATTCCAAGGCCAAATACAGTAATATATTAATACTGGGTATTAATTCATCGGGTCAACAAGCATTACAGTTTAAGATGTTACATTAAAACAGCTATAACAAGATTTAAGATTTTTGAATGGCCTATCTTTGCTATCTGTTGTAAATTCAACACAATTCTTTTAAAATCCTTTAAATACTTTTTTCAAAATTTTATGTTTACACAGTATTATTAACAATTTAAAATAAAATTTTTAGTGCAACCCTTCTTTAGTAGAAATAACAATGGCAATTTCTAAAAAAAAGACCATGAAAACCACACAATAGACTGTTTGAATAAACTATAACAGTAATATTCATACCTGTTATGCTCTCTCCAAAGTGAGAATAAATTGGAGACCGTGATACAGACTCAAGTCTTTTCAACTGTCTTGATGTTGCAACGTAAAACCTCTGTCAAAAGATTTATTACAGTGGTATTAGTAAAAACAAAGGCATCTCTAATAAGGAAATTCCGGAATTTATAATGCTAATAAGAAATATAATAAGTGCAAAGGAAAATATATAAATACCTGCACAAAGTAATATACAAATCCAATAGGAACTATGACAGCAACAAATGCTGGTGTACTGTAACTTATTACAAATAAAGTTGCCAAAACCTACATGAAATAGATAAAGAAAATGTTAGTACTCTACTTGATTGGAGAGAAAGAGCTGATAATGACACAAGATAATTCAAAAAATCAAGTTTACAGTAAATATGTCACAACAAATGTAGGAAAAAACAGCACAAGCAATGGTACAATTAAATTAATAATGAATAAAAGGACCAATGCTGATTCACATGACACACAACAAAGGGATTTTGAAGGTTATCTGAGACAATATCACAACATGAAGCTAAATATTTTAAGACAAGAAACAAAAGAGGGACTGAAAGCATACATAATCATTATTTTTTTAGGAAAAACCATTCCATAAACACTATTCCTTCCACCACAAGATCAAGGTGAGCTTTGATTAATTTAAAGGCAGTTAAAGCACTTCGCTCAATAATGAAAGATCAATTTAAATCAAGCCTACAGAAGGGCAGCAATTACTTATTAGAAAATACTTACCTTTTTCCTCTTCTATTATAAGTTATATCTAAGAATCTCCATTTTCTACCCCATAACAATGAACAAATTAATATAATCACTGATATTATATCATTGATTAAATATATCTTGAAAAAACACTAATGACATTTTCTGTTTCTATTATTATTTTTTAGAAATGTACTGAATTATGTCATAATTACTGAGTCATATAGTAAAAAGTGGATAATTTTGAAAACAAAAGAAAACTTTCTGAATGATTGTATTATCCCTAGTGTGATCATATGAAATGAAGATTTGAGTAGATTAGAACAACTGTCCCATATCACTGGTGTTAGGTGGCTTTGAATACAGAGGAAAAATGGGATGGTAATTAAAAATAATTGAAAATTTTGTAATTGTTCTACATGCAAAATGAAACCAAATACTATTTCCAAAAATTGATGGTGTACTAGGAGAAAGCACTTAATTTGTGTTCGAAACATGATTTAAGTAAGAGTTATATATCAGAGCAATTACAACAAATTTCACATTTCAAATTTATATATGAAGATAAAATCCTTCTGCCAAGAATTCTATCATTTAAATTCCATACTTTCTTGTTGGAAATAATTTTGCAGTCTGCAGTTGAAGAATTTGAAATGCAGATGTTGTCAGACTATCAAACAATGGGATAGAATTTTTGTTGTGGCTAAGACAAGAGCAGCATATTTAAGGACTATAAGTCACCCATACAGTAACTCTATGACTAAACAGTATTCTGCAAATTATAGTGCAAGTAACTCTCAGGGGCCCCAAAAGTATTATTTTCTGAATTTCAAAAACATCCTAAATTCAATCAAAAATTATTAAATCAAAGCCTATACTCAGTCATGCATTCACTAGATTTATACTCCCAGATCAGGATTTAACCTCAGGGTTCAGGGTTACCCTCTAGCTGGTATTTTAGCTTGTACAAATTTGCTATCATTCACCATAACTATGCTCTTGTGGAAAAAGAGATGCTGCAGTTGGAAATGGAAAAATATATATCTGTTTAAGCAAGGCATTCATTAGAAGGTTGCCTTACAACATTGGTTAACAAGGTAGATACCATAAAATAAATTGGGACCTAAATTTTGTACCTGTGCATATACTCTTCACCCAAAAGTTGCACTCCTTCAATATTTCATTAGAGCAAATTCCCTGTTTCGGGCACTTCCAGGATTAGAGGGCCACCAGCCCCACTGGTCTAACAGTATATTATGAAGTTTATGTAACATTATGCTCCTACCACTGATTAATACCCAATTTTTACCTCAGCTGCTCGTGTTGCCAGCTGAGTCAAATTCTGGCCTCAAACTTCAAAAAAATACCAGCTTAACAATAGTTGGGGATTGAATCCTACTTGTTAGCGCTGTAGGTTATTGCAATAATTACTGAGCCATCAGCATCTCTTTTGAATACATCAAGTATAAAATATAGAGTTTTTGCCACATTATAATGAAAGAATGATTCTACAGGTGACATACATTTCTTAAGTATAGTTTACATCTTTGCTAAAGACAAATTAGTCCTCATGTTTCAATGTCAAACACTGAATGAGAGTGGTGGATTAACTAATCAATAAATTAATGAGTTACATTAAAAAAGGGAAAGTAAAAACAACAGAAAGGCTATTTTGTCAATAAGATCTGTGATAAACCATTCCTAAACAGTCTTAGCATAAATGCCAAAGAAGATGCAACTGTTTCTGTTACCTCAAAAGCGCAATAAAACAGATCTGTAAGATATTGCGGCAGTGAGACGTCCACCACATCAGTATCTTTAGAAAACCTTGCTAGGATGCGACCAACTGGGCGGGTGTCAAAGAATACCATTGGAGCTCTAATCACACCCCTTAACAACAAGTCATGTACGTTCCGTCCAGCATTCCAACAACCAATCCGTGCAGCTAGGTCACTAAGGATTGAAGTTATGGCTGCAAGGACAGTAAATTCAATAAAACTTTTCCATCTAAAGATAAAGAAATCAATGAATTTGGATGAATACTCTAATGAAAACTATCTTGGAAATCTACAATTTCCAGGTAATCTACTTCTGTGGCACTAAATGTCCAAAACTTGAGTGAATGAAATCCATGATGCAGACTGGTGAATGATATGAAACTTTTTAAATGTATTTCTGCAACAGATAAACCACATTACACCCATAAACCCACCACATGTTGTTATTGAGTAAATATAGCAATTCAAAAGCTAACGAATGTCTATTTTTAAGCCATTAAAAAGCAGACTGGTTAAAAAGTATTTTAAAGCATGATAAGCCAATAAAAAAATTCCATAAAAATAAGAACACACACTCCAAAAAAAAAATAACTGAAAAAGAAAAAGACTATAGCTACTCATTATCTTTTTGTATCTACAATAAATGAAAAGCTTTAGTAGCAGGTTAACAAAGAGGGTTATGATAAGTGATGAAGAAATATGTCCTTATAGATCCTATCCTACTTGTGTTTAACTATAGTTGTACCTCCATATGAGAAGATTTCTTAATTTTTGTTAAATCTTACTATAGGAATAACAAGTGTGAAAAATAGCGACACAATTGGGACTCGAACCCAGGTCTCCCACATTCCGGGCAGGTATTCTAACCACTGAACTACCGTGCCGCGTCTCTCTCACACTGTTAAGGGAATGCTTTGTGAGCAAGACAGCAGTCTCCACATAGTGGCACAACCTGCTGTCCAAGGTCCTCACAGAGGCAGCCAACTCACAAAGCAGGTATTATGGTTTTATCCCCCAAGGAAATCACAAGGATTAAAGGAAAGGAAGGTATCTTATTAGGTTGATTTGGGGATAAAACCATAATACATGCTTTGTGAGTTGGCTGCCTCTGTGAGGACCTCGGACGGCAGGTTGTGCCACTATGTGGAGACTGCTGCCTTGCTCACAAAGCATTCCCTTAACAGTGTGAGAGAGACACGGCACGGTAGTTCAGTGGTTAGAATACCTGCCCGGAAAGTGGGAGACCTGGGTTCGAGTCCCAGTCGTGTCGCTATTTTTCACACTTGTTATTCCTTTGGGAATTTCGTAGGTTTTCAACCTAATAAGATACCTTCCTTTCCTTTAATCCATCTTACTATAGGATTTTTAATAGGAATTCAAATTGTACATCTTTCAACATGATCTACTGTTTATGGAGGGATTAACTTAAATTAATTACAATTCAATATGAAACTGATGGCATTTGTAATTGTAAACTAAAGGCTATATGGAATGCTTATTTTGCAAAATAGCTCCTACACAATTACCATATGGAAGGACTAAACTATTGGAGACACTAGGTCAGGTTGTTCTTGTCTATTGTGTTATTTGTTATAAAAAATACAAGCATTGACTGGTTCATTACCCAATAGAGAAACCTAATTTATCTGAATAAATGGAAGTTTAGCTTCCAAGTTACTAGATGAAAATTGTTTCTTTCAAAATCTGAGCTGTTTCAGACATCTGGCAAATAATGAAGTCATCACTGACAAGAATGGAAACTCATGGTTCCTCATTACTTTCTTGCCAGTGTTTGTTAGAAAGGTAGTGAAGAACAGAGTAAAGATAAATTTAGCATAAACTCTTCTGAGCTGATTTAGGAATATTGTAAGAAAGAATGACAAAATTAAATGTTGCCTTTCTTCCAAACAATATGAACGAAAAATAGTATGGAGTACTTAAAAAATGTAGAGCCATTCACCTTTCAACAAATAAAAGTAGCTTTAAAATCTCAAGAACTACATTCAACATTTTGGTATTTTCCAGATGGAAGAGATATTGGACTCATTTTTCTAAACAACTAGATAGTGGAAAGTAAAAATGACAGGCTGCACGAATTGGTTGATTTAATGGAATTATACACCAAATAACAAATCTTTAAAGACTGGGATGTTAGGAATTCTCTCAAAGGTGATTGGTGAATTATTCACCAACCCAACCTAATGAACATAATTTTTTTAAATAACTGCCTAGTACAACTATTTTAATGGAATGAGATAATGAAAATCAGTATAAGCAAGTAGTAGATGGCCACCTCATAAAATAGTAGCCAATAGGAAAGATAGTATACAGCACCTGATCTTTTATAGCTGATATATTATCTTACTTGTGAAGTAAGATAACTCTATGATAATATCTTGCACTGTGTAATAACTTTCAGCAATCACCTTATGTAATCAACCTATTTTGGTTGACAGATGAGAACATAGACTATAAATCTAAATTAAGGAAAATTCTGCTAATAGGAGATAAGTTTTTTTAACATTTCCTCAGCATAAAAAGCCCAAATTTTTTCAGCATGAGATCCTACATCTAACAAAATCTATCAAATGTGAAGCAATAATGGCAAAAGGTTCTAGAAGGTGAGATTCACCCATATACAGTGATACCATAAATCGTTAAACAAAAAGAGTTATAAAGCAAAACAAGATTTTTGCTAGCTTCTAAAAATCATCACTAAAACCATGCATTAAATGAATACTTGATAGTAATAGCTTATGAATATAAACAACTATAGAAATACTTTTCAACCAGAAATAAACCTTTTCTCTTTTAACTAAGCTTTAGTAGTGTATGTTTCAATGAGAGAATAAATTACAGAAAAGGAGAAAAAATTTTGAGTTGATAAATATTGTCTCTGATTCTTTTGTTGACATAGACAAAGGTAAACAATGATAATTAATCCAAAGTAACAGCTCCCAAATTACTATAGAGAAAAAATAGTTGCTTACATAAAAATTTTCAGTAAAATTGCCATAAAATGTGAAAAGACAACTGATACCATCACATTATAATCCATCTGCCAACATTAATTAGAAAAATCTTCAATAAGATAATATCACAAAAACAAGCTAACTCATAAGCTACACAAATACAAAGAAAATAAATAAAACATTATACATCTCTTGTATGGATGACTGTAAAAGTAAATCACCTACCCGAAAAAGACTTGTGATGCAACCACGAATAAGCTGGGACATAGAATTGTCCAGAACATCGATATCCTTGGAAAAGCGATTAAGAATCCGACCAGTTGGGGTTGAATCAAAGAATGACATTGGAAACTTAAGGACATTTTCAGTCAATAACAAATGCATGAGATCAGCAGCATTGAGAAGACCTAGATTTATCATCAATGTGGCAACTATGAAAGTTACAGCTGGAAAGAAAGAGCAGAGCTTCAGGGATGAAAATTAGAAAAATATTTTTAGAGAAATTAAGTATGTTAATCCCAACAAACACATAACAAATAAAAATATACCACTTCATGGACAGTTCAAGGACAAAAACTTGAGCAGAGAAACCTAAAGGTGTAAGGTTATTAAAGATACCACTTCCAAAACAAAAATTTCCACTATTTCATCACATCAACATTCATAAAATGGAGTAACATGATGAAAAGAATGAGTCCTAAAGCCACCAATGCATGTATAATTCAGTATTATGAAGCAAAATGAAAGGAATACTTTCAAGTGCTCCAAATATTAAACTGTATTACCAAATATAGTTGTTTTTACCTCCAACTTAACAGAGCCAAATAACTGAAAGGAAATGCCTGAAAATTATGTTTGAGTTTATAATTTAGAGCAATTCTTACTATTCGCCTCAAAAGGAGTTTTTATAGATATCTGGGCATGTGTTTGCCAGATAAATTTTACATATCATGTGCTGTAGCAGACATTGGTCCAGTTATTCCTTTCAATCTTTACATACCCCAAAAAAACAACTTGTCCATCCACGCAATACCATTGGTAAGGTAGTATCCAAAACATCTACATCTTTGGAAAAACGATTTAGAATTCTACCGACAGGAGTCACATCAAAAAATGCAACTGGTGTCTTCATGACATTTGAGAGCATATGTAAATGAAGTATTTGAGCTGCTGTGAGAGTTCCAATGTATAATGTCAGAGATGATAACAGCACTGTAGTTACTGCAAAGACAATACAAAACTTATAGCTACAACAAAAAATATCAATGGGAAGGGCAAATAACATAACATGATATCACCCAACTTCTCAACAACACAACAGATGTTCTATCTATTCCAAAAATAGAGTAGAAAATAAACTCAACCAACATAAATTACATAACAACAGACACATCACAAAAATTTACAGTGTAAATTCCTCCTAGCAAAAATCTATTCCCATAAAATATGTTCAATGGTTAAAATTGTAATTACTTGGTAACAGCACAAAATATAGATCAGGGGCTATCTGAAAAAAATTGACCTTGACCAATAAGGGCCATAACTGTTTTTAACTACTAGGAAAGTGAGGTCCATTATTGGATATGTTACTCAAAAAAGCTTATATAATCATAACAAAATTCAACGCTAGGCTTAATACACTGGTTTTAAAGGAAATGCTATTAAAGGGGTAATCACGTGTAATCAATTTATCACAACATGGATCACTAAGCTATCACCAAACAAAAGCAAAATGCTCACAAAGACAACTATTCCCTTATTGAAATTATTTTCATACCGAGAACAAGCATGTTAGAAAACTTCTAATCAGCATGGGTAGAGTATTATCCAATACGTCAACATCTTTCCCAAAACGATTGATGATACGTCCAATAGGTGTTGCTTCAAAGAACGCCATAGGGTTCCTCAGAACATTGACTAAAATGTACTTATGAAGAGTTGCAGCCGCATATAGAGAACCCAGTGACATAGTAAGTGATCCAACAAAGATAGAAATGGCTGAAATATGCAAAACATTCCAACATGTATTTCATCTTAATCACCAAAGCATAATTATAGCTATGTAACTGACTATTCTTTGCAAATATTAGTCACAAATTGAACTATTGCTAGCAAGTATATATACCACTTTCATATAAAATTAATCAGTGAGAAGAATTTCTTGACCAAGTATGGAGGTCGAGTCCAGTACTTATGTATCATAAGAAAATATGGAGAAGTTAACTACAACTTGGCTTACAAATTTGCAAAGGTATACTGAGAAACCATTTAGTTTATACTACCAGTTGGAATTGATATGTTCCATATAATTCACATGTTTGAAGAATTTTCTTACTTGATGAGGTAAAAAGCATTATAAATATTTCTCATAATTTAAAATTCCTCGGTTATATATAAATAATATTCAATCACACAGCTGCAAATAAAAGTAACTACTTACTCTATAGCAAATAAAAGTATTTTAAAGCACCGATCCTTGTTTTCCTAATGAATATATTCATAAAGATGAAAATCAGCCTTTGTACACCACAACATTTCTAATGACTCAGACATACAAAATAATATTATTGCAAAACCATGATAATTAAACAAAACCAGTATTTTTGTAGGGAAGTACTGAATAAATCAATACATACAATAGGTCGACGTATAGTCTTGAACCTACACATAAGCTAAAATGATGAAAATGTAATTAAAAAATTGTGCCTGTAAAATTGATGCCATTTACCAAGTGATATATTAACATAGAAACCTCAAATAAATAAAACTTTAAACAAGGTTTTAACTTGACAAAAGGTAAGAGCATTAATACCTGAAAATGAAATTAATCAAATCAAGTGCATTCAACAAAAGTTACAAAAATAAAAAAAATATTAGTGCTGCTATACTGTTGAAATCTTTTGTTAGGCAGCCTACTATATGCCACTACAAAGGTTAAATCAGCAAACATCCCACATAAAATTAACAAATAAAATGTGCTGGAGAGTAAATAAAAAAGCATTATTTAAATAAGTAAAGGTGCACGCTTGATCATGAAGATATGTGGTAATTTTATGCATGAAAACTCTACAATTTATAAAACATTTACAGAGGGAAATAAAGTCCTGTTTTCAGAGGACCCCCGATTCATCCAAGAGATGAAATTTTATGACAAAAAGAAAAACAAATTTTCCTTTCAAATAATTTACTTGACAAGTATATCAGAACATATATTTTGAATTTTATACACATGGCTGAAAGAGTTAAACTAAAAAAAGCAATAGTTTAGATAATTTGTAATTATATAAAGTATGAACTTTCTTCTATAATACATATACTGCTGCAACTGAGATATTTTTGACAAGAAATATGTTATAAGTACCCTACCCATAAGTTATTACTGTAGAGGAAGATGATTTAGAATTACCACAATTCTTAATTTAATTGTGATGCCAACACAGATCATGCATATCTAATGCTACATATTTTATACTATTACCATGGTGTGCTTTAAAATAACATCCACTACATTAGAAATGTTAAATTGCTTAGTTATAGCATGAAAAAATATAAAAGAATCATGAGTCACTACATCAAATGGCTAGTTATCTATATATCTAATGGCTATATTATTAATGGCTTAGTATATTAGCTAGTTATCATCCTGGAAAGTAAGATTATCAAATTTATGAGCTTAACTTAGCTCAGGAAACAAAATAATTATTAAAATAAACTCTCAATTATCAATGACACCAGAAAATAAAGATAGGAAACTATTTTTATAAAAATTATCTTAGCTTAACGATTAGTGACAAAATTTTGCAGTTTAAGAAAGTATGATGTGATACACAGCTACAATTAATATCTAATTGTACAAAGGACTGAAGACAAAAAGCCCAAAAAAGAAGAAGACCTAGCATCATAACAGCTTCAGATTACCATTTAGGCAGCAGAAATAACTAAATATGTTAGAAAACCTAAGAAAAATGTATGAGATCTCTTGATTACAATTTTACTCACAGAGGGGAGATTATTTATCCAGGCATATATGTGCTATAAGACTCAAACTAATTGCCAGTTATATTTTAATATAAGTTCTAACTACTAATAAATGGAGTCGTAATTAGCAAGATAATATCTAGTGAAGATTAACTTGAACCACTTCTAGAGATGAAGAATACATGTAAACTACTCCTTTGATAATCCATCCACAATATGATGAACTAATGAAGACATTAAAGAACTGAATAAATATTGGGATGTTTTCAGTAGTCCTATTTCCCATAATGCTAATATCATTAGAATAGCAAAGAAGAATAAATGTCAACCTATCAGATGAAATTTTTTAGCTAGATATAGAATCATTAGAGATAGGATTTTAGATAAAATCGATTGTGGCAGGCTTAATCTTGTGGAAATCCATATCAACAGGATGGTATAAATAAAATTTATATGAAATCCTTCAAAATCTGACAGTTATTCCTTCCTTTTTATAAATAAAATTGCTATTTTCCAAAATGCTACTAAATAGTACATTGAGCAAGAAATTGAGTGGAAATCAGTAGCAAAAATTACTTCGAATGTGACTGTAATTTATTTTACAAAAGCAAAAATAAATTCTTTTCAAAATGTACTATACAAGCAAAAGATATTCTAAAGATTTCAAGGCAACTCAACATATGCTACAAGGAGATATCATACTGGGTGCAAAATTGCTTCAGCTAGGCTACCTTCTCAAAAAGACAATTATTGTGACTTTGAATGAGACATGAATATATGCTAATCATTATAATACATACATTCTTAGTATCAGATATCATGAATTTTAAAGGTAACAGTAAAAAATTCACAATCTCTGATAATTAAATGCATAACTCTGTTATTTACTCTAGAATCTTAATGGTTTAAGATAATAATCAGCATATCTGAATTCCCTCCCAAAGTACAAAATTCTCTGTAAAAAGATACAAATTGAGTTAAAACAAATATACATGAACATCAACAATAACTAATAATGAGGCAGGAATTTCTTTTTTAGTGATAATTGTTAAATACTAGGCAAACTCAAAACTTAAATACTTTTACAGAACTAATAGTTCATGATGGCTGTGAAGAATAACAGGGATGAATTGGTATACAAAAGCAGTTAGTTTTGGAAACCATACATTTTTCCAGATCAGTAAAAACAAGCATGTGTTAAAATGAATAAGTCAATATTATTAGAAGATAAAAGGAATTATTATTAAATTACACACTGGGAAAAGAAATAAAATTTGAAAATAAAATATTACTAAATATATTTTAAAATTAAATTAGAATTTTTCTTATAGATAATATATTC